>JAZKJV010004476.1:0-357283 GCA_037367405.1 Ottelia alismoides | reverse complement strand
TCTTATGTCATTTGGTTTGAGGTTATTCATGATTGGTTGAAGGCTGCTGATAATCCCAAGTATCATCCATCTAAGTTGGTAAATTGAGCTGTATTATATGACAAATACTTGTGTTTGTGTAACGGAACGGATCGTGACAATCGGCGGAAGCAAGCGACAGTTGATCGCACGACCGACCCGTTACCAAAATATCAACAAATGGCACATAATGAGCAGAGAAAATAATATCCATTCCATAAAATATCTCCAACTAGAGTTCCATTATTACAACTTTAAACTGAGAAATAAAAAAAACTATTCTAGGAATTTGAAATAGCATCTGGATGGTTCCTGTGGGCATACAGATGTCCACTAGATCTTCACACGCTAAATCGTACCACGTCAAGAATCTCAGTGAGTACGAAGCACGATCTAGAAAAAGCAATCAACCCTGTTCTTCACCTGAAAATTAACAAACACAATTTGCATGAGCCTAATGCCCAGTATGCAACGGGGTCCATGCATGGGTGTTCTAACGGTCCTTATCCATTAAAAAAATTATATACTTGGATTTTCATGTATACACATCATTTCGTGCCTAAATAGTTCCCATGCATGTCTAAGTTCGATCCCTATCATGTTATTTTGGCTTCTTTCATAAACATGATTATACATGTAAAGTAGGTAAATTGCATAAATAGGCATGACAAACATTTATCTCTACTTGTGGGCATAATTCATAAAAATGATAAGCAATTTACATACTTATAAAACATATAAACCACTTTACATATTAGCCCCCATGACTTTGGTGGTTTAACTTTCTTAAACCAATTTTAGTATAACATGTGATGGTTCATTCTCTTATTAAACCATTCCTTGCATTTTTCATGATGGTTTTCCTTATAAACCATTTTCTTGCACAACATTCATTTAAGTATCTTTTATACGTTTTTAACCGTTGGCACTTGCGGTCCATGGCATGACATGACAGTGTAGCTACAACTGTAGAGGACTTAGCTTTTGCCTCAATGGTTCCTTGCAACCATACACCCTTGCGGTGTTGCCCCTTGCGGCTAATACGACCCCTTGCGGTCGTCTATATGACTCTTTAAGAGTCTTGTGCCTTATTATTATTTAAGGTTATTAAATTTATTCTTTTGTCAATAAGAAGTTCCATGTTTTATTTATCGTATTTAGTGGCAAGCCATCCAATACTCGTTCGTTCTTTTGTTCCCAATCATACCATACAAAAGGAAAATACCAACTATGTACATGAAATTTCATTTTGTGATAAAATATATGACACATATAATTGAAATTTGCCTCATGAGAGAATGACATTACTTAAACAATCAGACATGTAACATTTTACTCTGTATATTTTACATATTATGACGAACAACTTATAATTTGTACACGTGGATGTATGATAGGATGTATCATTCATGAAGAATTATATGTGTATTATATGAAGTAATTTACATCCATATTAATACAATTCTTCATTAGAAATAAACCACTTCCAAGTTTTAATATATTTTCGTTGGGAAAGTAATAACAGTAAATAGTTGTCCTGCATTATAAATATTTTATAGCATAATAAGAGATTACACAAGGATTCAAAATCTTGTTAAACAGAACAAGAAGTTATTTACGACTATACTACCGGTATTCTTGAATTTTAATGTCCATTTCAGATAATGTTAATTTCAAAAAATATGCGAAAGAAAAGTCTTTACTGTAAAGATTATATACCTCACTCAAAATTGTATGGGAGATCTCTAACCGTCAAACAAATATTTATCTCTATTTGGAGATAGAAACGACATTAACTCATAAAAAACATGCATAAACTACTATTAAACATAGAATCTGTTTTGATTTTTCTTAAGTCCGCCAATGGGAATTATATGAGTGGATCTTATGATCATTTTATTAATTTGAATATCTCTTATCTCCCTTATGCAATCTGGTTACATGAATAATCAAACGTATATTTTTATCACCAACAAGATTGTCATGCAAGAATCCGTAAATGATCAAATCTATATGTAGAACAACTCATGACCCATTGATTATGCAGGTCCGACAGTCTCGACAAAATCTTTTAAAGAAGTGATCTCAATTGAATCGATGTTCATATCTCACGAAATCTGACACGTAAATTGAGAGGTGTAACCTCAATCAAACCGGCACTTGTAGGTTAATCAAAAAAATCCGACACATACATTTAGATGTCTAATCCCCAAATCGAGTCTATGTATCCTTCTAAGAGATCGTCACATACTTCTACACATGCTATATCAAATCAAACAAGTATGTATGCGTGGTATCCTACCAAGCCGGTACATACATTTAGAAATCGAAATCCTAAAACCGATACATACCTCGAATCCAACGCTTAACTCTACTCGTCGAGATCTTCGCGCCTTCTTTTCGTCACGAATCCGTGTTCTTCTCCTCTTCGGATTCGACGCCGCCTTCTCCTACGACGAAGATGGATGCCTGTAAGAAACCCTTCCTCTCTCTCTCTCCCTCTTTAACTCTCTCAAAAAAATGCAAAATGAGGTGACGTGAAGGGAAGAGCCCTTGGGGTTTTAAAGATGAAAAATAAGAGTATTTAATATATTAATTAAACCCATTAAATCCAAGATAAAGCATTTTGAAATTTTGTTTTCAAACCACCAGGCCGTTACAATCTACCACCCTTAAAAAAATTTCGTCCTCGAAATTTCTTAGTAGAGGGACATGCCGAAAAGTTGCGGGTACTTCTCCTGCATTTCACTTTCGAGTTCCCAAGTAGCCTCCTCCTTTGGTGGTGTTGCCAAAGGACCTTGACCATCTGGACTATGCGCCGACGGAGTTGATGATCTCTACGATCGACGATTCGTATAGGTTTCTCTTCAAAGGTCAAGTTTGGCTGAATATCAATGACCTCATGCTCGATAACATGTGAAGGGTCAGGGATGTACTTCCTCAGCATAGACACATGAAATACATCGTGAAGTTTCGAGTACTGCGATGGTAATGCAATACGATATGCCACCTCTCCGATCCACTGCAGAATCTCAAAAAGGTCCTATATATCTAGGAGTGAGCTTCCCTCTTTTGCCAAATCGTAAAACGCCCTTGGTCAGAGATATCTTTAAGAACGCATGTTCCCCAACCGCGAGACTCAAACTCTCTTCTATGACGATCGGCATAAGATTTTTGCCTACTTTGTGCTGCCAATAATCTTTTTCTGATTATATCAACACCCTGCTTACTTGTCTGAACAAGTTCCGGTCCTAAGATGTGCTTCTCGCCCACATCACTCAAACATGAGGGTGATCTGCAAGGTCTCCCATACAATGCTTCATAGGGTGCCATCTTGATGCTCGAATGATAGCTATTATTTGTAAGCGAACTCCACTAATGGAAGGTGTCTATCCCAGCTGCCCACAAAATCTAAAGCACATGCTCTCAACATATCCTCTAGAGTCTGGATGGTCCTTTCGGACTGACCATCAGTCTGCGGATGAAATGAAGTGCTGAACTTAAATTGAGTGCCCATAGCATCCTGAAAACTCTTCCATAAACGAGATGTAAATCGTGTATCCCGATCATATACAATTGATGCAGGAACACCATGAAGGCTGACGATTTCATTCACATATAATTCAGCTAGACTATCTGTCGACTGATCCATGCGGATAGGTAGGAAGTGTGCCGATTTGGTTAATCGGTCAACAATCACCCATATGGTGTCATAACGATGTTTTGTGGTCTTGGGTAGACAGGTGACAAAGTCCATCGTTATGTGCTCCCACTTCCATTCAGGTATCTCCAAGGGTTGAACAGGTCATGCTGGTCGCTGATGTTCAATCTTGATCTGCTGACATACCAAGCATCTAGCAACAAATTCTGCGATGTCATTCTTCATCTTTGGCCACCAAAAGTTCCGTTGCAGATCCTTGTACATTTTTGTTGTACCTGGATGAATAGTGTACATCGATCTATGTGCTTCGTCCAGAATCTCCTTGCCTCAACTCAATATCACTTGAAATCCATAGTCTGCTGCGGTACCTTATAGCTCCATCCATTCCGATGGTGAAATCAGAACCTTCCTGTTTAGATGCTTCTATATATTTAGAGCATCTAGTTTTTGTGCAGTCAAGATCTTCCCAATTATCTCTGGTTGAATCTTGAGCGCTGCAAAAGATATCTTTCTCGATTCACTCAAGAAAGGCTTCCAATCTTCAAAATCCTTCACCATCTTCCACTGAAGTTTTAAACTAGCCAGTTTACCTTCCCATTTTCTACTCAATGCATCCGCTACGACATTTGCTTTTCCTGGATGATAATTGATGGCAAAGTCGTAATCTTTTAGGAACTCTAGCCAGCGTCGCTGTCTCAAATTAAGTTCCTTCTGAGAGAAAATGTATTTGAGACTCTTATGGTCACTGAGCACCTCAAATTGTTCACCGTAAAGATAATGGCGCCAAATTTTAAGAGCAAAGACTACCACTGCTAACTCTAAATCATGAGTTGGGTAGTTCCTCTCTTGCGGTTTTAGCTGTCGTGAGGCATAAGCAATGACTTTCTCATTTTGCATAAGAACACATCCGAGTCCCGTGCCTGATGCATCTGTATATACAACAAAACCTCCACTACCTATGGTAGGGCCAAGATTGGAGCTGTGGTCAACCTCTGCTTCAATTCTTGAAATCTCTACTCGCACTTTTCAGACCACACAAACTTCACATCCTTTCGAGTGAGCTTCGTTAATGGTAGTGAGATCCTTGAGAAATTCTGAATAAATCACCGATAATATCCAACTAGGCCAAGAAAACTACGGATCTCAGAAACATTCTTGGGTTGCCTCCAACTCATCACAGCTTCTACTTTGGTTGGATCTACCTCAATGCCGTCCTTAGATACCACATGACCAAGGAATGCGACTCTATTCAACCAAAAATCGCATTTGGAGAATTTTGCATAAAGCTGGTGTCGCCTTAGAGTTTCGAATACAATCTGTTAAATGTATTCGATGCTGCTCCGGATCAGATGAATATATCAATATATCATCCACGAATACAATGACAAATTTATCAAGGTATTCTCGTAATACCCTATTCATTAGCTCCATAAAAGCTGCAGGAGCGTTAGTAAGACCAAAATGGCATGACCAAGAATTCATAATGACCATACCTGGTCCTAAAAGCTGTTTTTGGTATATCCTCCTCTTTTATTCGGATTTGATGATAACCCGTGCACAGATCAATTTTTGAGAAAACTGTGGCTCCCTGCAATTGATCGAATAAGTCATCAATGCGAGGTAACATGTATCTATTCTTCACGGTCACTTTGTTTAGACCACGATAATCAATACAGAGTCTAAGAGACCCATCTTTCTTTTCACAAAAAGAACGTGTGCTCCCCACGAAGAAACACTGGGACGCAAAAATCCTTATCCAGTTGTTCTTGTAATTGCTTCTTTAGCTCCTCAAGTTCTGCAGGTGCCATTCTATACGGAGATTGGAAATCGGTGCCGTTCCTGGGATCACATCAATTGAGAAATCAACCTCTCTATGAGGAGGTAGTCCAGGAAGCTCGTCTGGGAAGACATCGACAAACTCTCTGACCACATCTAAATCTTCAAGACGGGTATGTGATGATTCAGTATTAATTATACTAGCGAGGAATGCGATGCAACCCTCAACTAGTAATCGGCTTGCTTGCAAGGATGAGATAATCAATCTTCCACCCTTACAGGTGCCCCGAATAACTATCTCCTCAGTATTTGGTCTACTCAGGATCACCTTCTTTTCTCGACAATAGACCGCTGCATAATGCTTCCATAACCAATCCATTCCAAGATGGCATCATAGGTTGTGATGGGTAATAATATCAAATTGGCAGTGAGGGTGTCTTCTTTTATCAAAATAGGTACGTCCTTTAAGTACATACCCGTGGCAATGATATCACCCATTGGTGAAGAAACTGTAAGTGCATAAGGAAGCTCAACAGCTTCTAAACTTAACTTTCTCGCAAAAGCATTCGAGATAAAGGAATGCGTGGCACCAGAATCAAAAAGAACATGACATAAATGCTTTTCAATTAGTAGGGTACCTTCCACCGTCGTGTTGGCACCTTCTGCATCCTTAGGAGTGATAGCAAAGACTCTTCCTGCAACTTTCTTTTTCTGCTCGAAAGGGCTTCTTTTGATCCTTGACATCTTTCTTGCAATCTTTCATGAAGTGACCCTTTTCTCCGCACTTATAGCAAGTTATGGTTAGATTGTAGCATTCTCCTGGATGCCTCCTACCACAATGCGGGCAAACCTCAAATGTGTACTTCCTGTTTGCTGGTGCATCATCAGTCTTTATCTTCTTGGCATTCGTTGCAGTGTGGCGCCTCTTGTCATTGAAGTTCGGCTTGTGAGGGCGCTTCCGAGGATTCGCTTGTTGTATCCTCCGGTATGCTACATCGATCTCCACTGCTGCTGCAACCGCCTCAGATAAGGTCGTGGGACCTCTAGTCAGCACTTTCATGCTTAGTCCCGCATTCAGGCCTTCTATAAATTTTCTACCTCGTTGCTTTTCATTGGCACAAATACCCTTGCCATACTTCTCCAATTCTTGGAATTTTGCTGCATATTCTTCGACTGTCATATTTCCCTGTAGGAGATTTATAAACTCTTGATGCTTAGCATCCTTAGCATGCTCAGGGATGTAACGCTCAGTGAAGCGCTCAACAAAGTCATCCCACTTAATGACTGGAGTCTCCGAAAAGTGGATTCCCTTGCATGAAGTCCACCACTCCTTTGCATTGTCCCGCAGACGAAATGTCCCAAAAATCACTTTTTTATCCTCAGGACAATCCGTTGCCTCAAAAGTCAGCTCCATCTCTCTTAGCCAATGTTCGGCTTTTTCCGGCTCATGCTCACCCTTGAAAGTGGGCGGATCGTGTTGGATGAAGGTCTTTAGAGTCAGCCCACTAGAGTTGGACGCCTGACTCTTCTGTTGCTGGGTCATTAGTGCCATCAACTCCAGCATCTGCCTCTGCATACCCATGATTGCCTCTTGACTCGTCGATGAGTCACGGTCTCCAATGGCTTCAATAGCACGTCGAGGAGCCATCTGATTCAAAAATTGACAAAATCAATGAGTTGTGATACTAAATATCTCCCATATAGATCTTAGATCACTAAGATATGTGAATATCCTATGCCCAGAGGAACTCTAGCTCTGATACCATTTGTAACGGAACGGATCGTGACAATCGGCGGAAGCAAGCGACAGTTGATCGCACGACCGACCCGTTACCAAAATATCAACAAATCGCACATAATGAGCAGAGAAAATAATATCCATTCCATAAAATATCTCCAACTAGAGTTCCATTATTACAACTTTAAACTGAGAAATAAAAAAAACTATTCTAGGAATTTGAAATAGCATCTGGATGGTTCCTGTGGGCATACAGATGTCCACTAGATCTTTACACGCTAAATCGTACCACGTCAAGAATCTCAGTGAGTCCGAAGCACGATCCAGAAAATGCAATCAACCCTGTTCTTCACCTGAAAAATAACAAACACAATTTGCATGAGCCTAATGCCCAGTATGCAACGGGGCCATGCATGGGTGTTCTAACGGTCCTTATCCATTAAAAAATTATATACTTGGATTTTCATGTATACACATCATTTCGTGCCTAGATAGTTCCCATGCATGTCTAAGTTCGATCCCTATAATGTTTATTTTGGCTTCTTTCATAAACATGATTATACATGTAAAGTAGGTAAATTGCGTAAATAGGCATGACAAACATTTATCTCTACTTGTGGGCATAATTCATAAAAATGCTAAGCAATTTACATACTTATAAAACATATAAACCACTTTACATATTAGCCCCCATGACTTTGGTGGTTTAACTTTCTTAAACCAATTTTAGTATAACATGTGATGGTTCATTCTCTTATTAAACCATTCCTTGCATTTTTCATGATGGTTTTTCCTTATAAACCATTTTCTTGCACAACATTCATTTACGTATCTTTTATACGTTTTTAACCGTTGGCACTTGCGGTCCATGGCATGACATGACAGTGTAGCTACAACTGTAGATGACTTAGCTTTTGCTTCAATGGTTCCTTGCAACCATACACCCCTTGCGGTGTTGCCCCTTGCGGCTAATACGACTCCTTGCGGTCGTCTATGTGACTCTTTAAGAGTCTTGTGCCTTATTATTATTTAAGATTATTAAACTTATTCTTTTATCAATAAGAAGTTCCATGTTTTATTTATCGTATTTAGTGGCAAGCCATCCAATACTCGTTCGTTCTTTTGTTCCCAATCATACCATACAAAAGGAAAATACCAACTATGTACATGAAATTTCATTTTGTGATAAAATATGACACATATAATTGAAATTTGCCTCATGAGAGAATGACTTCACTTAAACAATCAGACATGTAACATTTTACTCTGTATACTTTACATATTATGACGAACAACTTATAATTTGTACACGTGGATGTACGATAGGATGTATCATTCATGAAGAATTATATGTGTATTATATGAAGTAATTTACATCCATATTAATACAATTCTTCATTAGAAATAAACCACTTCCAAGTTTTAATATATTTTCGTTGGGAAAGTAATAACAGTAAATAGTTGTCCTGCATTATAAATATTTTATAGCATAATAAGAGATTACACAAGGATTCAAAATCTTGTTAAACAGAACAAGAAGTTGTTTACGACTATGCTACCGGTATTCTTGAATTTTAATGTCCATTTCAGATAATGTTAACTTCGAAAAATATGCGAAAGAAAATCTTTACTGTAAAGATTCTATACCTCACTCAAAATTGTATGGGAGATCTCTAACCGTCAAACAAATATTTATCTCTATTTGGAGATAGAAACGACATTAACTCATAAAAAAACATGCATAAACTACTATTAAACATAGAATCTGTTTTGATTTTTCTTAAGTCCGCCAATGGGAATTATATGAGTGGATCTTATGATCATTTTATTAATTTGAATATCTCTTATCTCCCTTATGCAATCTGGTTACATGAATAATCAAACGTATATTTTTATCACCAACAAGATTGTCATGCAAGAATCCGTAAATGATCAAATCTATATGTAGAACAACTCATGACCCATTGATTATGCAGGTCCGACAGTCTCGACAAAATCTTTTAAAGAAGTGATCTCAATTGAATCGATGTTTATATCTCACGAAATCTGACACGTAAATTGAGAGGTGTAACCTCAATCAAACCGACACTTGTAGGTTAATCAAAAAAAAATCCGACACATACATTTAGATGTCTAATCCCCAAATCGAGTCCATGTATCCTTCTAAGAGATCGTCACATACTTCTACACATGCTATATCAAATCAAACAAGTATGTATGCGTGGTATCCTACCAAGCCGGTACATACATTTAGAAATCGAAATCCTAAAACCGATACATACCTCGAATCCAACGCTTAACTCTACTCGTCGAGATCTTCGCGCTTTCTTTTCGTCACGAATCCGTGTTCTCCTCCTCTTCGGATTCGACGCCGCCTTCTCCTACGACGAAGATGGATGCCGGTAAGAAACCCTTCCTCTCTCTCTCTCTCTCCCTCTTTAACTCTCTCAAAAAAATGCAAAATGAGGTGACGTGAAGGGAAGAGCCCTTGGGATTTTAAAGATGAAAACTAAGAGGATTTAATATATTAATTAAACCCATTAAATCCAAGATAAAGCATTTTGAAATTTTGTTTTCAAACCACCAGGCCGTTACAGTTTGTGCGTACAATCACATTCTTATATAACATGCATATAATTAAGGAGCACTTATTGGCATTCAAGAACAAGCAAAAATAAACAAATAAGAAAATCATGTAGATAATAGAAGAAGGAAGATTGTTTACATGCACTTCTATTTACGAACAAACCAAGAAATAGAAGAGTAAATAAAGCTGAAAGGTCTATTTATAACCCTAACCCAAAGATCGAAGACCTAGACCTCGGTCGACTTAATGAAGGAAGAGGTAACTTGTATAAAGAACCATGAACTATGTAAAACGCAACATTAGATACATATGCATGATATATACCAATAAACAACACTCATATTTATTAGACTTAAAATCCCTCAAGTTTTTCTAACTCATATAGCATGCATAATATTATGAAAAGTCGATTGAGCTATATATTCCACTACTTATATAGTATCGCCTAAATTTTTGCTGCAAAATTATAATTGTTTGGCATTTTCTAAAAGTCAAACCACAAAATAAAATTGTATTGTAGATAAATCATTGTAAATTCATTTTATTTCGTGGTGTTGTGATAATAATGCAAAAAGAATTAGATGTATTAGACATATGTCCAGGTCTTGATACTAGATCATTGTTCAACGATAGCCATCCTCCTTTGATCTTCAGAGTCTTCCTTTCTAGTATTAGAAGCATTGATGATTCATTTATTATTGTTTGGTATTCACATCAACATGCAGGTATATAAATATTGTCAAGCAAACAACCTATTGAAATGTAAAATGTACACACTTTATATATATTCGTGTTGTGTGTGTGCATTCGATCAAAGGATGTGTGCCTCTTCGTGACAAATAAGATATAGCCTTTTGCATTATGATCTCATCAAGTTAATTCATTAACTTGAATCATTCGATACCTTCAAAGTTTTATTCCTATGCATAGGACTTGCATTACGAGAATCTAAGAAGATTGATATCTCTTCTCGTACCTGACATCCTTCTTGAATATCACTTGGTGATCGACAACTGTGTCAACGGATCTAACTCTTTAGATATGCAATCTTGCATCATCATCTATGATCCAACTTCTTTAGATTAAATGCCACATAATGTGAATTTGATGTAAATATGATTGACAATTTCTTAATATTATGTTTGATGTCAAAAGTGATAAATGCATATTCATTAGATACATGGATACCCTTAGTACTACAATACATAATGGACATCAGTATTATGTGATTTTTATGCCACAAATGATGAATGCATATTGATTAGATACTCATGCCATAATGGGACTTAGGGTTTTTACCAAAAGCATCCTAATTTTAGAAGAAATTATGCACATTCAACGGAAATCCACAAGAATTTAAAAAATCAAGACAATGTCATTGAAGACGACAAAGAAGAAATCTCATTGACATAACTAACATAAAAAATACAAACAACACACAACATTTTACCTAAGGTATGGATCTTTGACAAAGAAGATCCCAAAATTCAAATAATGAGAGAATTCTCAAATAAAATTATAACAAGATTCCAACTAAAACTTAACTTTGTACTTGATGCATATGTATCATATATAGAACTTAAGAATGCAAATAATGCATTAAAAGATGAATCTTAGATTATTACATTGCAAGAAGAAGTTAACGAAGTTGCAATAAATAAAGTATTGAAATTGGTATCTAAATCATAAACAACTCTAACATGGGAACTAAATTGATTAGAAATAATCGATTAGAAATAAAATCATATTAACTGCACAAGGATACAACTAACAAGAAGGTATAGACTTTTAGGAAACTTATACACATGTAGACATGTTAGAATCAATCAGGATGTTATTGTCCTATATTGCATACCTAGGCATAAAACTTTACCAAATAGATGTACAAAGTGCATTTCTTAATGAATAACTGAAATAAGAATTTTTTGTTAAATAATGACCTTATTTTGTTGATAAAGAAAAGTAAATAATTTATAAATTGAATAAAGCTTTGTATGAACAAAAATAAGCGAGTAGAGCTTGGTATGATAGCTTGCAATCGTTTCTTATTTAACTTTAGTATCAGAAAAATGTATTCTACTTTGTTTACTAAAAACTCAAATGGAATTTTAATGTTCAAAGTTTTGGAGACTTTGTTAAGTTAATGCTGGAAAACTGATATGAGCCTCATGGAAGATTTCCGTTTCTTCATAGGCTTACATATTCAATAGTCATCTCAAGGCATCTTTATAAGCCAAACGAAGTACATATGGAATCTTCTCAAAAGATTTTTGTTAGAAAATGATAAAGGAACAACATCAATGGAAGCTCAAGCATGGCTTAATGCTTACAAGAAAGGTAAGAATGTTGATATGACTCAATATCAAGGTACGATTGGATGATTGTTGTACCTTACTCGGTGTAGACCACACATGCTTTTAAGTACTTCTCTTTATGCTGGGTTCCAATAAACACTTAAAAAAATATCATGAAAGTTGTAAAGACGATCTGGAAGTACTTAAAAATACTTGTTGCAAATCGCAGAAGCAAACACACATAAACAGAATCAATCAAGCATGACACAAAGACTCAAATTTACAAGGTTCACTCGTAACTAAGCTACGTCATTGGGTGGTGACGACCGATTTTCATTATGTGGTGAAAGGAGAATAAAGAGAATACAAGGAACCTTAATCCCAAGGTGTTTATATACTACTTCCGTACAAATGGACTTCTGATACATACGAATACAAATACCATATACAAAAAAATTCAAGACGGAGGTGCAACCCATGGTAACCCATGGGCTAGGAGTGGATATTAGACAATTCTTCAACCTGGTTGAGTAGAACAAATTCTTAGTAATAATACTTATAATTACCACTTATAGGAGTTCAATTTTTATACTTAAAACTTGTAATAATGTCAATTATGGTAGAAGTAGAATAGATAGAAAAAGTACGAATGAAATGTGTTATTACATTGGAAATGCATTGAGCCCTTACTTTTCTAAGAAATAGAATCATGTAGACTTGGTTATAATAAAATCTAAAATATATATATCTACATACCTTGCTTGTTCCCATGTTTTATGGATGAAAATGATTTTAGATTAAATTTTAATAATTTAATAACTCTTTGTGATAACACTAGTACTATTAACTTATTTGAAAATTATCTGGTACATTCAAGAAGTAATCATATTGACATTAAACATAATTTTTAAGATATCATGTCTTAAAAGGTGAATTATCATTATATTAGTATAAATGATCAACTTGATGACATACTTACTAAGCCTTTAAACTTTGAAAGATTCTTTTGTATAAAAGACGTGTAGATATATGACAAAATAATGATAAAACAAATCGTTCTCAGTTTTAAATCAAATCTCATTTAATTGCATATCACCTTACATTGTGCATAAAACAAATCGTACACTCTTTGCACGCATTGTCAAAAAATCCCTTAAAACTTCATAAACCGAAAAAAAAAATCCAAAAATTCAATTCATTTGCAACTATATCAAAATTCTAAAATGTATATTTTTATTACATCTCGTTTTGTGTGGATGTGATTTATTTTATATATGACTAAAATATGAGAATACCTTACATTCTTATATCCATGAATATATCAAATTATTTCATATATCATGGATCTAGATGCAAGTCTCTTAAAATGTCACATAAAAAGTCATAATACCTTAAATTCAAATCTAAAATCAAAATTTTAATGTGTATACCAATACACCAGCCTGAATATTTTCGTTTAATATGTGATGGTTTTTTATTGGTCCCCACATTTCAAATTAGCAAATTAGATAATTAACGATGATAATATTCTTAAATTAACATGAAGCAACATTATTCATAATAACTGCAATTAAAAATCTATAGCATATAGTGATTATACATAAAAGTACAACATTCGTTTACTTGCATAGAAGTATATCTTGATTATTCGAAGGTACCATTATTCATTTTGATGATGATGTAAAGTTAAGGATCCAACGCGAGCATGGAGATGACCCCAACCTCTTCTATACAATGGTACCTTCGAATAATCAAGCAACCAATCTTCAATGAGCTACGACGACCGGTTCAAACGATCAATTTATTTGCATAAAAGGGCTATCTGGATCTTCGACCCATTTACACCAAAACAAACATTACGTGATCTAGGACGCTTCAATTGATGTTTACTTGAACCGGTTAAGGAGAGTTGTAAAACCCCAAACAAATGTCCCACACCGTGGAATACAAAAAAATTTCGGGTGGGATAAATAGTGAGGGGCTTACTACCAGAACAATCCGGCTTGAGCATTTTGGGGGTGGTTAATCGGCTCCGTATAGGCCCGATCCCAAGAGGTTGTCAGGGTCAGTAATGCTCCGCTAACGGACCGGGGACCTAAGCCCGAGACGTTACAGAGGGTGTGGTTGGAATCCTGATCATTGAGTAGGAGTCCACTGCTCGTGCTACTAGACCATTTAAGTGGGTGGACCCAACTTGTTGCAAAGATATTGTTCAATATTGTATTCTTGCTCGATTGAGTAACACACAAGAAATCAAAAATACCAACCATCGTAATGGGTGGTGGAGATCCATCTTAGTATATACTCGAAGATTACGAATGTGAAGGCAAACTGTGGGCTTCAGTAGTACGTAAAATCATTGGGAACACATAATATCAAAATCAGAGAAACAATATGGGCCAACTTGAGGAGTAGATGAGAACGGGACGATATATCTAAAAATCAGAGAAACAATATGGGCCAAGTTGAGGAGTATATGAGAACGGGACGATACGTCTTCTTCCATCCATAGCAAACTCCGCAAGTTATCAAAAGAGGGGATAGACACGATGACTACGTGGACGGTCATGACCTCAATCGCATCATCCAACATGCAGGAATATAAGTAAGATTAAATTACTTGGGATGCATATACGGATGGAGATACAATCCCTTTCCCATTTGCTACCGTATTCCTTTTATATATATTTTGAAATCCACATCCATTCTAAAATACATACAGATGTGGAGACAGATTTATTTTTAGTCATATTTAGCATAATTTTAATATTTGTCAATATCCGCATCCTTGTAAATTACAATATTCATTTATGCATTGATTCCGGAAAAGGATTTTCATTTTTGAAACGTAGGAATCCGATCTTAATTTTGCGTCACAGTCCTCAATGAGAGCTTCTGTAGATCCTTTTTCTGTAAACCCTGAACACAACTCCCATTATTACATTTCAAGTTTATTTGGAAATCGATGCATAGATTACTAACTTTCTCTTTATTTTATCTTATAAATATATAAAAACATCAACAGCAATCTCAATTAGCATCAATTGATTGAGGGTCTGTCTTTGCAAATTCAAAAGTCAACATGGGTATGCATGCAAAATTAATAATACATGCAGGATATGGTGATACTCGAGGATTGTTGCCTCCCTCTACAAATATACAAATATTTCGTTCACGATGATGATATCAATGATGTCTCTTCTCTATGTTAATTATATATAGCAATCACTCTCCGAAATATTATGTTACCCTCATTTTCTCTATAGTCGGTGTTTGTAAACGGGTGCTAGACCACGTATGGAGGCGCAGAGGACAGGCGGCGGGCGGACGGTCGGGATCGGTGTGGACTACTCACCCTCCAGCAAATCGGCCATCCGATGGGTAGCAGAGAACTTTGCGAGGAGCGGAGATCAAATCGTGCTGATCCACACCCAGTCGGGCAAGTCCGATGACCAACGTGCAGAGAAGGATCTCTGGCAAGATGGCGGATCACGTACATCTATCTATCTATATCTATCTATATTTGCGGTAGAATTAAGTCTAATTTTGGAATGTTTCTTTGCAATGGTGAAGCTTTGATTCCTTTGGAGGAGCTCAAGGAGCCAAATGTTCAATCTAAGTATGGCATTCACCCCGATGCTTCCATTCTCGACCTGCTCGATACACTTTCCAACACTAAAGAGGTAACATAAATCTTATGTACTTTTGTTTTCGTGACATTTTGGTGATAAATTCACCCTAAAAAAATGAGTTTTTTTTTATCACTCGTGCCTTTCTTAACTTCCGCAAAAGCAGTTATCATGTCATTCCTTTTCCTGTAAAATCAATCTTACCCCTATATTTGCAAAATAATGGTATATGCCCTTTTTATATGAGGTAAATGGGGCTGCCCCCAGGGAGTAGCCAACTTGGCTACTCCCACCCCTATTTTTCCCTCATTTTTTTATTTTTTCGGAAAAAATTTTGTATATTCATCATTATATCCCTCTCACATTCTATTAAAATTTCATCAGAAACAGAGACTTCTACGACCTCCATCCAAACATGATCGATTTAAAAAATCCTACGACCGTTAAAAAATTGACGTCTGGATGGAGGGCTTAGGAGTCTCTGTTTCTGACGAAATTTTAATAGAATGTGAGAGGGATATAATGATGAATATACAAATTTTTATTTTCCAAAAAAACAAAAAAATGAGGGAAAAATAGGGGTGGGAGTAGCCAAGTTGGCTACTCCCTGGGGGCAGCCCCATTTTACCCTTTTTACTTACGTTATGTCTCTTTTTTGCCTAAACAGAAGGGCATGACTATGACTATGATTTTTGTAAGAACATGGGGGTACGAATGATATTGCAATGCAGGGACATAGCTCGGGCTAAGCGTAAGAGAGTAAAATTATACAAGGGTTCGCCTCCCTATACTTAGACTGTGAATAGTCTAAGTATAGAAGAAGAGCGCAAAAAGAGCCGGACGAGATATGTAAATGAGGAGAGTATATACAGATATTGCAATGCAGGAAGGGCACATGTGATAAAAATCCAAAAAAATCTCATGCGAAGATATAGTCTTTTAAGGTGACATTATGCCAAAAATAATTGTCATAATTGACCATCAAGGGTAGATATGCAAATAGAGGAGGATATATTTCTATCTAGTCTGTTATCATATTCATTTTATACAAATTTTGACATCGACATCCATGGAGTATAATTAGTATAAATACATTTAGTATGCTTATATCATGCGTATTCTATCAAATACATGTATGTTCAAACTTATCCATAGAGTATTTTTAATATTATTTGTATGTGATTAATATCCGTTTTACTTTTATTTTCAATATGATAGCATACTTTTCGTATCCGTCAATATCTGTATTCACAACCATATTCTTACTTAAAAACAAAAAAATGATATAATAATACATATATTTGTATTCATTTACATCCCTAATCAAGGGTCCCATGGTACATAGAAAATGCCACTATGCAAGGACGGTACCGTGATATAATATAGAAGAGTTGCGGACGATTTTAGGGATATTTACATCGTCACCCCTAAAAAATTGTCCACCTACATCATAACTCCTATAATCTTTGAAAGTAGATGGATACTGTTAATTTTCCTCTCAAACCAACCTTCAAACAATGGAATTGAACATCCACGAATTCGAATCAAATCGAATGAACTTTCGCATCATCTAGAAGCTTTGAACCAAGCAGAATCCGGATCTCAGTAATGTTAAATAAATCAAACCAAACCTAGGTAGATTCAGGCGATGGTCGAGCCATGGCTACGCATTACGCGTTCGAGTTCATATGGACTACGCCGCGGCCTACCGCTTGACGTGGTGGCCGGGGGCAACGGAGGGGTGCTCACCGCTGTCGTTCTCATTCGATATGGGCTTTGGAGGCATTTCTTTGCGCCTGGAGGTTCGAGAGGCACCGGCGGCAGCTGGACCAATCAGGATTCTCGCTGGGGAAGGGATTTTGCCCAAATTGGCAATTGACCCATTGCCTGATTTCGAATCCCCGCCCAAAATTTCCACAAAGGCGGGCGAAGGTCCCGGAGAGGGATGCAGCACGATTCCACATGTGGATTCGAATATCTTCGGTTGCAATACAGCAGACGTTGCTGTAATTATTTTTTCAATTTTCATTTTTAAAATCCAATCTCATCGATTATATCTTCTACTAATATTTCTTATATCCTTCAAATTTTGCTCAAATCCGTGAACATTTGTTATTTTATCTTAATGGTCAAAGATCTGGTTAACATTTAAGCAACTTAAATCCCATTTAAAAAAGAACTAAATATTTTACCATTATGATAAAATAGCAAATGGCTTTGATTTGATCGAAATTTTAAAGATATATGGAACATTAGTAAAATGTCTGGTTCGGAAAACGGATCCCCAGCAAGATCGGGTTCGACCATCGCTTTAGCGGGATCAGACCCGAGCACAACACCCACAAAACCCCCCTCGAGTTTCGGAACACAGGGCAAACAGGTTGTGCGCAACCAACTTCGCCTGACTGCAAGGATCACAACGTATGAATTCCTTTCTTTTTTTTCAATTTTCATTTTGAAAATCCAACATTATGGATTAAACCTGATCAAAATGTGGGCCGGACCAAGGTTCAAATCTCTGTCCAAAGCCCTCCATAGGCTGGCTCATGGGCCATTTTATTCTTTTTCCAATGAATTTTTTAATGGTATTTAATATATATATATAAATGATTTTATTAATACCATTTATATTTTATATAACTAATATAAGTAGTTTACATGTTACTTGATATGTAAATTATTAAATTTTATTTAAAACTAGTGTCACCTATGAAAAACTTGAAGTGTATCATATCAATACATGTATTATTCAGCTTATATTATATATTTTTTGCAGGTTGGGTCGGACCAACCCATGCCCAAATCTCCTAGTCCAAGCCTGACCCATGAGCAGGCTGAGCGGACGGGATCCCGGTCCATTGGCTAGGTCTACAAGTTATCCATCCCTCGTGGGGGATCTGATTGTCATCTCGGGTGAGAGCTCCTGGCATTTGGGTGGGGGATAGGATTCGAAGAACCCGATTACGGCGACTACTTTTGTTCTGAGTCTGGTCCCTAGACCTGAGTTAGAGCATTCTCAACGGCTCCTATTCTTTCAAGGTTGCGACTCCAATGATCCTCACTACCAAGAGAATTTCTAAGGTGCTAATGGTGGGTACTGCGAACAATGATGGTGTGGGGTGTACGTGGACCTCTTGCGATGAGGCATCTCTAGTGGTGGCACGACATGCCGACTCCCAGGACCTGAGGTGTTTAGGCAGAGCTTCTCCTCTCGAAGTCTGAAGGAGCGAAGGAGGCAAAGGCACTTTGAGATTTACAGGCGATTGAAGAGGTCTGAGGATGGAGGGACCCTGGATGTGCTGCGAAAAAGATCGCTCTATGGGAGTGGAGCTTCGGCAAGAGGAGAGGTTGGAGGAGGAGATTGTGGAGTGTCTGGCGTTGGTACCCTCAATTGGTGTTGACTTTCTTTATAAATGAACATAGTCTCTTGGGATGTGAGAGGTTTGGGGAGGCATGGGAAGTGGCATGTGGTGCGAGATTTGGTGATTGAGAGAAGGGTCGATGTGGTTATCTTGCAAGAAACAAAAAACTCTCGAAGCTTTGACGAGGTCTTGAAGGAAATTGGGGGTAACAAATTGTTGGATTTATGAGCTATTGGTTTAGATGGGGCCTTTGAAGGTATGATAACTAGTTGGAATGGTGAGAAATTTGATCTCGAAGAAGAGGAACTGATGGGTAGACACTCGATCTCTATCTTGTTATGGCAGAAGGAGGACTGAGTGAAGGTCATGATTACCAAAGTTTATGGCTCGTGCAATGGCATCAATTATGAGCAGCTGGTAGAGGAGTTGCTTATGGCACATATGATTTTATCCTCGATATCATGTATTATAGCTAGTGATTTCAATGTTACGCTTCATTCAGACGATTGTCTTGGGCTTGTGGTGGATGTGATGTGGGGTCATCTGAGCTGTTGGGTGAAACTGATGATTTGGGGCTTCAGATTGTGGACACCTCGAGGTGCATGTATATGTAGGTGAAATTCCAGATCTAGATCTCGTTTTGATCGGTTGCTGCTCTTCGTTGAGGCTTTGAGTGTGTTTCCTTTGGGAGGTGACCTAGGACCTCCCTAGAGCACATTCAAATTGTACTCCATTGCTTTAGTCTTCTGGGGAGGATGTGCGTCCTAGATCTTTCTTCCATTTCAAGAGGACTTGGCTCCTAGAGGATAGATTTCATGAGTCAATTGTTGTGTTCTAGGGGGGGTGCCAGCCTAAAGTATGACTGCTACTCATTTAGCGCTCTAGCTCACGAAGTTGAGGATTCAACGACATTCTCGATGAGCACGTACCCAGGAGGAGGTCTGCAAACTTGATAGGATTGATGATGAGAGGTTGCTGTCAGCAGAGGATTTGGTTGAAAGGGGAAATCTCCATGATGAGATCCACTTGGAGGACATGAAACAAGAGGTGGCTTGGCAGCAGAGATCCAGGGAGAGATGGATGAGGGATGGATATTCTAATATGTTGTTTTTTTATGCCATGACCACTGGGAGAAGGCACATAAATGTCATACATTTCATTGCGGTTAGGGAAACAATGGTGCAAGAACATCAAGATGTGGGAGCGACGCTCAGATCGCATTTTCAGGACTTTCTTTGGATTCGCGCTCGTGATAGATTGAGTTGGCGAGGGAGAGGGGTGTCAAGGATCTCTAACCTTCTAGCATGTGCTTTGACCCTAAGAGTTTACGATGGAAAAAACCTAGAATGCTTTATTCCAACTTAATGCGGATGGAGCTCACATACCCATATGGATTTTCAGTTCTTTTCTAAAAGGAGTTCCTGGACGCGGTGAAGAAGGATGTCTTGTAGGTTCTATAAGAGTTTCGCAATAGAAATCAGGGATTTGAAAGGTTGAATAAGGCTCTGCTCTTTTTATTGCATGAGAAGAAGGCTCCAAGCAGGGTGGATGACTAAAAACCTATTATGCTTTCCAATGCATTATTTCTCCTAATCAGACGGATTTTGTTCCTGGGAGATTCGCGGCGGACGGACTCGTGATGGCATCTGAAATGGTGTCAGACTGGAGGCGAAACAAGGCGAGAGGGCTACTTCGAAAAGTTGACTTTTCCAAAGCCTACGACTGTGTCGATTGGCGCTTCCTTTGGACCTTGCTGGAGATGAGAGGGTTCCCTAAATTGTGGATTTCTTGGATTAAGCGGTGTCTTACTACAACCTCCTATGTGGTGCTTACCAATGACAGCCCCGGGGAGGGGAGGTTCTTTCAGACGTGGAGGGGGGATCAGGTAGGGATGCCCCCTGGTTCTATTGCTTGTTGTCATCGTAGTCGATGTGTTGGTAGTTATGATGCAGTTGGCGTTAGATGTGGATTGGTGATTTGGGTATAGGAAAGGTAATATCTCAATTGCAATGTCATTGTATGTTGATGACACTATGATGTTCTTGGGACCTAACATGGAGAAGATTCAGCGAGCCTCGCATATCATGGAGATATTTGGTGACATCCCGAGCCTTTAAATTAATAGGTATAAGTCTGTGGGGATACCTTTTGGGCTTTCTGACCAAGAAGCGCATGATACTGTGCGTATTTTGGGATGCCCTATTGGGGTCATGCCTATTACGTACTTGGGGCTCCCCTTGGTGGCCGACAGTTGAGAGCTTGCGATTGGAGATCAATCTTAGAGAGACACGAGGGAAGGTTGGTGGGTTGGAAGGAAGATATGCTCTCTAACAGAGGGAAAGTGACTCTTTTGAAGCATGTACTTTCGACTATTCCAATTTTCTTCATCTCTACGATACTTCTATCAGCGAGAATTCACGTAAAATAGAATATGTGATGAGATGTTTTTTGGTAGATGAAAGGCAGGCGAAGAATGGGATCCATTTGGTTTATTGGGACAAGATTACAAGTGCGAAGCGAAAAGGTAGGATGGGGTTTTTGCAAGTGGAAGGAATTATCAAGGCCCTTACGGCGATATGGGTGATGCGGCTTTGGGGAGTTTAGAGGACCTTGTCTGCAGGCTTATGAGGAGAATCTATGGAATTTCTGGGTTCTTGGAGACCATCAAGGTGCGTGCTCCATCCTCGTTGTGTCATCCTATTATTAAGATCCTTCCGAAGATGGTTATTAAGATGCGGCATGTTCTTGGGGTTGGGCATATGTTTAGATTCTGGCTGGATGACTGGATGGGAGATAGGGTCTTGAAGGAGCGTTTTGTACTGCTCTTTGGTTTGGCGGGTAACGAGGAAGGATCGTTGTGTCATATGTGGGAATAAAGAGTGTGGACTTTTCGTTTTCTTCGATTTTATCTGATCAGAGAGTGAAGGACCTTCTGAGATTGCAGAGCAAATTAGTGCAGCTGGGGTGACCGTCGGTTGGTAGAGACCATTTTGTGTGGGGAGATGGGAGGGTCGCAGTGAAGAAGGCTTATCATTTCTTCATGGAGGATGGTGGAGTGGTGCACAATGATGTGAGGTTCGACGTTGGAATCATTTGGAGGAGTAGAGTGCCTAACATAGTTAAGGTTTTTTATAGTTGTCCAGAATTGGTATGGTTCGAGCCGAGAGTCGCCGAGGACATCTATTACACATGGAGGACTGTAGCTGTGACAGACGTGGGATGGGGGTAGAGGACATGGATCATCTGTGCTTTTCTTACGTGCACTTGGCATAGGTTTGGAGCGGCGCCAGTATTCTTTGGCTTAGGGTGGAGGATGTTTCTACCTTCTAGAATTGCATCAGATCGGTGTATGGCAATGGGCATGAAGATAGTTCTTATCCTTTTGCAATCCTTTGGGCAATTTGGCGTGGCAGAAGTGAGGCTATTTTTCGTGGGAAAGCGTTCTTCTCAAAAATATACTTGTGCATTGTAAGGTTTTGTGCCTTTCTTGTACATTGGTATTATTTTTTATTTTCATGTTTGTTTTAAAAAAAGATAAGAATGGCATGTCCAAGGTTTAAAAAATCGAACCGAAGTAGCTTTCAATCGGTTAAACCAAGAATAGGAAGAGAAATGGTCCAACCACTTGATTTTATTCAGAAAATAAAAACTAATCATAACTGATCATAATCCGATTGGATAGCTTAAATCAGGTTGAACCAATTGAATCAAACCAATAGTGCAATCATCTATTTTTATAAAAAATTAACGAAATAACAACTTTTAAAAACTATTCATAATATAGTTTTATTCTAACACATGATATAGTACTCATTTATCTCTTCTCCTTCACCATGTGCTAATGACCCATTATCGCCTCTCTTATCCTTTCATGCAAGCATTTCCTCTCTTCTCAGATTGTGCATGAGGTTGTCTACTCCCAACAACAATGAAAAAGATGTTTCTAAGACAATACTATTTGAAGCAGTAAATTAACAAAACTCATAATTAATTAGAGTTTAAATAATTTTAAAATTGTTAAATTTATACATCACACACACACACACACACACACACATATATGTTTATATGAATTTTACAAAATATGGTTATTGTGTCCTTGAGTTTTTTCTAATAACAATGACCCCCTGAACTTTTTAACAATTTCACTTGTGCTCCTATATTCTTAAAAAAATGACAATATCATCCTTATGTTGATATAATAAGGGAGTACAAGTGTACTAATAAAAAGCCACTTCGACGCGGCTCCCTCATCACCGTCGCCATCCTCCGCTTCTCCGCACATCCCCGCGCAACCTCCACAACCTACAGCCAAATACGTGGCCGGGGGAGAATCTCCTTCTCTTCCATTTTCGCATAGGAGATAAACCCATTCACAGCCGTTTTTTTTTGTGAAAATCTCACTTTTGTTTTGTGATTTTTTTCTCTATCTGAGCCTCGTGTTCGAGACCATCAATTCAACCGATCAGTCTCATTGATTCGAGCATAAAAACGATTGATTTTTAAAACCTTGATCCTGCCTGCATTAAAGCTCTTAAAAAATATATCTGTATTTTCCATGTATAAATACATAAAAGAAGAATGCATAATTCATAGAGAATATGTTGTTGCATTTATTGGAAATTTTCAATAGGTCGAGGTGATGGCCAAAGTTTATTGGGGAGATGCGAGGGAGAAATTAATCGCTGCCGTAGACGACCTCAACCTGAATGCTATCATTGTTGGGAGCAGAGGTCTGGGAATGATCAAAAGGTAACATAAATCTGACGAAAGAGACAGATATAGAATCTGTCCGTCACAGCATAGCTCAACCACTCTTGACACCTGACTTCAATTAAGATCATCACTGATTTGACTTTTTTTTGCTTTTCTGAAAGTTGGGCTGAAGTGATTTCTCTTGTTTTTTTTCTCGCGGATTCCTGGTATTCCTTCCAAAAGCTTGCTGCTGGGGAGTGTGAGCAATCACGTAGTGAAGCACGCCCGCTGCCCTGTGACTGTTGTGAAGGGATTCCCATCTCACAGGCACTGAAGAACAAGCAGCACGTGACAGCAACACCAGACAAGTTATCATAATCATCATACCACAAAACCCTTGGTTTCATAATCTTGCTTCAGACTTCAAGAGTTGCCGATGTTTCTCTTTCCATCTGTTCTTGTGATCTTGTGTTGTATATCTAAAGTATGTAAAGTACTGCATGATGTATGATTCTGGCAGTTCAAGCTATCAGCTTTGCCACCCAGAAAAAAAAGGCCATTTTGATGTTTACTTCCATTTGACTTCTAAATCGCATGGCGTGATTGTGCTTGATTAAGGGGGTTGAAAGTTTTTTACCATGAGAATGTCTTCATATGAATGGCCAACAGCTTAGTGTTTTACCTCAAAAAAGATATAATATCACTGTAATAGTTTCCTTCCAGCATTTATTTGCTCTACATTGTGCATTCCTTGCAACTCCTCATATCTTTGATGCGATGCATTCGATGGCCATCTTTGCATATGTTCGAACCACCTGCAATGATTTTTCCTCATTTTAATTTTTTGGTAGGCATGTCCACTGTATCATCCTTTATCCCAGCTACAGAAACATGATTTTATTGGTTTCCCTTCAGAAAAACTTTGTCTCAGATAGATTGAATTCTAGCACATATCTGCAACTGACAGTTCAACACCTGGATGCAATAAGAGAAGGCAGTTCTCACTGCAGCTCTGTTGGAAATGCGAGCCCACGGCGAGCCATTATGCAATAAATGTTATTGCACATATCATTCCCTGATCTGAAATGAAGAATGAATAATTTGTATAATAGGTCCCTTAGTACAATTAGGGTTATGTACCATGGCCATCTTAATAATCATACAGCTGTTGATTCAACTATTGAATCATAGAGGCTGGTGCTTGGATGAATATCTAAAGAGTTAAATTGAGGACTCATCAAGCACCGTCAAATGATTATTAAGAGATGATCTCCAGCCTGAGTAGGAGATGTCAATCCTATCTCTGAAGGCTGATATCTGACCGCCCTCTTGATGCAGGTCCTCTGCATAGGAATAGAGATTCGGAGGTGTCAGATTAGTTAGGTCAAAGAGTTGACTTAACGAGATCGAGATAACCAAAGTCCTATATCATATGCTGTCATGATATAGGCACGCATCCTCTGACCGGAGACAGATGTGTTGCTATATGTCCAAGTATGTACATTTGGCAGACCAATAGGTTGATGACCTAATCAATATCTATACACCGGCGCGCTGGTGTGCATATAAGGGCATATGAGTAATACGATCTCTCAAAGGGATCATACAGGTTCAGTTACTGAACCAGAAGACATGAGCTCACTCATAAGATATTGGGAAGAATCAAATTCCATGCGCATGGTCGTCTCGCTTTGGAAGCTTGACTGAATTTGTAGGTTTGATATATACTTTTAGTATATGATCAAGACCTAGGTATGATATACACTTTTGGAAAGTGTATGATCGATACCAACTCCCAATGATCGAATGAGAAACTTACTGATAAAACCATGAAGTAGACAGTATAAAGTTGATCCGATACTTCGGGTTTAGTCTGAGTCTTCCAGTATGCAGGATGTACAGGTATTGGGAATACCTGAGGGTGATTTGATCATAAACGATTGTATAACCATGACGCTTCCATTCCTAGGGAGTGATGAAACGGGTCTGGATTTTAGTGACTCCTCTCAGTAGAGAAGTGATCTGATCTTGGTCCAAGTGTTGGACATTGATCTGAATGTGATTTAGATACAATGAGAAGATTAGATTTACGGTCTTGATTTAATCAAGCATCTATGGGAGGCCCGCGATCTGGATTTGAGATATGATCTCAACATCCATGTCACTATACGTGGAACAATACAATCGCCCTGTCCTTATCTCCAAGTATCTGCAGAGAGATTGCATTATTCTTGAAGGGTTCAAGAATAATTCGATAAGATCTAAGCAATGAAGAAATAATGATTAAATGTGATTTAATCATCTTGATGTGTGAAGAAATTATCCAATTTAATTAAATGTGATTTAATTAATGTGGATAAGAATAATGTGGATAGAAATATCCAATTATTCATAATATATTGTAAATGTGATTTATAATGTATTAGAGAGAGCTAATTATAATTTATATGTGTTGATTAATTATTATGTGTATTGGATACACATTGTGTAATTAATTAACAATATGAATTATATGTTGTTTTGGGTTGTGAATATGATTCACAATTTTTCCATGGCAAGAATGCAATATTCTTAAAGATAATTGAGAATTATTTTTGAAGAATAAAACCCAATAAATTTGTTGCAAATAAATAAGAGAGATTCCAAGGAGATATGCAATCTCATGGATTTCCATGAGATTGCAATCTCCATGCAATCTCAAGGGGCGGCACCACATTCCTATAAGGAATGTGTGGCCGTCCACTTGGAAGGTACATGGAGATGAAATCTCCATGTATCTTCTCTCCTTATTTGTTGGATTGATTTAGGAATAAATTATATTTGATTTTGTCAAATATATTTTGACCTAAATTTGTTGCTTTTGACAACAACAATCTTGGCCATTGGATTGACATAAATCAATCTCACCCATTGATTTTATGTGTGCCATGGATTGAGATCTGATGAATACCCATTCATCACTCTTTATTCTTATATTTTAGCTACAAAAACCTTTGCAAATGCATGTAGATGTATGTAAATAGGAATAATTACCAAAAGCATGCGTTGTGTAAAAACCTATAATTAGCATGTTTTTGTGCAAAAATAAAAGAATAAAGATTAAAAAGAAAAATAGGGAAATATTTAGAATAAATATTGAGCAACCTAACCCAAGGGAGGGCTCAACATGGGCCTGACCGCATAAAAGCCAGAGTAGAGGGAGCTAGGGGCTCAGGTGTGTAAATAATTATGTAAATAAATAAAGATATTTTTCCTCACCAAAAATATGCTTGTATATATTTATAAAATATAAAAACCAAAAGAAAAAGTTAATCAAAAAGACCAAAAATATCCCTTTCATCATGTACATAAACCACTCTTCCATATTTATTTAACCTTGTAATAAATAAAATTATTTTCCAAACTTTTTGTAAATATTCTATATTATATATTGTAAATAAATAAAATAAAAAGAATTAGAACAAAAACAAAACAAAAAAAGCAAAATTAAAAATACAAAAATACATTGTACATATACCATGTATATAGATGTACATATATATTTATTTTACCTATGTATATAAATAATAAAAATTAAATAAAAATATCTTTTTATTCCTTATTTTATAATGTAAATAAATAAAATATAAAAAGGGAATAAAATTTTACAAAAATAACAATTAAAAATCAAAAATCAAAACCCTATATATTGTATATATACCTATATATAAGTACTATATTGTATATAGCTTATTTTTATTTCGAAAAAAATTATTAAAAATCACAAAAAATAGAAAAAATAAAATAAAAATATTTCATGTTTTAAGTTTTTGATAATTCGAGCATTTTCTAGCTCAAAATAAATAAATAAAAAATTCAATGCTAGGCGGGCTCTGATTGGTCCACGGGGGATTGTTGACCCCCGGTCAACTCTCCCCCCAGGACCACCAGAGCCGGGTCTGCTCTGACCGACCCGACTTCTCGAAATTTCGCCCGCTCGACCCGACACCCATTTCCCTAAACCCCGGCTCCGTTTTGATCTTCCCACATCCGACACCCTCGCCGGGCATCCACCTTGGGATCCGCGCGCCACCACGACCCTACCCGAGCCATTCTTCTCGGACCCCTCCAGCATACATAAGCGAGCTCCGCCACCCATTTTCTCCATCTTTGGCCATTTGCTTCGTTCTCCAGTGAGCTCCAGAGAGAGTGTGAGGTGACAGCTCGCATCCCCGACCTGTTGCAGCGAGGAGAGCCGGCGAATCCATTGATCCGGCGACGTAGCCGCCGCAGCTCCGCCACCAGCGAGAGCTTCGAGCCTCGGGCCGAGACGTCCCTTGAGGCCAAGACCGGGAGCTTCCCCAGCTCCGCCACAGTTTCTCCGACCACCCAGGTAGCCACTTAGCTCAGCCATTTCTTTTAATTTCCGTTTTCCCCCAAATCGCGTCGCCGTCGTATTTTTCCGATTCACCCCAGTTCCGTCCACTATCCGATCATCGGAATCGACCCTCACATTCGCCTTCGTCCGACGCACGTTCTTCACCCACTCACTCAACCCAGCTCGCACAGGAGCTGGGAACCGAGCTCCTCCGTCCACCCCCTTCGTCGGAGCTCGCCGTCCCGACGCACCAGCCCCCCCCCCCCCCACTTCGCCTAACCGGGTCGAGGCAATTTGCCCTCGACCCGTGAGTCTTCTGGTGCGGTTTTTAGGTCGAATCGAGGGCTGTCTGAGGCCCTTCGCTACTCAGCCAGGAGGCCAAGCTCCGTCGACCTCGCTCGAGCTCCTCGGAGCTCGGCTTGATCATCGGAGCATCGCAACAGACGCGGGAGCACTCCAGTTTTCTTCTCCGACCATCAGGAGGCTCCCCGGAGGACCCTAGCGCACGCACGAGCCCGGTGAAAGTCGCCGGCGACCAGTTCTTCCAGGATCCTCGCCGACCGTCAGATCGTCCTCATCGCCCCAGTTATCATCTGAGCCATCCATCCTAGGCGAGGTGTCACCGTCCGATCGTCTCGAGGGTCGATCTTGACCATCCGCGCGGAGAGAGAGAGGCACCGGCTAGCCTCATCCGTCAGATTCGCCACGTGCCCTCCTCCCCTCCGTCGGATACACGAGGGTTTCGACTCCAGAGAACCAGAGCCGTCCGATCGCCACGTGGAGCGCCCTCAGACGTCGATCAGGCCAACGTTCACCAGGTCAAAGGCGCCGTCGTCCTCAGTCGTCAGATCCGCCACGCGTCACGCATCCGGCCGTCGACGTTAATAAAAGGGGTAATTTGCTCTTAGGCCCCCTTTCTTTTATGCATTTTGTTCTAGTCCTGTAAATATTTAAGTAAGTTGTTTAGTTTTAGGGTAATTTACAATGTGGACCCTGAGCTTGAGTTTATTTGCATTTATACCCCTGCCAGTGGTGGACACGTGCTTCGACACGTGATTTCTTTGGGTTATTTGCAGTAGATATCCTTGTAGTTCTGGATGTTATTCAATGAATGAATGTTTTTAGATATTTGCATTTATACCCCTGTGCGTGATTTATTTGAGCATGTGCGATATTTTTTGGGTTATTTGCAGATAAGCCCTTGGACTTTTGGTACCTGTTACCAATAAGTCCTCGGGACTTATTTTTCTTACATATAGGTCCCTGAGTGCCCCAGGCACGCGCGTGGCACGTGTTTTGCTGGGTATTTTGCACCAGGACCCCCAGGACTTTGGGTATTTGCACTTTGGTCCCTGTGCACAGTGCCCTATCTTTGCTTTTGAATAAAATATCAAACCACCTCCAAATCCAACGAAAATTTGACACATGGCTCCTGCCATGGTGTAGGATTTTTGTGGATTTTTGAGGACATTTTTGATTTTGCTTGGTATTTTAAAAATCCAAAAACCTTTATTTTTGTCACTGTCTAGTTTGAAAAATCACAAAAAATATTAAATAGTATCCAAAAATTACAAAAAAAATTTTCCACTGTTTGTCTTGCTTAGTTTGATTTTCTAGCCAATTTTGGCTATTTTTCATTACTGGAAAACACTAAAAACTTAAAAACACTTAAAAACCCATAAAAATTCTAGTAAATAAATTAAAAATCCAAAAACAATAAAATTGGTACTAAATTTTCCTTGTTTTATCATCTTTACAGGAAAGTTACCTCCAGGCCATTTTAATGCCCTTAGATATTTTATCTAGGGCTTTTTGGGCTCGGCTGGACAGTACCCACTGTTTACTTCACTTTTTTGATTTTTTGAAAATAAAATAAACTTCAGAAAATTCTCAAAAATTCACCAAAAACACTACAAAATATAAAACACATAAAAACATTTTTGTTGGAATTTTTTCTTGACCTTTAGTGCCTTAAATAAATTGTTGAATTGTGTGCTTGGTTGTTTTTATCATTTTCTTAATACATTTAAAAATCGAAAAAAATATAAAACAAATTAAAAACCACTAAAAAGATTTTCTCCTTTATTTTGACTACTTCTTAGGCCGAGAGGCCAATCCGTGCTCCTTGAGTTCGACCCTGGGTGCTATACCAGGTTAATCACATAGCAGGACCGCTATTCATGTTTGATCAATTTTATCTGTTTCGAGTGGTTCATTATTTTTCTTGATCGACACGGTCTGATCGCTTGGGTCGCAACGACCTATTTTTAGTACCTTATACCCGAGTGATCGGGCGTGTCATCATAATGGCGCCGTTGCCGGGGAGCACGGCTTAGTAGTCATTTTTCTTGAGTTTTTCCACGGTTTTGCTTTTCGCGGCTTTTTGTATAGATTTTTGTAGATATATTTTTCTGATATATTCTTGATAATAATTTGGACTGACCACTTGTCTCTTTTTCTTGCGAGGGCCCGAGGATCAAGGTGGCCGATTTCGAGAAGCCGACGCAACCGCGAGACTCGGAGGCGGCTCCCTTCTGCACGGAGCCGCAGGAGAGAGCGAGAGAGAGAGAGAGTTGAGTGGGTGAGGTTAGATTAGGATTATTTGACTATTTTTGTTGTAATAATACAGGGACCCAGAGACTGGACTTGGACTTGGTTGACTTAGCGGGTCTGTTTCGCCGAGCACCGGTGTGCTCGGGGGACCCTTAGGAGTTTTTCGCGGCTTTTTACGCGGCTGTGTTTTCTTTCCTTTTTACTGCCTTTTACGATTTTTAGCGGTTTTTCTCGAGCCCCTAGATTTAGGATTTTTTGCTTGACTGTGCCGTAATTAGTAGGATCCCCACACTTAATTAATTGCCTGTTCCTATAGAACGATAATTGGACCTACTAATAAATCAATAATAAAAATAGCTTAGTCGCTTTCCTGAGAGCCTACGCGCCGCGAGCCTGCCCCGTCAAGCGCTACTCCTGAACTCGACTTGTCGAGAAGAGGAGGGGTGGGTCTAGACCGGACTCTTTGGATCGAGGGCGAGTGACTAAACTAGACGGTTCTGTCGAGTAGAAATTGCCTGTTTAGGACTCGGTTTTCACCGCTGCACCATATAGGTAGTTTCTTTCCTGTCTTTACATTTATACGTGGATCATATTGCATGTAGAGTGCTGGAGTCAGGTACACCTTCCTTACTTTGCATGCATCATTGATTTCATCGTGCATCGGCTTTTTCAACTTCTCCCCCCTGTTTTCGGACTTAATAATCAGGAGAACCGAAAAAATCGTTAGGCGTTTGTTTGATATTTGAAAAATATTAAAAAGAAAAACCATAAAATTGGGACTGGTTAACACTATTGATCTTAAAAGATGCTCACCCTAAAAATTTTGTCTTGGGGAGAGCAACCCCCTCATTGTATGGTTTGGATGCGCGAGAGAGTGACCCACACCCTAGGTAGATCCCTCCGGTGCTAGTCCCGACTGATTACCGACTCTTCCGTGTGGGCCAGTTGGTTGGGATAGCATCGGGTATCCTAACAGATCACGTAAGCGCTCTGATATTTTGTGTGTTCACCTAATAAAATCGACAAGATAATTTGACCGAACTTTCACGGTCTTTAGCTCGCGTTGTGTTGGTGAACCGGGGGTCTGTTTTGTGATCATAGTTTCTCCAGATCTCATCCGCCCTACTCGCCAGATCAAGATGATGGGTAGACGCTCTCTTAGGCAGCCTCTGGCTGCACCGATTTCGGGCACGTCTACCCGATCCTCTAGGTTGGCCCGCGAGAGCCGAGACCAGCTCTCCGAGCCCGAGTACGACTCCACCCTGTTCCCCCTCGATCCCCTTTCTTATGGTACTGAGAGACATGAGCCCGAGGAGAGATTAGCAGATTTGACAGCACCTGAGTTGGGCTCGTTTGATTTTGCAGACATCGCCATGGATGGCAGTTCAGATGATCACCCCCGTCAGCCCGAGCATTTTGTACTAGACCAGGGAGCGATCAACTCCACCCTGATCACATCACTTGAGACAGTCCAGCAGCAGTTACGCGATCAGAGAGCGTTTATGATTGAGATGAGGAGAGAGTTGGAGAGGCTCAGAGCAGAGCGAGACCAGCAGAGCGAGCCTGAGGAGATACCTGATGCAGAGGCACGAGCCGCAGCGACCGCAGCAGCAGCAGCAGCAGCCGTCGCCGCCGCAGCGGCAGCCGCCGCGGCAGGAGGACCACCTAGACCGATGCGGGAGTTGCACAACCCCGGATCTACACTGATGCACCATTGGGTGGTGGTACCTGCTATCGTGGGGGACTTCAAGTTCCCTCCGAACATCCTACAGATGCTTCCCCGTTTTCACGGACTTGCCACCGAGGAGCCCCATCTCCACCTCCAGGAGTTCTTGATGATATGCAGTACTGTCCACGACCGCCATGTGGACCAGGATACGATTCGGATGATCGCCTTCCCCTTTTCACTGGCAGATAGAGCAGCCACCTGGCTGAAACATCTAGGGAAGTTTGTCTACACCTGGGAGCAGCTCCGTACTGAGTACTTGAACAAGTACTATCCTCTCGGGCGGACGAATGCAGCGAGGGCCCTGATCAGCAACTTCTCCATGCTCCCCAATGAGCAATTTCACGAGGCATGGGAGAGGTTCCGAGAGCTCACAGACAGATGCCCGCACCACGACATCACGAAGCCGAACCTAGTTCAGAGCTTTTTCAGCGGGTTGACACCAGAGCTCCAGGGCCTGGTGAATGCTTCTTGCGGCGGGTCCTATTTCGCCAAGGACCACGACCAGGTCTGGGCCATCTTCGAGGAGATGGCTGAGAACTACATGGTGATGTCCCATACCCGGTTGTACACACAGAGACCCCAGCAGCAGCTAGGATCCGTGCAGTACCAGAGGATAGCACGGGTAGATGCAGGTCCATCTAGTTCGTCCGCAGTCGCAGCAGCACAGGCAGAGTCGTCCGCTGCGGACATGGGCATTATCAGCGAGAAATTGGACCGCATGGAGCTGATTGAGAAGAAGCAGTGCCAGAGTATCACGCAGATGGAGCAGATGACACAGACTCTGAGCGACATGAAGACCCAGCTCATGTGTCTCCAGGAGGTACAGACGGCTTCACAGCCCCGTCTTCAGTCGCGAGGCGACTCCGGCAGCAGCAGCAGCTCGTCCCAGCGCTCCAGCTCCCTACATCAGCCTAGACAGGTTCACCTTGTACAGGCGGAGCCGTACCAGCCGCAGCAGCCCTCTTACCAGTCATCACCATCTCCAGACATGCAGATGGTGGTATACCAGCCGGATCAGCCTCTGGAAGTACTCCCGCCAGCCCCCTACGATGCAGAGCCTTTGATGGATGTCAACGGGATTCGGTATGACCGCCCCCAGCCTGGGATCTGACGAGACCATCCTGGATTCAGGTGGGGGAGTGGAGGTGCCCAGCCCCAGCAGCAGTCATCCGGTCAGGGAGGGCAGTACGCCCAGCAGAGAGATCACCAGCCGCAGCAGCAGCCCCCAGCCCACCAGCCACAGCAGCAGTCATCCTTCGTTCCTCGTCCCTACCAGCAGCAGGGACAGTCGTGGAGACGTGAGCAGCAGGCTCACCCACCACAGCAGCAGCAGCACCCTTCCTCTTATCCCTATTACCAGCAGCAGTTCCAGCAGCCTCATCCCCAGAGAGGCTACCCGTCGGGCTCCCAGGAGAGCCCCGCCTTGGATGATATCGCCCGCCTCCTCACGGACCAGCAGGCCACTTTCAGACGGGAGATGGACGAGTTCCACCAAGAGATGCGGGACTTGGTGAGAGGGAAGGTCGCCATCCCTGCACAGATCGAGCCGAACCCAAACAACCTCAAGAGGAAATCTGAGCAGGTAGTACACATTGAGCTTGCCACTCCTAGTGACCCATTTGATGATATGTCTCCGGATCTATTTGATGCTGATTTTGTCACACTTAGGAGCGGTAGGACCCCAGCAGGCGGCGACGCCTCATCTGAGCTTCACCACGAGGATACTTCCGGGGCGCCACATGAGGAGGAGGAGAGCGGTACTGAGGCCGCTCCTGATGATGACGGTGGCACTGAAGCCACCAAGGATGTTGATCCCACCGGCGGTACTGAGGCCGCCGCTTCACCAGTTCGAGGAGGTGGTACTGACGCCACCCGTTTAGCCGAGCCAGCCCGCGGTACTGATGCCGCGAGACGTCCAGCAGCAGCAGTAGCAGAGCCAGCCGGAGGTGGTACTGAGGCCACCGGTGTTTGTCGTGATAGAGATGTTGTATTTCCTTCAGTTCATGTACCTCAGAACACTGTTGTGAATAAAGGAAAAGGTTTAGTTTCTTTTGGTCCCACTGTGGTGCTTGATGTATGTGTGGATCCGGCCGTCGAGCCGTCTAGGCCTTTTCCTAGTCCTTCATCTGCGAAGGACCCTGTGATCCCCTTCCCTAGAGCCCTTCAGATGGGGAAGGGGAAGAAAAAAGAAAATGATCCAAAAAAGAGAGAGCAGGAGGAGTTCAGTCAGAGCATGATCGATAGATTCCACATCCAGCTGACCCTCCAGGAGGCTTTGCAGCACATCCCCCTTCTTCAGCGATCTTTGAGAGACAGGACCACAGTCTGGAGGAGGAGGAGGAACCACACTTCAGAGATCCATGTGCTGACGAAAGCCACATGTTTTGCGATCCAGAACCGTCTGCCGGCCAAGAGGCCAGATTCAGGGGCACCGTATGTCAGATGTCAGATTAGTGAGCAGAGGTTCGACCGGACTCTATTGGATAGCGGATCGTCAATCAACCTCCTTCCGGCAGCCCTTCTCGACCGCTTCGAGTTGGGCACTCTTCGACAAAGCAGGACAGTCCTTCAGTTTGCTGATCGATCTGTCAAGAGGCCGAAGGGGTTGTTGCGGGATGTTATCGTCACGATTCAGGGCCTTAAATTCCCCGTGGACTTCGTAGTGTTGGACATGGAGATCCCTGATTCAGTGGCCGATACCCCCATCATCCTTGGTCGTCCGTTCTTGGCCACAGCCAAGGCGGTGACTGATCATGATAGCGGGAAGGTATACTTTCGCGTCGAGGGCGAGAGTATACAAATAGAGACGGTCGAGGACTACAGAGCCAGAGAGAGAGCACGCTCAGAGGATAGCACAGATTCAGAGCAGCTGGCAGACGCTGAGCCAGACATCCACCGGGACTGTGATTTTGTGATCATTGATGACGAGGCAGCATGGGCAGATCCTGCAGCACAGGCCATCCTCTCATTTTCAGATACAGGTGATGCCGAGATGATAGCAGAGGAGAGTCTGGAGAGCACAGCCCTGGTTCAGGATACCACAGAGGCAGCATAGCCGGTCCTTGATCGCGATACGGATTTTAGTGATGGTGGTGCTGAGGCCACCTTGTGTTACGGTGGTACTGATGCCACCGCGTTTGATGCAGATCCCTCGGATTCAGAGTCTGATTGGGCAGATTGCGTTGATCAGATGCCAGACCTGAGTCCACCTGAGCCTACAGATGAGGAGGAGGTAGATGCAAAGAAGATCAGAGACAGCACAGTTGAGCAGCCTTCTCCAGATCCAATTTGCGAGAGTTCACTTTCTTTCTCCCAGGCAGATTTGGCAGACTTAGCAGCATTGACACATTTTCTTCCGAAGCCAGAATTGCCAGCGCCCAGCTGTCCAGAGCTGAAGCAGCTCCCTACTTCGCTGAAGTATCGGTTCCTTGCGGGCGAGCCTGAGATGTACCCAGTCATCATCTCTGCCGATCTGACTGGAGAGCAGGAATCCCGTTTGATGGGGGTTCTTGAAAAGAACCGCAAGGCAATCGGATGGAGCGTAGCAGATCTCCATGGGATTAGTCCATCAGTGTGCTCCCACCATATCTATCTCGAGGAGGGGGCGAAGCCGTCGCGTGAGTTCCAGCGACGGCTGAACCCCAACCTGAGAGAGGTCGTGATGAAGGAAATATCAAAATGGTGGAGTGCAGATTTTATTTATCCCATTTCCGACTCCAAGTGGGTTAGCCCCTTGCATGTGGTGCCCAAGAAGACGGGCATCACGATTGTGATCAGTGAGTCGGGAGAGGAGATTGCTACACGAGTACCTACCTCTTGGAGGGTCTGTGTTGACTACAGGAGACTCAACCAGGCCACCAAGAAGGACCATTTCCCCCTGCCTTTTATTAACCAGATCATTGAGAGACTGGCAGGGAAGAGCCATTATTGCTTCCTGGATGGGTACTCGGGCTACAACCAGGTGGCCATCGCTCCTGAGGATCAGGAGAAGACCACCTTTACCTGTCCCTTTGGTACATATGCCTTTCGACGCATGCCATTTGGGCTATGCAATGCCCCTGCGACTTTTCAGAGGTGCATGCTGTCGATCTTTTCGGACATGGTAGGGGAGTGTTTGGAGATCTTCATGGACGATTTCTCAGTCTACGGCGACGGATTCGACTCCTGTCTTGACTGCCTAGACCGAGTACTCCAGCGATGTATTGAGTTCCATTTGGTTCTGTCTTGGGAGAAGAGTCACTTCATGGTGACTCAAGGGACGGTGCTTGGCCACATCATCTCCAACAGGGGCATGGAGGTTGATCCGGCCAAGGTTGATGTCATTAGAAAACTCGCACCGCCGTCCAATTTGAGGCAGCTACGGTCATTCCTGGGGCACGTTGGATTTTATAGGAGATTTATTCAGGATTTCAGCAGGATTGCCCGACCGTTGACTGACCTCCTGACGAAAGACACCGAGTTCCTTGTCGATGACAAGTGTCTCTCGTCCTTTGCGACTCTCCAGCAGTGCGTGATTGAGGCTCCTGTTCTCCAGCCGCCTGATTGGTCTCTCCCATTCGAGATCATGACGGACGCCTCCGATTTTGCCGTGGGGGCAGTGCTGGGACAGAGGAGGGATGGAGTTCCGTTTGCTATCCACTACGCTAGCCGCACATTGGATTCCACCCAGCGGAATTACACGGTCACAGAGAAGGAGATGCTAGCCGTAGTGTTCGCCCTGGATAAGTTTCGATCTTATATCATTGGATCTAGAGTGACTTTGTACACAGATCACACCGCTATCAGGTACCTCGTGGTAAAGAAGGATGCCAAGGCCAGACTGACTAGATGGATCCTTCTACTCCAGGAGTTCGACATTGAGATCAAGGATAAGCCTGGAGTCAAGAATGTGGTGGCGGATCACCTCTCCCGTTTAGAGCAGCCTGAGGAGTCTGAGCAGATTGATCCCATTCGAGATACCTTCCCAGATGAGGCGATCCTTGCTATCGCCTCACTCCCGTGGTATGCCGATATTGTGAACTTTCTCGTTGCTGGAAAAGTCCCACAGGATTGGCCCAGGCAGAGGCTTGAGACCTTCCTTGCGAGGGCCAAGTCCTACCACTGGGAGGATCCCATCCTTTACCACGAAGGAGGGGATAGCGTCTGGCGTCGGTGTATTCCTCAGGAGGAACACCATAGCATCCTCACTTACTGCCACAAGCTTGAGGCAGGAGGACATCATTCTGGGAGGAGAACGGCACAGAAAGTGCTCCAATCCGGCTTGTGGTGGCCTACCCTCTTCAAGGACTCTGATGAGTTCGTGAAGAGGTGTACTGACTGTCAGAGGATGGGCACTTGTGGATAGCGTGATATGATGCCGATGCAGCCCATTCATTTCTGTGAGGTTTTTGACGTATGGGGCATCGATTTCATGGGTCCATTCCCTAAGAGTCAGGGATTTGAGTACATTCTGTTGGTCGTTGACTATGTTAGTCGTTGGGTTGAGGCCATCCCCACCCGAGCCGCTGATGCGAGGATAGTTTGCAGATTTTTGAGGAAGCACATCATCACGCGGTTCGGGGTTCTACGAGTTCTGATTTCTGATGGGGGGTCTCATTTCATCAACGACCAGGTGAAGTCCCTTGCTAGCGAGTTCAGTATAGACCATCGTGTTGCTACTCCTTACCATCCACAGACGAATGGTCTAGCCGAGGTCTCGAACAGGGAGATCAAGACTATTTTGCAGAAAGTTGTCCGCCCTGACTGAAAGGATTGGTCACAGCTTTTGGACTCGGTCTTGTGGGCATATAGGACTTCTTTCAAGACACCATTGGGCACATCTCCCTTTCGCCTCGTATATGGCAAGCCGTGCCATTTACCTGTTGAGCTGAGGCACAAGTCACTTTGGGCAGTTACAGATATTCTTATGGATCCAGATGGTGTAGGAGACCAGAGAAGGGCAGAATTAGCTGCCCTGGAGGAGCTTAGAGATACAGCTTTCTCAAACAGCCTACAGTATAAGGAGAGAGTGAAGGAGTGGCATGATTCTCATATCAGCCACAAGCATTTTGAGATTGGACAGAGAGTATGGCTGTTTGATGCGAGGCTTCGTTTGTTTCCAGGGAAGCTGCAGAGCAAATGGAAGGGACCCTACTTGGTCAGAAGGGTACATGACAATGGTAGCATTGATATATCCGAGTTGTCTTCTGAGAGTACCTTTCGAGTGAACGGCCAGCGGCTCAAGCCATTTCTAGATCATGAGCCGCGGGACGTTATTGTTGCCCCTATTCATTTTGCGTGAGATGTGGTCTCTTGACTCACATCTTTTGCATCTCACGCCTGATTTTCACTGTTCCTCTGCCTTGTATAGATCCAGTTGTCCATATCATTCTATTCTTTAGTCCCACATCCCTTTTCTCATCTTATGATTATGCTATACTTAGGGTGTACTTTACCCTAAGTATAGGGGGGATGTAGGACCTGTGGGTATTCTTTTCATTCTTTCTGCTCCTGTTTTGCTGCCTATACTTAGGGATATTTTACCCTAAGTATAGGGGGGGCAGACTCTGTATCTTCTTCACTCGGATTTCCCTTCTTGTACAGCTTGCTATACTTAGGATTAGTTAATCCTAAGTATAGGGGGAAACCACCGAGTCCCACGCATTCTATTCATTTATTCATTTCTGTACTTAGCCATTCCTTTTCACTTCCCTTTTACTAAGCACGAGTTGTGTCTTCTTCATCGCTCTTGATCACTCTGAGGACATCGTTCGAGCTAAGTATAGGGGGGGGGGGTGTGTATATATTTCATATATACTTTAGCCATAACTCGTACTTTGTGTGAGTGTGTTAATAAATAAAATGGCTAAAAATAAAAAAAATTAAAAATTTTTTCATGCACATAAACTTCTTTTATTTGCACAAACATAGCTAGTGTACAAAGTATTTTTGTAAAAATGATTTCAAAAATCTTTTTGTGTAAAGCTTGTGTAAATATCTTTGTATCAAAATTATGTATATAGTACAAAATTTTTCCAAAATGTTTTGAAAATCAAAAGTTTGCAAAAATCTTGTGTAAATGTTTGTAAAGATCTTTTTGCAAAACTTGCACCTCATGCACCATTCATCCATGATTTCAAAACATTTTTCAAAAATTTTGCATGATTGTAAAATTTGTGTAAATAAGCAACTTGTGTACATATATGTATATAGTTTTTCCTGGATGAGAGTTGACATTTAAACTAAGCCTGGAATTAAATTGAGAAATGGAGCTTGAATAAGATCTTAATCCACTTAACTTTAAAAGGAACCTTATAGGACTTAGGGTTAAGGCTTTTCAGGTCCATAAGGACTTAATTCTTTGAGTCCACTAGGCTATGAGCATATGTCATCTTGATGAGCCTAAGTAGAGCACTTAACAACACACGCATGACTCTTAGAGACAATGGCTTGACTTGCACCAGCACTTTACACATGGCTCTCCACGGATGAGGTGGTGAGGAGGCAGTTTCCTTTGGCTTGGGGTAGCATATGAGGGTAGTACTTCTAGGCGGAACCTCTCTTCTTCTTCTAGTGAAGGAAGTGCGTCTCAACTTGGTCTAGTGGTGATGAAGGCTAAAGAAAGAAGCTGTGGGTTGCAATAAAGCTTCAAAAGAGGGATAATCTACTGGCTCAAGAGGAAAATTTCTTGTATATATGCTGCACCATGTAGATATGTTGTATAGAAGTCCTTAAAAAAATTGCAAAATGCAAAAAGAACTCCAAAAAAGTGGTGGGTCGGATTGAAAATTTAATAACCCCACCGGAGTATATATAGTCAAATATATCAAAAGCTTATGGTATCCATGTTACATCTCATGAAGCTTGCAGCGGGAGACTTAGCTACACTGGCTGAGCTTCCAAAAGTCTATACTTCTTCCCCCTCTTCTTGAGCCGGTTGCACTTGAACTTAGAAGGGAATACCCCGCTTCTCGAGGAAAGAGTTGCTAGACCGAGGCATTAGAGTTACCAGGTTGAGGGAGGTTGTTTCTTTGTTACCTCTGAGGTGGGGAGCCACATATCACTTACACTGCATGGAAAGATTCATGGTCATTAGAGTTTGTGTATGTAGACTTGTTCTGATCTGGTTTATTGAGGAGTCTTGCCCATAGATTGGTGGAACTTAGAGACCGTTGAGTTTTAAGCCTAAGTCTAAATAAGGTTCCGACACATTAATAATCCAAAGATCTGATCGAGCTCCATACCCCAATTTAATGAAGGCAAGTTTAATAATCAACCTTGATCCATGTACATCCTCTTTTTCTTTTTCTTTCTTTCTTTTTCACTTCTTTTTCAAATAAGTGTTTGATAAGGGACTAGCAAAGTTAAGTATAGGGGGTGATGAATACCCATTCATCACTCTTTATTCTTATATTTTAGCTACAAAAACCTTTGCAAATGCATGTAGATGTATGTAAATAGGAATAATTACCAAAAGTATGCATTGTGTAAAAACCTATAATTAGCATGTTTTTATGCAAAAATAAAAGAATAAAGATTAAAAAGAAAAAGAGGGAAATATTTAGAATAAATATTGAGCAACCTAACCCAAGGGAGGGCTCAACATGGGCCTGACCGCATAAAAGCCAGAGTAGAGGGAGATAGGGGCTCAGGTGTGTAAATATTTATGTAAATAAATAAAGATATTTTTCCTCACCAAAAATATGCTTGTATATATTTATAAAATATAAAAAGCAAAAGAAAAAGTTAATCAAAAAGACCAAAAATATCCCTTTCATCATGTACATAAACCACCCTTCCATATTTATTTAACCTTGTAAATAAATAAAATTATTTTCCAAACTTTTTGTAAATATTCTATATTATATATTGTAATAAATAAAATAAAAAGAATTAGAACAAAAACAAAACAAAAAAAAAGCAAAATTAAAAATACAAAAATGCATTGTACATATACCATGTATATAGATGTACATATATATTTATTTTACCTATGTATATAAATAATAAAAATCAAATAAAAATATCTTTTTATTCCTTATTTTATAATGTAAATAAATAAAATATAAAAAGGGAATAAAATTATAAAAAAATAACAATTAAAAATCAAAAATCAAAACCCTATATATTGTATATATACCTATATATAAGTACTATATTGTATATAGCTTATTTTTATTTCGAAAAAAATTATTAAAAATCACAAAAAAATAGAAAAAATAAAATAAAAATATTTCATGTTTTAAGTTTTTGATAATTCGAGCATTTTCTAGCTCAAAATAAATAAATAAAAATTCAATGCTAGGCGGGCTCTGATTGGTCCACGGGGGATTGTTGACCCCCGGTCAACTCTCCCCCCAGGACCACCAGAGCCGGGTTTGCTCTGACCGACCCGACTTCTCGAAATTTCGCCCGCTCGATCCGACACCCATTTCCCTAAACCCCGGCTCCGTTTTGATCTTCCCACATCCGACACCCTCGCCGGGCATCCACCTTGGGATCCGCGCGCCACCACGACCCTACCCGAGCCATTCTTCTTAGACCCCTCCAGCATACATAAGCGAGCTCCGCCACCCATTTTCTCCATCTTTGGCCATTTGCTTCGTTCTCCAGTGAGCTCCAGAGAGAGTGTGAGGTGACAGCTCGCATCCCCGACCTGTTGCAGCGAGGAGAGCCGGCGAATCCATTGATCCGGCGACGTAGCCGCCGCAGCTCCGCCACCAGCGAGAGCTTCGAGCCTCGGGCCGAGATGTCCCTTGAGGCCAAGACCGGGAGCTTCCCCAGCTCCGCCACAGTCTCTCCGACCACCTAGGTAGCCACTTAGCTCAGCCATTTCTTTTAATTTCCGTTTTCCCCCAAATCGCGCCGCCGTCGTATTTTTCCGATTCACCCCGGTTCCGTCCACTATCCGATCATCGGAATCGACCCTCACGTTCGCCTTCGTCCGACGCACGTTCTTCACCCACTCACTCAACCCAGCTCGCACAAGAGCTGGGAACCGAGCTCCTCCGTCCACCCCCTTCGCCGGAGCTCGCCGTCCCGACGCACCAGCCACCCCCACTTCGCCTAACCGGGTCGAGGCAATTTGCCCTCGACCCGTGAGTCTTCTGGTGCGCTTTTCAGGTCGAATCGAGGGCTGTCTGAGGCCCTTCGCTACTCAGCCAGGAGGCCAAGCTCCGCCGACCTCGCTTGAGCTCCTCGGAGCTCGGCTTGATCATCGGAGCATCGCAGCAGACGCGGGAGCACTCCAGCTTTCTTCTCCGACCATCAGGAGGCTCCTCGGAGGACCCTAGCGCACGCACGAGCCCGACGAAAGTCGCCGACGACCAGTTCTTCCAGGATCCTCGTCGACCGTCAGATCGTCCTCATCGCCCCAGTTATCATCTGAGCCATCCATCCTAGGCGAGGTGTCACCGTCCGATCGTCTCGAGGGTCGATCTTGACCATCCGCGCGGAGAGAGAGAGGCACCAGCTAGCCTCATCCGTCAGATTCGCCACGTGCCCTCCTCCCCTCCGTCGGATACACGAGGGTTTCGACTCCAGAGAACCAGAGCCGTCCGATCGCCACGTGGAGCGCCCTCAGACGTCGATCAGGCCAACGTTCACCAGGTCAAAGGCGCCGTCGTCCTCAGTCGTCAGATCCGCCACGCGTCACGCATCCGGCCGTCGACGTTAATAAAAGGGGTAATTTGCTCTTAGGCCCCCTTTCTTTTATGCATTTTGTTCTAGTCCAGTAAATATTTAAGTAAGTTGTTTAGTTTTAGGGTAATTTACATTGTGGACCCTGAGCTTGAGTTTATTTGCATTTATACCCCTGCCAGTTGTGGACACGTGCTTCGACACGTGATTTCTTTGGGTTATTTGCAGTAGATATCCTTGTAGTTCTGGATGTTATTCAATGAATGAATGTTTTTAGATATTTGCATTTATACCCCTGTGTGTGATTTATTTGAGCATGTGCGATATTTTTTGGGTTATTTGCAGATAAGCCCTTGGACTTTTGGTACCTGTTACCAATAAGTCCTCGGGACTTATTTTTCTTACATATAGGTCCCTGAGTGCCCCAGGCACGCGCGTGGCGCGTGTTTTGCTGGGTATTTTGCACCAGGACCCCCAGGACTTTGGGTATTTGCACTTTGGTCCCTATGCACACTGCCCTATCTTTGCTTTTGAATAAAATATCAAACCACCTCCAAATCCAACGAAAATTTGACACATGGCTCCTGCCATGGTGTAGGATTTTTGTGGATTTTTGAGGACATTTTTGATTTTGCTTGGTATTTTTAAAAATCCAAAAACCTTCATTTTTGTCACTGTCTAGTTTGAAAAATCATAAAAAAATATTAAATAGTGTCCAAAAATTACAAAAAAAATTGTCCACTGTTTGTCTTGCTTAGTTTGATTTTCTAGCCAATTTTGGCTATTTTTCATTACTGGAAAACACTAAAAACTTAAAAACACTTAAAAACCATAAAAATTCTAGTAAATAAATTAAAAATCCAAAAACAATAAAATTGGTACCTAAATTTTCCTTGTTTTATCATCTTTACAGGAAAATTACCTCCAGGCCATTTTAAGGCCCTTAGATATTTTATCTAGGGCTTTTTGGGCTCGGCTGGACAGTACCCACTGTTTGCTTCACTTTTTTGATTTTTAGAAAATAAAATAAACTTCAGAAAATTCTCAAAAATTCACCAAAAACACTACAAAATATAAAACACATAAAAACATTTTTGTTGGAATTTTTGCTTGACCTTTAGTGCCTTAAATAAATTGTTGAATTGTGTGCTTGGTTGTTTTTATCATTTTCTTAATACATTTAAAAATCCAAAAAAATATAAAACAAATTAAAAACCACTAAAAAGATTTTCTCCTTTATTTTGACTATTTCGTAGGCCGAGAGGCCAATCCGTGCTCCTTGAGTTCGACCCTGGGTGCTATACCAGGTTAATCACATAGCAGGACCGCTATTCATGTTTGATCGATTTTTTCTGTTTCGAGTGGTTCATTATTTTTCTTGATCGACACGGTCTGATCGCTTGGGTCGCAATGACCTATTTTTAGTACCTTATACCCGAGTGATCGGGCGTGTCATCAAGATCCATGGATCCCAAAACCCTATAAATAGAGAGGTACACTATGCTCTCTAATGACTTGCAATATTGGAGCTCTCTCTCCCTCATTTCTTCATACACGCCAGCCCTCTCTCCCTCTCTTGTTGGTGGCCGTCCACCATACCCTAGAGGAGAGAATCGTCGTCGCCTTCGCCACCGCGCCGCCGCTTCGACGTTCTTCGGTTTCTTTGTCTTCTTGGTGTGCTACGCCCACGAAGGAGACGTTAGATCTCGTGCGACGAGATCAGGGGCAACCACGCTTGGATCATTTTCTTGGATTGCGAGGACAACGCGGTTCATCCCCGCGCTCGCAAGCGATCTCGCCAACGATCGGACTTGAGACAGGAGGTCTCTTTCTTTAGAGACTTGATCAACCACGCTTCAAGAGGTATTGCATTATACTTGATGTGGTTATAGATGAAACGATCTGAGAATGGTTCTCGGATCATGTGGTTTCATCGAATAAAATTTTTTAAATTCCGCTGCACCGAACAACTAGTGCGACTAGTCGTTCTTCGTCGTATCCGATACGACGATCACGCTTCCGTGATGCGCTTGAGGATAATTTCCATATCCTTCAAGTGGTATCAGAGCCTAGGTCGACGGTTTCGAATATGATTCGAAAAACCGAGGACGACTTGGGTTCGTTAAGGTCGCGAAAGTTTTTATCGCATTTGATTTTGCAGATCTGTTTAGTAAATAAATTCGGCACTGTTTAAATTGTTTAAACACGAATTTAATACTTGGATTTTGTTCCCCATTAAATAAGGAAACCATAGGATCTGAGTTTACGTAAATCGGATTTCGTATGCTCTAGATATGGTTGTTTTAATGAACATGTATGCACTGTTGCGGGAACTGTAGATCTGAACGTGATTAAAATGTTAATTACTGTTTAGACTTGCCTCGAAATACGTTTAACATCACTTGGTTTCTGTCCTAAATCAAATTAACAATCTATGAAATTGATTTTGTCTAATTTGGATTTAATATGATTGGGATATGCTAATTTTAGTAAGAAGGGGTCACTGCTGAAATTACAGTCCTAATCTAGAACCAAGTGATTGTCAATTAGTGAAATTAATTGTTAATTTCGTGAAATAATCATGAAAAATATTTGTGAAATATTTGAAGATGATTATTTACATAATTGACTTGGCCTCAACCAATTAATTGATTAGATTTGATCTCAATCTTAATTGGAAACACATTCATCAAACTTAATGTTTGATTGGTGATTGTCATTTAATCATTTAGTGAAATTAAATTGTTTAATTTACTAGAATAATTGTGCATAAATATTTGTGAAATATTTGATGATAATTATTCCCTTAAATGACATTGCCTTAACCAATAATTGATTAAGATGTGATCTAAATCATAATTGAAAACCACAATCTTTCAAACTTGATGCTTGAATAGGATTTGGGAATTTGTCTAGCAAATTTCCTTATAATCAAAAATGTTTTGATTATTACTATATGGTACAATTTCGGTTGAAGAACCGATGATAATTTCAAGTACAAATTAATCAATTTGGCATTATCCTTTCCCGAGGCGGATATGGTGCCTAGTCGGAGAGCATTGGGGTTGCGGGTTGCAACGTATGTGGTCCGTCCCACTCTCGTCGGTACTGGCCATGACAACGGGTAGGGCTGGGATAATGTCCGAGGGATTAAAATGTATTTTTCTAATTATTAAAATTCGAATTAATACGTATTTTGAGATATTACCATATATGTATTCAAGTAAAATAATCAAGTTTGATTGATTGAATTGGATTGATAATTAATTTAATATGATTAAGTTGATTATGTCCAATTGAAATACTCTAATATGATTAGAGTTAATAATTCCCTTGGAAGAATTAATTATGTGAATGTGATTCACGATAATTAATTAAAAATTTGAATATGAGGTGGAGGATCACATAAGTGACATCCATGGTCTCCCATCAAGGCGAAGGGTTCCGTCGCCAGGGATTGTATGTGGGAGACGCCTGTCCGAAGTGACAGCTCCTGTATGCAAGCGCATCTGGATCGGGCTCTTTACTTCTCAAAAGAGTAAGGCCGTATACGTAGTGACCCCAATATCGGATCCTCATATTATTGGGGCGATATTGGATTGCGTATAGCGAGTACTATTCCTGTTGACGGTTAGTTCAATTAACGACGGGTCAACATCACCTTAGGGGTGGTGGGCCCGGGTGTTAAAGACCGAATTGGGAAATGCAAGTTGGACTTGCAAAGCGGAATGTGTTCCCGCTTCTTTTTATCCGAGTTGTAGGTTCTCATATTATTGGGATGCAACAAAGATAAGGAAGGAGATCCCAGATCTTGCTTGAGATATAATGGTAAGTATATCTCTTACATTGAAAGTGATTAAGGGAATGAACTTTCAGTGTTGACAAGGCAAGACAACTTTGATATAAAAATTCCTAAATCAAAGTAAAATATGTATATAAATACATACATTTATGCGAATTTCTTATTTCAGATAATCCTTCATTAAAACCCACTCTATGATATACTCAATAGTAACCAGTGAAATATCTTGGATTGGACTCATGATCCAGATATTGTACTTGCAATTGAACACATAATGTATGTGGTTGCAATGTGCAAATTTCCTCATAATATTGAGAAATGACAATTAAATAGATAATAGGACTACAACCCTAGGGTTTGTAAGTCTCTATAGTCTTGGTATCATCAAATGTACTTTGGAAGTGACATGTTGATGATGATCATAATTGTCATATAATCCTTATAAAATCAATGAAGATTTTCTGGCATACATATGTGCTCTTGACATTTAATCATGAGTGACATGGTTCTCTGCATCATGTAGAATGGTAGCTCTATAAAGAGATGATGTATTCAAATTGTTTGAGTACCTACCTGAACCTATGTTTTATGAGTTTAGATGGATGTAGATGCTGAGTGTCATTATTCTACTGTCTATACTCTAGTCATTCATGAAGCTTCATAGTATTCATATTGTGTGAATCTAATGAAGCATAAATAAATGTTGAAATACTCTTATTTTGAATTCTTTTGAATTTATTGTAAGAGATCCTTAGTCTTAATGGTTGCTTATAGATAAAGGGAGCGCAATGGAAGCATGGGTTGGACCCAAGAAAGAAGGAAAAGTCAAAGAGTTGACTGGACTTCTGTGACTTCCATATGACATCCAAAGAGTTGGATGAATGCCAATACTGTAATAAGTTGATGTGTTGATAGTATGACTATCAAGTCTGTCTAGAATCCTTAGAAAAGGACTCGGATGGAGCATCAGAATAATCTACATAAATCATTGATATTGACTTACTTATTGAATAAGATAAAGTCAAATAATTGTATCTCAATCTTCTGATGACATTTGCAATGGGTTGCATATGTTTTAGAAGACTGGAAAATTTGATCTTAAAGGTTTATAGTTGTCCACATGAATATTGATGCAATTGTTGCAACAATCTCTGTTGGATTAATAGACTTGTTAATTTCAGTGGGAGAGCCCTTAGTCGTAGAGAATGTCTCTATGACCTAGATATAAGAATACACTCATTGTTTGTTTCTAAATGTTGGAAATAAACATGAATTCTGAGATAGAACTATCATAAAGAGTTATGATGAAGATATTTCATATAGTAATCTAAAATCTAGTGGACTCCACATAAATTAGAAAAATTAATGAATGGTTCATTAACATTTCTGAATACTGAAATTAAACCTTATGATCAATAGGAGGATGAAGATCATTTAACAATGATCTAGCATCAAGTCTTGGACATTTGTCTATTGATTTGATCAATAGAATAGTATGAGATGAAACTTTAGAATGTCTAAAATTTCAAAACTTACATACTTATGAATATTGTCCAATACATCCTTCTTCGGGAATGGTGTAAGATGCCAAGGTATTCAGGATCTCATACATATTGATGTATGTGGATCATCTATATCATAGTAAACATTGTGGATATGTGATATCTATTGATGATTGTATGATATGAGATTTCTTCTCTTCACCTAAGAAACCTTTGAAATGTTCAAAGATTTCATTAATTTTGGTTTAGAACCAAAGTTTGAAGGAATATAAAATGAATTTGATCTAATCTAGGTAGCAAGTACCTACTAGATAAATTCGAAGAATACCTTATGGAGATATGAATATCATTTCTATCTCAATCCTCCTAACACACCTTAACTCAAAAGAGTTATAGGTAGATACAATTGGATCATGTGTGACATGATCTTATCAATGTTGAATTTTAGCATAATTATCCCTTAGTTTCCAGGTATATATGTGTAGTAGAGACTACAATGTATATCCTTAATAAGGTTCCATGTATGTTGGAGTCTAGCACTTGAGAGTGCTGCTTCATTAGTAAAATAAAGGATGGTATTGGATACCTACTTTATGACCTTGAGATTCTTAAAATATCTCATCTCCGAGAATGTGATTCTTAGAGGTTGAGACTCTTGAGAATCAAGATGAAAATGAAGTGTAGGAACTCATTTATAATGAGACTCCTGAAATTGGAAACTAAAAGGACAATTAAAGATGAAACATTAATACCTCTTCAAATGAGTTTGAGGATGGATTCCATGTGTTAGAGAAATCTGACAATGATCGAACTTCATGTGATGAAGCTTCTGAAGATCATAGCATGGATAGATGGATAGCAATAAAAGTCTAATGTAGACTTCATATACAAGTGTTGTATATGGACCCTCGAGGATCCACCTATATGGGTAAGACCTGTAAAGGTGTAAATGGATCTTCAAGAGACAGGGAACCTGATGAGAAGGTAGAGATCTTCAAAGCACGGTTCGTAGCCATAAGCTACACACTGGAAGAGAAGACATTGCTTGCAATGAGACTTGCTCTTCGGTGACCATGCTTAAAACCATCAGAATATTGCTAACCTTAGCTACATAACTTGACTATTGCATCTTCAAGATGTAAGTCAATATTGCATTCCTCTACGAATGCCTCTTTGAGAATATTCATATGAAGTAGCCCCAGGGCTTCATGGTTGAGGAAAGCAAGGTGTGCAAACTAAGGAATCCATCTATGGACTCAAATAAGCTTCTTGAACTTGGACCATAAGATTTGATGAAATTATAAATGTTATGATTTCAGATAGAATCTTGATGAACCATGTGAAGCTTAGTGGGAGTGCCTTTGTGTTCATCATGCTAAATGTAGATGATATCCTAATCATTTGGAATGATATAAGGATAATAATAAGTGTTTTATGGACTGGCTATTCCATATCTTGAAATATGATTTCAAAGATGCCTCTCAGATCTTAGTTCTGAAGTTGTTCAGAAGCAAAGAGAAGAGGATAATGGGACTGTCACATTTATAGTACATCTTGGACATATTCCATTTTATGGAAAATTCCAGTAATGGCTTCCATCCCTTAAGATATGGTACTGACCTATCTAAAGGGATAGCACCTCAAAGAGTTGAGGAAGTGAATGCTAGAACTACTTGCCTTTGGGCATCAGTTTTGAGAAGCCAGATGTATGCTAGAGGTGTACAAAAACCAGATGGCTGCCATGCAGTGGGAGTAGTAAACTGTTACTAGTCCTACTATGGAAATAAAATACTTGGTTGCAGTAATGACAAAATCTTCATAGATGACAAGATTTTTGAGATAGTGATCTCAAAGTCTTATCTTCAAAAACTTAAGACTTTATAGATAGAGATCTAAAAGGTCTTAACTATGGATACCTTAAGAGATAGTGATCTCCAGAAATAAGGATATTCTTATAAGGATTATGGAAATACTGGTTATGATAATTGTTAAGCTGTAGTGTCAAGGACACTATAACTAACAAGATTGAGTATTAATTGCATAAGATGCAACATTCGCATTGGATGCGAGCACTGTTACTGGGGATATGCAAGTGCCGTAAAAGGACTTGGCGTAGTCTCGCGGGAACAGAGTGACTGATCATCTTACCTAGCTATTTTCTAAATAGCCTATGATTGTCACATGAGTGTGAGTTTAAATGATTAGCCCATTAGTGGCTCTTTGGGCTAGTGGGAGATTGTTGGAAATGCGAGCCCACGGCGAGCCATTATGCAATAAATGTTATTGCACATATCATTCCCTGATCTGAAATGAAGAATGAATAATTTGTATAATAGGTCCCTTAGTACAATTAGGGTTATGTACCATGGCCATCTTAATAATCATACAGCTGTTGATTCAACTATTGAATCATAGAGGCTGGTGCTTGGATGAATATCTAAAGAGTTAAATAGAGGACTCATCAAGCACCGTCAAATGATTATTAAGAGATGATCTCCAGCCTGAGTAGGAGATGGCAATCCTATCTCTGAAGGCTGATATCTGACCGATCTCTTGATGCAGGTCCTCTGCATAGGAATAGAGATTCGGAGGTGTCAGATTAGTTAGGTCAAAGAGTTGACTTAACGAGATCGAGATAACCAAAGTCCTATATCATATGCTGTCATGATATAGGCACGCATCCTCTGACCGGAGACAGATGTGTTGCTATATGTCCAAGTATGTACATTTGGCAGACCAATAGGTTGATGACCTAATCAAGGTCTATACACCGGCGCGCTGGTGTGCATATAAGGGCATATGAGTAATACGATCTCTCAAAGGGATCATACATGTTCAGTTACTGAACCAGAAGACATGAGCTCACTCATGAGATATTGGGAAGAATCAAATTCCATGCGCATGGTCGTCTCGCTTTGGAAGCTTGACTGAATTTGTAGGTTTGATATATACTTTTAGTATATGATCAAGACCTAGGTATGATATACACTTTTGGAAAGTGTATGATCGATACCAACTCCCAATGATCGAATGAGAAACTTACTGATAAAACCATGAAGTAGACAATATAAAGTTGATCCGATACTTCGGGTTTAGTCTGAGTCTTCCAGTATGCAAGATGTACATGTATTGGGAATACCTGGGGGTGATTTGATCATAAACGATTGTATAACCATGACGCTTCCATTCCTAGGGAGTGATGAAACGGGTCTGGATTTTAGTGACTCCTCTCAGTAGAGAAGTGATTTGATCTTGGTCCAAGTGTTGGACATTGATCTGAATGTGATTCAGATACAATGAGAAGACTAGATTTACGGTCTTGATTTAATCAAGCATCTATGGGAGGCCCGCGATCTGGATTTGAGATATGATCTCAACATCCATGTCACTATACGTGGAACAATACAATCGCCCTGTCCTTATCTCCAAGTATCTGCGGAGATATTGCATTATTCTTGAAGGGTTCAAGAATAATTCCATAAGATCTAAGCAATGAAGAAATAATGATTAAATGTGATTTAATCATCTTGATGTGTGAAGAAATTATCCAATTTAATTAAATGTGATTTAATTAATGTGCATAAGAATAATGTGGATAGAAATATCCAATTATTCATAATATATTATAAATGTGATTTATAATGTATTAGAGAGAGCTAATTATAATTTATATGTGTTGATTAATTATTATGTGTATTGGATACACATTGTGTAATTAATTAACAATATGAATTATATGTTGTTTTGGGTTGTGAATATGATTCACAATTTTTCCATGGCAAGAATGCAATATTCTTAAAGATAATTGAGAATTATTTTTGAAGAATAAAACCCAATAAATTTGTTGTAAATAAATAAGAAAGATTCCAAGGAGATATGCAATCTCATGGATTTCCATGAGATTGCAATCTCCATGCAATCTCAAGGGGCGGCACCACATTCCTATAAGGAATGTGTGGCCGTCCACTTGGAAGGTACATGGAGATGAAATCTCCATGTATCTTCTCTCCTTATTTGTTGGATTGATTTAGGAATAAATTATATTTGATTTTGTCAAATATATTTTGACCTAAATTTGTTGCTTTTGACAACAACAATCTTGGCCATTGGATTGACATAAATCAATCTCACCCATTGATTTTATGTGTGCCATGGATTGAGATCCATGGATCCCAAAACCCTATAAATAGAGAGGCACACTATGCTCTCTAATGACTTGCAATATTGGAGCTCTCTCTCCCTCATTTCTTCATACACGCCAGCCCTCTCTCCCTCTCTTGTTGGTGGCCGTCCACCATACCCTAGAGGAGAGAACCGTCGTCGCCTTCGCCACCGCGCTGCCGCTTCGACGTTCTTCAGTTTCTCCGTCTTCTTGGTGTGCTACGCCCACGAAGGAGACGTTAGATCTCGTGCGACGAGATCAGGGGCAACCACGCTTGGATCATTTTCTTGGATTGCGAGGACAACGCGGTTCATCCCCGCGCTCGCAAGCGATCTCGCCAACGATCGGACTTGAGACAGGAGGTCTCTTTCTTTAGAAACTTGATCAACCACGCTTCAAGAGGTATTGCATTATACTTGATGTGGTTATAGATGAAACGATCTGAGAATGGTTCTCGGATCATGTGGTTTCATCGAATAAAATTTTTTAAATTCCGCTGCACCGAACAACTAGTGCGACTAGTCGTTCTTCGTCGTATCCGATACGACGATCACGCTTCCGTGATGCGCTTGTGGATAATTTCCATATCCTTCAAGCTCCATGGTGCTGATTTGATCGATAACCCTTTTAGTTATCATATTCGCACTGTTGGATTTCGGATTCACTTCCTGAAGTACCTTAAAAAGGATTACTAATTGGAGAGGAAGCTTCATGGTAGAAGATTTCCCGATGGTGCTCAGATCTACCCATGCAGATTCTGAACAGAAAGTGTCCCAATTCCATGTCAGGAACACCTGAAACTAGCTTAACCATATGCGGTCATCAATAAATGAATAACATACTGAAGAAATTTGCAGTAAATATATACATAGAAACCCTGTCGCTTGAAAAAAAATCAACAAAGGAAAAAATATTAGCATGGAAAGCGATCGATAAGTCATTACAATGGACTGTCAGATGCAGGCTTGTGAAGTATATAGAAAGTGCAAGGTTCAAATAACGAAGCGGATTCAAATTGAGCAACCAGTCCTAGTTGGTTCTAGTCATTCTCAGCAACTTGCCCAGATTGGCTTTGGCCAATCTTGCAACTAATAGTCTTATATAAGCTTTACTATAACAATATCAGTGATAAAGATCAAGAGATGAAGTTATATGCAAGGTCCAAGGATCATTTACTAAATATAAAAAATGGCAAAGCCTTCTACTATTAGAGTAGGATCGGCTATATAAATTCTTGCTCAAATCCATGTTGAAAAATTCGACTATTTTTACGCTGAAAAATTCGACTATTTTTACGCTGGCTGTTACTGTCTAATGCAAGGAATCTTTCCAAGCACCATAACGAAACTGCTAGAATTCAGAGCTTTTCCGTGCTTCATTATGTTAAAATAAGTGTTCTGAAGCTGTCAACATTTAAGGTGGATTGAACATCTCTAAATGAGTCAATCAGTTCCTCCATATGAATGAATAAAAAGTCAAATGATTAGTTGCATGGAAGGGAACAGGAAGAATAGATAGTTTTTCTTATGAAATTTTCATACACCAGGCTTATTTTGGCTTTTAAGTCCAACTTTGACTCGGGCAATCAAAGGGGAATAAGATGTTAATCCAACATTAGGAGTTCTTTAGTGTTGTACTCCTTGCAGTGGCCTCTTTACAGAGATTCGGAATTCCATCTGAATCTTGATAATTATTTACAAATTCGAAGATAAGATGTGAGAAAGGCATTAAAAATGTAGTCAGGGAAAGAAATAGGATTTTCGTGGAAACTAGGAAGATGTTGGAGGAGGAAGGTATTACTCGACTTACGAAGTTATACAGTATTTTGTGGATCAAGAAAAGATTTAATGAATAGAACAGACAAATATTGTGATGCTTATATACCAGAATAAATGAGACTCAAAAAACCATCCGAAGTTATAGATATCAAGCGAACGACTCGTACAATGAAGTTGTGGGAGAGGATAACCAAAAGGTGGTTATGACAAGTTTCAACGATCAAAGATTCAGTTTGTTTTTGAAGAGCGATGAAGGGAGGGCGAATAGTACTTATGTGGAACTCTGGCCCGCCATATCACGTGGACAACTGCTCCGTCTCTGAAAGGGTCGAACTGAAAAGGCTGTAAAAACATCCTCGTCGGAGTCCACGATCACTGGAGAATGGAGTCTGAAAAGTTTCCTCGTCGGAGAACTGAGTCTCTCCCATACTGGCTCAGAGAATGGGATCTCTACTCTAGAGTCCCTATGAAACCACATAGAAAACCCTACCCCACATGGCATAGGGAATGAGATCTCTACTTTGGAGTCCCTATGGATGACATAAAAACTCTGAGACCAAAAAACAAAGGTGAGGACCACAAAAATAATGATCGCACACACGTGCGTCCGAAAAGGAGTCTCACTGGAGAACTTAAATAAATTAGGTCACTCAAATATGGAGTGTCTCGAACTTGGACTCTGAACCAATATGTAGAGTCCGAAACTGAATTGTAGAGTCTAAAAATCTGCCTTGTCTGGAGGGTTTGAATCTGACCTGTAACTCTACACAGTACTCCCCCTTTCTCCCATACTTGTCGGAAAATAATGACATCGACAAAGTTGGGAGAAGATAAACAAGATGGGGAGAAACAAAACTCGAAAAAGCCGATAACATTTTTTTCCAACTTTTCAATCATTTTTTCCTCACTATTCAATTTTTTTAATAACCATCAAATTTTATAAAAAAACCATTCATCAATTTTTTTCAGCTTTCCTTTTTTCTTTGCATACATATTTTCTTTTGTGTGCGCCTTCTATTTTTTACAAAGAAACTCGTGGCCCAATTGAACTCTTGAAACTCAGCCCAAATAAGGCTTACAAAACTGCAGACCTTTTCTCTCCTCTTTTTTTTTTAATTGATGTTGCAACCCACTTTTTTCTATACTCTCGACCCAATAAGGCATGATCCCTCTCCCTTTTGTTTGATAAAACCACCTAACCCTATTTAGGGCTCCCCGATTGGGAACCCTTACAATAATGAAAGAGGAGCCGCTGCCGCATGGAACTTGGATGACTGAAGGCGGATGGGGCCTGACCCTGGACATCGAGCTCCGCCTGGAGGAGAGAGGCTCCGCCGAGCGCATGGGATGCCATCACCGGAGAAGGGGTCATAGTTGGTGCCCTCACACGAAGGAGCTGGAGGAGCTCTGCCGTTGGAGCTCACCGCTCGTCGTCGCTTGAAGCACATGGGCTTGAGGATGGGGCAGTGGTGGTCGCTGGAGGAGCTTCGGTAGCTGGTGGCGATACCAGGAGCGACCTGATCGGGTATGAGGTGTAATCAGAGGATGGAGGGATGGCGGCAAGATCGCACCACCTGTTGGATCTCACATCACCTGCACGAGAGAAGAGAAGAGGAGGTTCGGACCTCGCTGCTTCTCATGGGATCTGGAGACAGAGATCTGGACTGGACAACCCTACACAATTTGATTCGGCCGACTGTCTCTAGGGGGAGGTGTCGCTCGATGAAGAAGATCCTTTGCTCGAGTCTGGAGTAAGCAGTGCCATGGGCATCATCGCGCTACCACTGCGCACGAAGTATGCTCTACCACCAAGATGTCGTTGGAAAGGATGTGCCTAGATGATCGAAGAAGAGGGCATAGATGCTGCCCAACATCAGGTTTTCGAGAACCCAAGAGTCTTGGGTATTGCTGATCGGACTGGCGTAGGCATCTGACATCTTGCACAAAATTAGTGTTTCATGAAAACCCTAAATTTGGAATAGATCTCCAACATAAAACCTTAAGAATAGAAATCTAAGAATTGAATGCGCTCCATTTAATTGAATATCGAATGAAACAAAAACATAAAATAATCCTTGAGAATCGAACCCATGTTAGAAACAACGAATGTGGAAGCTAATATCAAAGAAATAGAAATAAATATCGAAGAACATGATTTTACGTGGAACCCTACTCCCTAAGGAGCAGGATGAGACTACGGGAGAACGCCTCAAAAGGGTTGATTCATTCATTGAGCTTTCTCATCTGATACAAGAGCTCTACAGCTTCTTATATAGCCTCCACATACCCTCCAAGTCCCATCACTGGTATATGTGGGACTATACACGAATGACACATATACTCTAACATAAACATAAAATAAATATCTTAATTAATCAAAATTAACAATCAGAAAAATAATCCACAATATTCAAAGATTTATAGAGGTTCATTCTACTTAAAGGGCATGTCATGTGTATGAGTTGGCATGTCTATGGCTTACAAACTCTCACAAGACGAACTACTTCTAGTGTAGTTCAAACCATTTATGAAGCACACAATTATCCCAATTTCTCTTCTGCGTAAGAAGAAAGAACTTCATGGAGAATATCAGAATACCCCAAGCTTTGCAACCTTGTTAAGGGTTAATCTTTAGTTTCATAAGAAAGGACTTCACACATTGCATCTTACTCAAGCATAAAGATAAATATCATCAACATATGCCTAGAAGACTTAGCATGTTTACAATATGCTATGTTTTGCAAATGGATCTTGGCCAACCCGATTTTCCATGTAAATCGTTGTCTTCTTTGTGTGTTTGCTTGTGGATTTTTTGTTTGCTTGGATGATTCCTCTACAAACTTGTATCAGAACAAATGAACTAGAAATTCTCTATGTAGGTTATAACACGTTTCAGAGTTTTCACAAAGATCTATCTAGTTGATGGCTTCCGCTTTTTTTAGAGCATACGTAACATATTGCTTGATCCGATCCGACACCCAAGATGATAATGAAGATCGAGATTGAGATATCTGGTCAGAGCGTCAATTTTGACATGTAGAAGGTATCCTTATTCAACAAGGTATCATAAAGGTACTGAAAAGCCTAGAGAAGATGCATGCGACACTGACTCGAGACGAAACGGAAGATACATGTGCAAAGGCCATGTCAAGTACACAATTTTGTCTACCAAACATGGATCTTCGCAAAATCATGAAGACCTTTGGAACAACTATTTAAGTTGAAGCTTGAGAGCCTTTATAAGACAAAGGCCCATGCCGATCACTTGCATCTCAAGCAAGGCATCTTCATACTTCACATGCCTGAAGGTATTATTGGACATGTAAATCCTTAGCGAGCCATTATACAATAAATGTTTTTGCTTTCATTCTATTATCTGAAATAAATCATGAATTTAGTTTGCATTAATAAGGCCCATTTATACAAATAGGGTTATGTTCATGACCATCTTGATATCATACAATTGATGCTCTAAAGAGTTAGATCATAGAGGCTGATAAAGGATTATCGATCTAAAAAGTTGGCTTAAGGACATAACCAACATTGCAAAGTGATGTTCAATAAAGATCTCCGATCTAATAAGAGATGGTAATATTTCTCTAAAGACAGATATCTGATTCATAATTTTAATGTAGGTCCTTTGTATATGAATAGAGGTCTGGAGGTGTTAGATAAGTTACGGTAAAAGAGTTGACTTGACAAGATCGAGATGCTTAAGACCCATATCATATACTACCACGAACGAGCACACATCCTTTGATCGAAGAGAGATACACATCTATATGTCTGAGTATGTAGATTAGGCAGAAGATACTTTGATGGCTTAACAAGGTCTATATAGTGATGAGATGGTATACATACAAGGGTGTATAAGATGTATAATCTTTCAAAGGAATTATACATGTTCACACTTGTTGAACCGAGTGACATGAGTTCATTCATGAGATATTGGGGTAAATCGAATTCCATCAATGGTATCTTATCTGGGAATCAAGATACGAATTCAAGAGTATTGATATATGCTTTTAGAAAGTATATGATTGATTATGTCACCCAACGATCGAATGAGAAACTTACTGATAAACCCTAGAAGAAGCGCAATGTGATCCTAAAAGGTTGTATACCATGACGCTTCCATTCCAGAGAGTGATAAAACCCGATGGATTTCAGTGATTCCACTGTGAGTCGAAATGAATGAGATTTAATTGGATTAAATATCAATTATATAATCATATTCCGGTTTGAAAGTGTTGGAAATTGATATGAAAGTATTAAGAGTCCATTGGAAAAAAATGACTCGTATGGCTAAATCAAGTAACTCAAAGTGGTTTGAATCTTGATATTATATATTAGATATCTGATATTAGATGATAGATATCATCTAATATCAAATCATTATACCTGGATTCCACAATCTCCCTGATATTATCTCCAATTATTCGAGGATTAAGCACAAGATTCCTAATTGGATTAGAAGTCCTACATTGAGAAATTGATAATCAAGATATTAATTATTATTATCATTGATTAATTTTATCCGAATATGTGGGTATGATTCACACAATAATTGATATTTTTTAATATAGATATAAACCCATAATAATTAACATTGAAATTAATATAAATGTGATTCATATTTATTATTGGAACTTATCTGAATATGATTCACATAATAATTAATGTTTATGTGAATATGATTTACATTGCATTTGGATTTACATTTTATTCATGATTAATGAATTAGATTCATTAATTGTGATGCCAATTTACTATCTCAAAGAGATAATTGAGAAGTATTAAGTAGTGAATTATCTCAAGTGAGAATCAAGGATTATCAAAGTGATATTCAGTACTTATCAAGAGAAGTAAGTCCACAATTATCATAGACCAAGTCCAAACATGAATTGTATAATGAATTATTTTTGGTTGAGAAATATCCCACCATTATCTATTATGACATTCCATCTTGTGGCTATAAATGGGAGGCTTGACATCCTTTCTCGTTCATTCAATTTAACTTAGCGCCAAGAGTAATAGAGAAGAGCAAAATCTCTCTTCACAGTAGCTCATGGGCATCCTACCCTCTCCCTTTCTATCCATCATAGTGGATGTCCATCTATAGTCATCTCCTTGTTAGTCTGTCCATTTGCATAAGGAATCTTTCTATTTTTGGTGCTTTATGCATATGAAGAAAAAAATGATTTTGTGAGACGAAATCAGGAGCACGGTGATCTCAGCGGATAATCCTTGGCGTGGACAACAGGAGGAGAGAATCATCTCTCTAGTTTACGAGAAGCATACGGGTCATCATTGTGCTCGCAAGTGCAGTGTCCCTTGGATCAGACTTCGGTCAGGAGGCCTCCTCTCTTGGAGGCTATTCACAACTATGCTTCAAAAGGTACTCTCTATACTCATGTGGCCAGTGAAACGATCTAGAAATATTTTCCACATCCATAAGTGATGATGCAACAAGAATGATGATATGGGGCTCAATTTAGGTTCTCCGTCCGTTTAAATTTTGTCGTTTATTAAATTATGATTTTTCTTTCTATCCACTAAAATTAGAGCCAATTAATTAGAGCAATGATAATTTTATTTATAGATTGAGTCAGTTGCAATTTTACTTCTATTTTAAATATCAAGATCGCATTTGATCTCGAATCAATTAGTTAGTCGATTAGAAATATTTAGAGCTCATTTAAAGTAAATTAGGAACTAATTTTATTTTTCTTTCTATTTTTGTAATCACACACCTCTTATATAAAGGAGATCGTAGTCCTTTATTTGAAGGCGGTTCAAGTTGTCAAATTTAGAGTTACTCTATTTAGCTCTCCCCCTCTCCCTTCTCCCTCTTCTCTATATACCTCGCATCCGACGAATCTTCTCTTCGACCTCCATCCAATTCTTTCTCCACTAAATACTTCCACCGTCAAAATATTTTTTTTCACCATTGACTTTTTATTTGCATCAATGTGGTTTCACTTTATTTTTTTGTTGCATGATTGCTTTACGACTCATGAGATGAGCCCGTGTTTTATCTAATATGATTCGATGTTTTTTTTACTTTCATAATGCACGAGGCTTGATAACCTCCATCAGGTACATCTATAAATCTCAACTAGATGTCTTCGGTTCTATTATATCCGAGTTAGATGAAGATCAAATATTGTCGTTGTTATGTTTATTATAGCCCGCATATTAGCATTTTAGAGCGATCCTAATTTACAGAAAGGATGAAATCTGACCAGGTACTGTGGAATCATCCCTTCTTATATAGGAGTTGATAGACGTGAACTGAAAGGTCATTCATCAAGTGATAAGAAGATCGAGATGCTTCATTGAGGGGTAAATTTATGGAATGAAAGAAGTTTAAAAATTCATGGGATAAAGAAACAGGAGCAAACCAAGTTCTCTCAATACTAAAAGAAATAAGAAAATACGAAGGAAAGCGTCAGAAACTCCAAAACAATTAGAAGAGCAGAAGTAATATGGAAAATCTATATACGGCTCTACATATGCAAGTTATCTAAAAGTAAAGTGCAGAGATACAAACTATATAATGATGGTAACTACACCACGCAGATCGAAGGAGGTTTGGCTTCTCGATTTTGGTTGCTCCTACTGTGTCACACCTAACTAACATTAGCTCTTATACAGATCGAGTAATGGAATTGTTGTTAGAAGAAATGAATTGGAGTCTAGGGCTGCAGGGTTGGAGAGTACTAAATTAAAGATGCATAATGGGACAACGGACACCTTAACATATGTTTGTTATGTTCTAGATGATGATGAAGAACTAGCATACCTTGATGCTTTAGAAGAGAAAGGATGTGAGTATCCTACAAAAGATTGTATAAAATTGACAGTAGATCTTTCCAGGATCCAATTGCCATATACCTATGTTTAGTCCAACATCCTGAAATAGTGAGACTTGATTATATTGGCGGGGCTATATAAAGAGCCCCACACCCTTTGTACTCATTGAGAGAGTAGAATAGAATATCAGCCATACGAGGCGAATCTCATGTGGTTTCATCCCGCTCCTTAAGGAGTAAGGTTCCACATAACTATGTGTTTTTTGTTCATGTTGGTTTATCTCTGATTCTCACTTTTGCATTATGTTTTCTACATGGTAGCAAAACAAGTCGATCCATGTAAATACCATGTTTGAGGTTTGTGATCATTTCTTTATTTTGTTCAAGGTTTGCTCATCCTGAGATTTGGTTGTGATTCCAACTATTTGTTCATTATTTTCGGATATCTGAAGTTTTTTTATTATTCAAAGATCATGTAAAATCAGAGCATGTCATCAGCATGTTCGAGAAAAGTAACCAGGGTTCCTGATGGAACCCTAATTCTACAAGGCAATGGTGCACTCCAGACAACATTTCCAAGCAACTAGGGTTCCTTATGGAACCTTAATTCTGCAAGGCAGTGGCACACTTCAGACAACAGTCCCAGAGACTAGGGTTCTTGATGGAACCCTAATTCTGCACGGCAATAACATAAAATAGAGTAGGACATTGAGATCAAGGATTTCCATATGAACCATGTGGAGAAAATAGAAAGAATAGAATAGCTTGCTTTATTTCTTAAGTCTAGGGGTCCTTATATAAGATGAAACCCTAGAGAGCTCAATGAGAGAAAATACATAAGTACCCCTAATGGGATTACAAGAATAATAATTAAGATCTGTAGGATACATTACTAACATTCCCCCTCAAGTTAGAGCATATTTATCAGTCACACCCAACTTGAAAATAATCCAGGAAAGCTGCTTCTTGGGTAAGGCCTTTGCAAATATATCTACAAGTCGAAGATCTGTATTGATGTGGTGAGTAGTAATCCTTCCAATCCTGATAGCATCACGAACAAAATGACAGTCAACTTCTCTATGCTTGATTCACTCATGAAACACAGGATTTGTGGCAATGTATATAGAATATTTGTTGTTACATTATAAGGGAATATGAGTAGTGACAAAAATACCGAGTTCTCGTAGAAAAGTTAATAACCACGTGATCTCACAAGTAGCTTTAGCCATCGGCATGCATTCTGCTTCTGCACTAGATCTGGATACAACGGTCTGCTTCTTGCTTCTTCAAGTAACAAGGTTTCCTCCAACCATCATAGCATATCCTATGGTGGAGCGTCGATCCTCGGGCGAACTTGCATAATCAGCATCGACATATACAATAACATCAGTGTACCTGTTTGCCCCATAGAGGAGGCCACATCCTGGTGATTCCTTCAAATATCGTAGAATCTGAAGAACATCCTTCCAATGACTATAACAAGGTTGCTCCATGTGTTGTCTAGCTCTGCTTATTGCATAAGAAATATCTGATTTGGTGACAGTAAGGTAAATAAGTTTGCCAACCAAGCTTCTGTATCGAGTAGCATCTTCGAAGACAGGATCAGAGAATGTGAAGTATTTCTTTGGATCTGTAAGAACCAGAGGACTTGCATCCAAGTAATCCGAATTCGATAAGGATGTCTACACAGTATTTCCTCTGTGAGAGACGAAGGCCCTTTGTAGTGCGTAGTAGTTCTATGCCCACAAAATAGTGTAGTGGACCACCTTCTGGAGAAAGGCCTTAGCCTATAGTATCTCTCTACTATCATCACATGTGACAACCATATCATCTACATAGACTGCAAGTATAACAGTACATGTTGTTCGTCTTCAGACAAATACAGAATAATCAAAGGTTGTTCGTTCGAAGCCAAGGGCACTGATCTCAGCAATAAGTCTTTCGAACCAGGCCCTTGTGCTCTATTTTAGCCCATATATGGCCTTGCAAAGTCGATATACACACTCCCCCTCAACTTCTTAACCCTGAGGCTGCATCATGTATACTTCCTCATCAAGGTCGCCATATAAGAACACGTTCTTCACATCTAACTGAAAAATAGGTTAGGCCTTTTAGCAGCTATTGAAAGTAGAGTTCATATTGACCCCATTCATGCAATCAGTGAGAATGTCTCACAGTAGTCCATTCTATATGTCTATGTAAAGCCATTTGGCCACAAGACGAGTTTCAATCTGTCAGCTGACCCATCTGGAAACTGCTTGGTCGTGAAGACCGACCTACACGCGACTGGTCTAGTCCATTGGGACACTGCACTAGATCCCATGTCCCCCTAGAATAAGAGCATCCATCTCTTCATCCATGGTATGTCGCCATCCTGAAGCCTGTAAATCACTATGGTGGTCCCTCGAAATGGAAATTATCATGAGAGCAACTGCATATCGTATGTCAGCGAAAGATAAACTAGAAGTGGAAGTAAAATGGGACATGGGATGAGAAGTACATTGCCTCTTAGTTTTACGTAGAGCAATTAGGAGCTCTTAAGGAGCATCCGAGACAGTAGTGGAGGGGACACTTGTAAAAGGCATATCATCCTGCAATAAGGACATGGGTAAAGGAACATCTCGTGGAGAAGGTATTTTTTTGCACTTATAGACGATGGGTGGAGGTGGTAGATCCAGAGGAATATCTGTAACAAATTGATTAAAGAAACTGGTCTGCTAAAAAAAGGTTACATCTGCAAAAATATAATAATGATGTCCAGTGGGATTATAACACCTATAGCCTTTTAAGTACGAGAATAACCGTGGAAGACACATTCGATTGCATGAGGAGGGAGTTTGTTGTAGTGTGAAAGTTATGGACAAAGGACACACATCCAAAAACTCGCAATGGAGGAGGAAAGGGTGACTCAGTTGGATAAAGTATAGAGAAGGGGGTTGATCCATTTAGTTTAGTAGACGAAATTCTGTTGATAAAGTGAATAGCGGTTAGAATGGCATCAACCCAATAGGTCTTGGGAACTTTCATCTGAGTAAGAAGGGAATGGGCAATATCTAGAAGATGTCTGAGTTTTCTCTCTGCTATATTGTTGATGAACAAGGTTTTTCACCGGTCTAAAGTAACCCACACAAAGCGAAGTCACAATGTCGCTGAGGCGACCGACAAAAGACCTCGATCAATCAACAATTAACCCACAATGAAATATATGCAATTAAATCAAAAATGTGGAGTCAAAATTTATTATAACTCTACATGTAAATGTGTACAGGTGTAAGCACAAGTAGAGGTCGAACACTGGGAGGCGAATGGTTGTTTGATGGAATAGATTGTGCAATTATTCAATTCAGTGATCATATCCAATTCTTTATTGTTTTTGTGAGTTTTTAATATATATATATATATATGTATTTCTATTTTATTTTTTTGTTTTATAATTTTTATTTAGTTTTTATATTTTGTATTTTTTATTTTCTTTTTATATTTTGAATTATATAATATATATAGATATGTATAAGAGAAGAGAGAGAAATGTAGTATATGGATATATATATATACATACTCAAAATATATTAAGTATAATATTTTTAGGGTTTTTATATTTTTCTAATTTTTATGTTATTTTTCTGGAATTTTGCTAATTTTTATGTTTACATTTTTTAATTCCAAAAATGTCCCTAATAAAGGACTAATTAAATAGGCCAAAATTAATTTGGGTTTTAAAATTATATAATAAGTAGCAAAATTACCCAAATTACTTTTTAATATGTAAATAATAATATATATATAATTATAAAATAAGAAAATACATTTTTGGTGTTTTTCAAGGGTTTTTATATTTTTTAGGATTTTGGAGCTTCTTGAAATTTTAATATTTTCTTTTTCTATTTTTAGGGTTTTTCATTTTCTGAACTCAATATATATATAGTATGTATAATTTTTTTGTAATTTTTCAAAATGTTTTTTCTAATTTTTTTGGTATTTTATATTTTAAACGGTACAAAAAGGGCTTCTTTTTCATTTTTAATAGTTAGGAAAAAAAGCAAAAATGTGAAATAAAATATGGGCATGCAAGGACATCACATAAAACATCTTTCCTAATTTTTATGGATTTTTAGAAGCCTCATAGGTATTTTTAATAAATAGATAAAAGACACACAAATAAAAAAGCCTAGCAGGGGCATTTTTGCAAATAAAATTAACACAGGGGCTATGTTGCAAATATGCCAACTGAAATAATCATTTATTTAATATTCAAGAGCTATTTTACAATTACCAAAATCGCCAGGGTTGATCATGCAATTTTCACGCGCCTCACGTGGGACTGCACGTGAGACGCGAAAGGACCTATTTGCAATTACACGAAAGCTCAGGGGTCCTTTAGCAAAATCTACAGTTTATTTACAACGTGGAATTTTATTTACAATATTGAAAATTCAATACAAAAATGATGGGGTTTAGATGTGAAGTTTACCCCCAAAGTGCGCGCGATCCAACGGTTCTTCGTTCTCCACTTGACATGCGTCGCACATCCAGCGGTCGATACCGCTTCGCCATCTGACGTCTGGGGTTAGATCTCCAAAGGGATCTGACGGTCTGAACGCAGGGGGATCGGATAGCTGTGATTCAACCTGGGCCTTCGTCTTCATCCAACGGCTGGGAGCTCACGTGCAAGAACAGGGAAGCAAGTTCGCCAGGGCGAACTTCTTCCGACCAAATCTCGCTCCTCCGTCGATCTTCGCCGCACCTGATGATCCCAAAAGCTTCCTGGAGGGTTTCTCTATCCTCTGGAGGTTTTGGATCGACCGGAGGCACGCTGGAGCGCCGCCACGAGCTCGGGGAAGAAACTGAGCTCCAGGTACCTCCGCCAGCTTGTGAATCGCCTCCTGGTGCTTTTTAACGCACCTGACCTGCACAGGAAGACCATATGGCTGGAGGACTTCACCCTCGACCTAAAATTGAAGCTGTTAGCGCAAAGAATGAGCGAGATGGCGGAGCTCCCGGCGGGCGACGGAGCTGGAGCTTCGATTCGCGGATCCAGGGAGGGACCCGGTTGGACATGCTGGTCTGGAGGTGGAGAAGACGGTAGGGAACGAGATGACGGTGAAAAGGTGGTCGGAAAACAACGAGGGTACTGTGGAGAAGTCACCGGAGCTGAGCTCCGACGAACTTCGAATTACCTAAACTAAGCTAATCTAAGAATCTAAATGCAAAATAAACGACGAAGATGAAATGCAGGAATGAAAACCTACCTAAAAATAGTAAAGGCACAGCTCGACTTGGCCGGAGGGCCAAGGAGCAGGACGACTGCCGGAGCGCCGCTGTGGGTGCAACCACCACCATCTCCAGCCGATTCAAGGTGCCGGCGGCATCCTCCTGTTACGAGGAGCACACCTGGGACTGAATGCAAGGAAGAAAATGGGGAGAGGCTGACCAAACCTAGAGAGATGGCGATGGTTCCTTATTTATGCACAAAGAAGCACCCTTATTTGACCGGGCCATAACGGCTGATCGACGATATGTACAAGAGATCCAAGAGGACGACGCGTGTGTACATTAATCAGGGAAGATCTTTCATGAAGGATTCGAGGGCGATGGATGGAAGAGACGCCCAGGAAAAAGGGATGAAAGTCGGGAAAATGATGGTTCTGGCGCGCCTGGTCCCAGATGGGACAGTTGACCAGGGGTCAACTCAGGCCGTGCCCTGGTTGGTCCACCTAGGACACTACAGGACAAAACAAGGAATATTATTTGAAATGATTTATTTCACAGCATAAATAATTTTAATAGAATTTTCTTATAAAATAAAATGTTTATTAATTAATGTAGTATTTATTGATTATTTTTATTTATTTTTTGGTGTATTTTATTATGGTTTTATTTTAATAATGTATTTATGCATGTATTTGCATGTATTTTGTACATTCTATTTTTATTTTGTTTATTTTATTTTATTATTTTATTTTCTTTTTTTATGAATTTATAACTTATTTTTATGAGTATAAATATATTTTTATTTAATTTTTATGAGTTTATTTACATTTTTAAACAAATAGGTGTATGTATATGTAGTTATACTTATAGGAATTTTACCTATATATTATGTACACTTTATTTATTTAATGTATTTTATTTGTTTTTATTTTGAATTTGTATTTTTAATAAGTTATATGTAATATTTACATTATTATAAAAATATAGATGAATAAAGAATAAAATAATTAAATCCCCTTTTATTTATGTACATACTCAATCATAGGTATTTTGCTTATGTATTACATAAGCTTATTTTATTTTACAGATTCTTTTTGGTTTTATTCTAATTTCAATATGTACTTGTATCATATACATTATTTACAAAATTCTAAAAATATAAGTTTATAGAAATAATGAATGAAGAATAAATTGAATATTTTAATCAGGCAGACTGTACAATGAGGGCCAAAAACCTAACTTTCACATATGGACTCCAAAAATTATGAAACCAAGTTTATTAAATAGTTCTTGGAGAGATATATACAATTAAAGGTGATTTGGGTGATTTGGAGTTTTTATTTGCAAGATATGGGTCTGTGAAGTTGAGATTTTGGCTTTTTATTCTGGGTATAAAATGTACACCGAGTATTATTTTTACACAAACTCAATTTTCTATTTTTATTCGCATTATTATCTACAACTTTCATGTACAAAGTTTCTTTATTTGATGAATGAATAACTATGTACAAAATAGGTGTCAAAAATGCATAAATAAATGAATAAATAAATGAGGTATTTATTGTATTATTGGCCCTTATCTCCCCCTACTTTATTCCTTGTCGACCAATTCCATGCTGGCCTTGGTCTCGGGGTTTGGGTCATAAAATATTTGCAATATTTTATTCCGTTTTCTTTTCTTCTCTTTATTCTATCATATTGACATTAAAAACCTTATTTTATGCACAACAAATATAATAAATAATGAATGCTAATATGTACAAATTGATGTTATTTTCATGCATTTGCTTGGGTTTCTAAGGCCAAAATGATAGAATAAAGAATGATGAATCGAGATTCATCATCCCCCTATACTTGCCTTTGCTAGTCCCTAGCAAATACATATGCAATAAGTACAAAACGAATAAAGAATAAGAAGAAAAGAAAAAGCAAAAAATAAAGAATTTAAAGAATAAATTGAATTGTTCATGATTATTAAACTTATCTGTACAAAATCAAAGTTTGGAGCTCGGGTTAGACCTTGGTGTGAAAATGTGTGTGGAACCTGATAGGGAACCCGATTTAAAACACAACAGCCTTCGATAGTCATAGAACTTGGTTCAAATTACCTCAATAGCCAGGTTAGAACTAGCCTATATCATACGCAAACCCTTATGACTATGAAGCTGACTTGTACAGTGTAAGTGATAGTGGCTCTCCCCAACTGAAATGACAAAGGAACTGACTTCTCCAGAATGACAACCCAATGATTCCCCAATCCAGCCCTCTACCGTCGAGGAGCGGGGTATTCCCTTCTAAGTTCAAGTGGTATCCAACTCAAGAGGAGGAGGGGAAGAAAAGAATGGACGGTAGCCAGTGTAGCTACCTATCCTGGGATGCAAGACCAGTGTAGTCAAGTCATCCAGCTGCAGGCTTACATGGTATAACTTTGATGCTCAAGCTTGCTTATTTTCTATACAACTTATATACATACTCCGGTAGGCACTTTTTATTTTTATTTTCAAGCATGTCCACTTTTTGGAGTTTTTTTTTCAACATACTATTTACAACATCATTTACATAAGGACTTTTTCCTCTTGAGCCAGAAGACTATCCCTCTTTTGAAGCTTTATTGCAACCCACTCTCTCCTGTCATTCGACTTCATTGAAACTGGACCAGGTTGGGGTGCACTTCCCTCCCTAGACGAGGACGAATGTTTCCACTCGTGTACGTCTCAGACTGGCAAATCCAACCCCCTCACCACTCCAACTGAGTTGAGCCAAGTGAAAGGTGCAAGTGTCCAAGTTAGGTCACGGCCGACAAGAGTCATGCGTGTGTTTCGAAACGTTCTAGTTAGTCCATTGAGGTGACTTGAACCCAGTCCTGATTTCTCAAAGAATTAAATCTGAATAGACCTGAAGTACCTTAAACCTAGTTCCCATAAGGTTCCAGTGCAGTTCGGTGCAGTAAGGTCCAACCAAGCTCCAATCTTCGACTTTATTGGACTAGTTCAATCATCAAGCTCAATCAAAGAATATGAATGCTATGCAAATGCTATTTACAAATATGCAAAGAATAATGCAATCTTTCAACGAATTTGAAAACAAAGAGAGGAATTTTTACACAAAGAATTTACAAATAAAAGAATTTTGGTACTTAAAGAATAAAATATATACAACTATTTACACGGGCGTGTCGCTTTATTTTAAAGAATTTACAGGTTTTAATCAAAGTGATTTATTTAGGTGTATATACAACTGATAAAAAGTTTTATGTATTTTATTTTTCATTTATTTTATTTTATTTATTATGATGCTGTTATTCCTCACATTTATTTTGAAAAATCATTTTGAAAACTATAGTACAAAATATTTTTTGCAAATATTTACAAACATTTGAAAACCATTTTGCAAAGATTTTGCAAACACTATATACATTTTCAAAATATTTTTACAGCCATTTTCAAAATCTTTTGGAAATAGGTTTTCAAATCCTTTATTTCACACAAGTATAAGAATTTTTGCAATCAAAATATTTTTACAAAGGTTGAAAACGTTTCACAAAAAAGTTTTCCAAACAGTTCACACCATTTTTCAAAAATATTTTTACCCTGATTTATTAATCAGTATATACAAAAAGAATATGAGGAATAATCACATCTTTTTATTAAGGTTTTTTAAAGAATTCTTAACCTTATTAGTACGAGTTATGGCTAAAGTATATACAGTGTATATACGACCCCCCTATACTTAGCTTGAGCTATGTCCTCATAGATCGGAAAAGAAAAGAGAAGACATAACTCGTACTGAGTATAGACAAGTCTAATGACTAAATGAACAAAGAAATGAAGGAAATAGAAGTCGACTGTCCCCCCTATACTTAGGATCCAGTAGTCCTAAGTATAGCAGACTGTACATAAAGTAGGGAGGGTCAAGGGTGCTAATAAACAGATCAAAGAATTAACAAATCAGGGGTGCACCCCCCTATACTTAGGACAAAGTACGTCCTAAGTATAGAAGACTGTCTACAAGGGGCGACACCTTTTATTTAGATACAGAAGATATAAACTGAGAAAAAGAGAGATATATACAGATAGACGAAAAGATCGTGGAGAATATACACATCACTCCCCCTATACTTAGGGTGAGATATCCCTAAGTATAGGCAACAACAGGAGTGACGAAACTGAATGACGAAAGAACAACACTGTGTGTACCCCCTATTTACGGACATGGTACGTCCTAAGTATAGTCAAAGATATGGCGATAGATCTGGGCATACTAAAACATACTGGGTGAAAGAAGGAGTAGACAAAACACATATATACAAGGGATGAAAAAACTGGTGAAGTTCAGGACGGTATCTGACAATTGAATACCGTACTAGCACATCGTCTCCCAGTGAGAACGGTGACGCACTCAGAAGGTGAAAAGACACCCAGATATACAGTCAGGTGGGTGTCGGCTACCGGGACAAATAGATAAGAAGTAGAGATATCGGGTGCGGTAGCATGAAGCAATCAATCGGCACAAAGGGTCAGCAAGAAGAAACATAGCCGATACCGTAAGACCGAGAGAAGAAAGAGCAGTACAGACTCCTCCGGTCAATCAGAGTCCAGATAGATCGGACGTAAAGCATATTAGACTATGTGATGCCCGGTGGTGATATAATCTGAAAGTCATAAGAATACACCGATCAACACAATACCTGGCTCACTCCTGCGAGGGTCCTCAGGGTGAGCGCAATCAAATGATAGTCAGAATATTCGGCTCCGTGCTCCAACAGACAGGAGACACAACCAGGGAGGAGTCCGGGTAAAAGGCTCATAAGACTCGGCTTCGTGCTCCAAAGATAGGAGACACCAGAAAGGAAACCGAGTACCTACAAAGTGATGTACCCTCCCACAGATAACCTTAGGGAGTAGTACATTCTAGTCAATGAATAATCAGGAAAAGACTCGACCTTGCGAGGGTCGTCAAGTCGAGCGGACGCAAAGGCGTCAGTGATCCATCAGACGGATCATAGGTATGGTTCGGTAGGCGACATATCGGCTAACAGCAGAAGAGACCAAAAAGTCTAAAGAATGTGGCAGCGTCCCATAGATAACCCTCAGGGAACGTGCTGCCAGCTAGGCATGAAAATAGCAGATATCAGAAGCTTGACCTTGCCGGAGACTGTCAATGCGAGCGGCTCAAAGGAGTCTAAACAGATGGGTCCCATGATCCATAGATCGAATGTGCAACTCAGGATGGGACCAAAACCATATATATCGAACGACTCGGTGCTTCGCAGATCGGAGACACAGTCAGTAGTGGAAACCGAACGTAAAGAGAGTGTCGCAGTCTCCCGAGATAGTCCTTGGAGAGTACTGCAATCCAGGCAAGGAATAGTTAGAATGTGTCTCTACCTTACGAGGGTCGTCAAGGAGAGAGAAGGGCTCAAAGGAGCCGGGTCCATCAGACGGACCCACATAGTGGCCTCGGTGGTCGACAAATCGGCTACCAATAGAGGAGACCAATCAGATCGGAAATACGTCATAGTCTCCCGCAGATAACCCTTGGGGAGCTATGAGCTAGTCAAGGAATAATCAGAAACGAGCTCATCCTTGCGAGGACCGTCAAGGAGAGCGGACTCAAAGGAGTCTGAGCAAGTCGGTCTCATGCCCAATAGATTAAGCGCATAATCGGAAAGGGAGACCGAGTTCACAAATCAAATGAATCGGCTTCGTGCTCCAACAGACATGAGGCACCAGAAATGAGTGAAGCCGATCGTAAGAAAGTGTCACATCCTTCCGCAGATGTCCTCGGGAAGTAATGTGAGCTACATAGTGAATAATCAGAGGTACATCTAGTCCTTGCGAGGGTCGTCAGGAGAGAAAGAGCTCAAAGGAGCCGATCCATCAGGTCGGATCCACAGAGAATTTGTCTCGATAGACGGCAGACCGCTACCAGCAGAAGAATCAGAGTGGGCTATAATGTGTCATAGCCTCTCGCAGATAACCTCGGAGAGCTAAGAACTAGCAGTGAGCAAATGGAATATCAAGGCTCGTCCTTGCGAGGACTGTCAAGGAGAGCAATCAGACAGTTGGCCTCATGTGCTGACAGATCGGGCACACAATCACAGAGGGAGGCCAGTCAAGCATCTCATCTGACTCGGTTTCGGGTCCCATCAAAATGGTGACCCAAGCAGTGAATGAAACCGCAGTCCAAGAAATTGTCGCATCCTCGAGCAGATAGTCCTCGGGGAGTAATTCAATCTAAGCAGTGAAGTCTCAGACCGTGTCTCTACCTTGCGAGGGTTGTCAAGGAGAGAGAAGGGCTCAAAGGAGCTGGATCCATCAGACGGATCCTGGGAAAGTCTGGTCTCGCCAGACGGCAGACCGTCTATTAGCGGAAGAGACCAGAGTGGGCTATAATGTGTCATAGCCTCTCGCAGATAACCCTTGGAGAGCTCTGAACTAGGCAGTGAGCAAATGGAATATGAAGGCTCGTCCTTGCGAGGACCGTCAAGGAGAGCAATCAGACAGTTGGCCTCATGTGCTGACAGATCGGGCACACAATCATAGAGGGAGGTCAATCAAGCATATCATCTGACTCGGTTCCGGGTCCCATCAAAATGGCGACCCAAGCAGTGGATGAAACCGTAGTCCTAGAAATTGTCGCATTCTCCCGCAGATAGTCCTCGGGGAGGAATGCGAGCTAGATCAATGTAGGTCATGGGAATGCTGGCATAGAGTCTCAGGTCCTCGAAATAATGTGAATACATCAATCAACCGGAGGGCATAAGATCAAGTGGAGGGACAAAAGAGCAGCTCATCAATCATAATGCAATCCCTCGAAGTCAATCCAATCAGCTGAGATGGCACGAAAGATAAGCATGAATCCTCAAAGTGCCATAGGTGGATAAGAGAATCAGGAGATCGGGGATGGGTCAATCACGAAGAAGAGAGATCATGTGGGTTCCAATCATCGTCATCATGAAGCATATATCAAGATAGTCCTTCCAAAATCCAAATCAAGACGGGCCGAAACCTCAAAATAGATAGATCAGCAAAAATATCATGATATCATTTTTAAATCACTGAAGCACATTACATCCTCAATCCGGTGTGCGAGACCAAAAATTCCTCAATAATGCATCACACCTATGATCATGCATCAACAAAAATCCTCAATACTCTCGTATGCACGTATCCAAAGTCAAATCCACCAAATCAACCTCAGCATCCTCAACATCATTGGCCCGACTTACTCAAATAACCTTATACATAATCCTTGATGCGAGCCTCATCAATATTCACAGCATTCCTGGGTAAGAGGGAGAGGTGATACATGGTACACGAAGAAGATGGATAAGAAGGGAACACAATGGGGTGGAGAAGCTGATTGAGCATGCGTACCAATATCAAGGGTGAAAGAAGAGTGATACAGAGGGTACGAGGAGGGCGGGTGAGAAGATCGAGACACCGACAAAATTGGGTGTTCCACACAAGGCGGGAACACCGTCAAAATGGTGGTCCGAAGAGCAGGCTCTCCTCGAACCGGAGAAGATGGGGATGATACATTGGATACGAAGAAGATGGTGAAGAAGATGTCGGGACGAATGGACTTGGCGAAGAAATGATTGAGCTCAAGTGCCAATATCACGACTCAATGCAAATGAAGAGGTACATGTATAAGAGAGGTAGAGAGACTCAAAGATGAAAAAAAAGCATGACTCACACGGACGGAACCTACTACTCTAATGATGCACGAAAAGTACAATGGATTCCAAGTCACAATCAAGACACAAGGCAAACCCCCAATTCACCTACTCAACACAGTGAACACCGTCAGGTGACGGTCATTTATCTTTTCGGTTTTAGAGTTAGGTGAGTATCACAAAGTTGTACAAACACTTAGGAGGCTTGATGGGATTTGGGCTCTACTCCTTAGCGTGTACGTGAGCACTTAAAACACATACAATGAGGGGGTTGCTCTCCCTAAGACAAGGAAGTCCATTATGTTTTATTTTTAGGTCCAATAGAGTTAGCAATCCCAATTTTATTTAGGTTATCACTTTTTGAGTATTTTTAATGCACGTGCCTATCGAGGTTCCAATTTCCATTAAGCATCCTAAGTGGCAAAAACAGAGGGAGAAGGTCGGAAAAGCAATGCAAGTCGAAAATCGATGATGCATGCTAAGTAAGAAGACTTACAGCGCTTCCCAGCTCTCTCCATGCGGGATGCAGAACAAAATTGAAACCTATGCTATATGAAAATGCAAGTCGAAGAAATCGCCCTAGGATAGTAACTGCTATTATCGTGAAGCATCACAAGTCGGTCATTGATCCTTAACATAAGAGTCCGGTCTTGGCTTACCCCTCCTCTTCTCGACACGCTCGAGTTCAGGAGTAGCGCTTGATGGGGCTCGCTCACGGCACAAGGGTTAAGAGATAAATGAACCGACTATTTAGATTTGATTAGATCCAAAATGCACTATAGGTACATGCAAAATATATTAGGGTGTTTTGGACCTTAATCTATCGGTAAGCAATTCCTAAGCTAGGGCTCATTCACACAAAATAATAAAAATAAAATAAAAGGAAAAGCGTCAAAACCATCGAGGCCCCCAAGGGAACAATCCCTCGGGCAATGGACCTCAGGAGTCGGAGTGTCTAAGAGTCCTGAATTATTACATGTCAATTGTCACTCTCTCACATAAATATACATAATAAAATGCATCAAAATGTAGACTGTCTTCAAAAATTCTCCTTCGTCTGCCTTCGATGCTCTCTCCAGTTGGCCGGTGTAGAAGAGCCAACTCCGCCTTACTCGGGTGCATAGGACTTCCTAGGAATTCCTCCTTCGCTTGGCGGTCCCTCGCATAAAAGGCAAATAAAGAGAGGGTCAGAACAGTCACAACAATATCAATCAATAATCAAATAAATAAATGAATAGAGGACATGAACAAAGAATTAAATAAATAAAGAAACAACCATACAAAATCCGTTGCTTCCCCGGCAACGGCGCCATTTGATGAACAAGGTTTTTCACCGATCTAAAGTAACCCGTACAAAGCGGAGTCACAATGTCGCTGAGGCGACCGACAAAAGACCTCGATCAATCAACAATTAACCCACAATGAAATATATGCAATTAAATCAAAAATGTGGAGTCAAAATTTATTATAACTCTACATGTAAATGTATACAGGTGTAAGCAAAAGTAGAGGTCGAACACTGGGAGGCGAATGGTTGTGTGATGGAATAGATTGTGCAATTATTCAATTCAGTGATCATGTCCAATTCTTTATTGTTTTTGTGGGGTTTTAATATATATATATATATTGTATTTTATTTTTGGTTTTATAATTTTTATTTAGTTTTTATATTTTGTATTTTTTTTATTTTCTTTTTATATTTTGAATTATATAATATATATAGATATGTATAAGAGAAGAGAGAGAAATGTAGTATATGGATATATATATACTCAAAATATATTAAGTATAATATTTTTAGGGTTTTTATATTTTTCTAATTTTTATGTTATTTTTAGGGAATTTTGATAATTTTTATGTTTATATTTTTTTAATTCCAAAAATGTCCCTAATATAGGACTAATTAAATAGGACGAAATTAATTTGGGTTTTAAAATTATATAATAAGTAGCACAATTACCCAAATTACTTTTTAATATGTAAATAATAATATATAGATAATTATAAAATAAGAAAATACATTTTTGGTGTTTTTCAAGGGTTTTTATATTTTTTTAGGATTTTGGAGCTTCTTCAAATTTTTATATTTTCTTTTTCTATTTTTAGGGTTTTTCATTTTCAGGACTCAATATATATATAAATATACTATATATAATTTTTTTTGTAATTTTTCAAAATGTTTTTATATTTTTTTGGTATTTTATATTTTAAACAGTACAAAAAGGGCTTCTTTTTCATTTTTAATAATTAGAAAAAAAGCAAAAATGTGAAATAAAATATGGGCGTGCAAGGACATCACATAAAACATCTTTCCTAATTTTTCTGGATTTTTAGAAGCTTCATAGGTATTTTTAATAAATAGATAACAGACACACAAATAATAAAGCCTGACAGGGGCATTTTTGCAAATAAAATTAACACAGGGGCTATGTTGCAAATATGCCAACTGAAATAAACATTTTTTTAATATTCAAGAGCTATTTTACAATTATCAAAATCGCCAGGGTTGATCATGCAATTTTCACGCGCCTCACGTGGGACCGCACGTGAGATGCGGAAGGACCTATTTGCAAATACACGAAAGCTTAGGGGTCCTTTAGCAAAATATACAATTTATTTACAACGTGGAATTTTATTTACAATATTGAAAATTAAATACAAAAATGATGGGGTTTAGATGTGAATTTTACCCCCAAAGTGCGCGCGATCCAACGGTTCTTCGTTCTCTACTTGACACGCGTCGCACATCCAGCGGTCGATACCGCTTCACCATCTAACGTCTGGGGTTAGATCTCCAAAGGGATCTGACGGTCTGAACGCAGGGGGATCGGACGGCTGTGATTCAACCTGGGCCTTCGTCTTCATCCAACGGCTGGGAGCTCACGTGCAAGAACAGGGAAGCAAGTTCGTCGGGGCAAACTTCTTCCGACTAGATCTCGCTCCTCCGCCAGTCTTCGCCACACCTGAAGGTCCCAAAAGCTTCCTGGAGGGTTGCTCTATCGTCTGGAGGTGTTGGATCGACCCGGAGGCACGCTGGAGCGCCGCCACGAGCTCGGGGAAGAAACTGAGCTCCAGGTACCTCCGCCAGCTTGTGAATCGCCTCCTGGTGCTTTTTAACGCACCTGACATGCACAGGAAGACCATATGGCTCGAGGGATTCACCCTCGACCTGAAATTGAAGTTGTTAGCGCAAAGAATGAGCGAGATGGCGGAGCTCCCGGCGGGCGACGAAGCTGGAGCTTCGATTCGCGGATCCAGGGAGGGACCCGGTTGGACAGGGTGGTCTGGAGGTGGAGAAGACAGTAGGGAACGAGATGACTGTGGAAAGGTGGTCGGAAAACAACGAGGGTACTGTGGAGAAGTCGCCGGAGCTGAGCTCCGGCGAACCCAGTCTAAGAATCTAAATGCAAAATAAACGACGAAGATGAAATGCAGGAACAAAAACCTAGCTAAAAATAGTAAAGGCGCAGCTCGACTTAGCCGGAGGGCCAAGGAGCAGGACGGCTGCCGGAGCGCCGCCGTGGGTGCAACCACCACCATCTCCAGTCGATTCAAGGTGCCGGCGGCATCCTCCTGTCACGAGGAGCACGCCTGGGACTGAATGCAAGGAAGAAAATGGGGAGAGGCTGACCAAACCTGGAGAGATGGCGATGGTTCCTTATTTATGCATAAAGAAACACCCTTATTTGACCGGTCCATAGCGGCTGATTGACGATATGTACAAGAGATCCAAGAGGACGGCGCGTATGTACATTGATCAGGGAAGATCTTTCATGAAGGATTCGAGGGCGATGGATGGAAGAGATGCCCAGGAAAAAGGGATGAAAGTCGGGGAAATGATGGTTCTGGCGCACCTGGTCCCAGATGGGACAGTTGACCAGGGGTCAACTCAGGCCGCGCCGTGGTTGGTCCACCTAGGACACTACAGGACAAAACAGGGAATATTATTCGAAAATGATTTATTTCACAGCATAAATAATTTTATTAGAATTTTCTTATAAAATAAAAAATGTTTATTAATTAATGTAGTATTTATTGATGATTTTTATTTATTTTTGGTGTATTTTATTATGGTTTTATTTTAATAATGTATTTATGCATGTATTTGTATGTATTTTGTACATTCTATTTTTATTTTGTTTATTTTATTTTATTATTTTATTTTCTTTTTATGAATTTATAACTTATTTTTATGAGTATAAATATATTTGTTTTTAATTTTTATGAGTTTATTTACATTTTTAAACAAATAGGTGTATGTATATGTAGTTATACTTATAGGTATTTTACCTATATATTATGTACACTTTATTTAGTTAATGTATTTTATCTGATTTTATTTTGAATTTGTATTTTTAATAAGTTATATGTAAAATTTACATTATTATAAAAATATAGATGAATAAAGAATAAAATAATTAAATCCCCATTTATTTATGTACATACTCAATCATAGGTATTTTGCCTATGTATTACATAAGCTTATTTTATTTTATAGATTCTTTTTGGTTTTATTCTAATTTCAATATGTACATGTATCATATACATTATTTACAAAATTCTAAAAATATAAGTTTATAGAAATAATGAATGAAGAATAAATTGAATATTTTAATCAGGCAGACTATACAATGAGGGCCAAAAACCTAACTTTCACAGATGGACTCCAAAAATTATGAAACCAAGTTTATTAAATAGTTCTTGGAGAGCTATATACAATTAAAGGTGAGTTTGGGTGATTTGGAGTTTTTAATTGCAAGGTATGGGTCTGTGAAGTTGAGATTTTGGCTTTTTATTCTGGGTATAAAATGTACACCGATAGTCACAGAACTTGGTTCAAATTACCTCAATAGCCAGGTCAGAACTAGCCTATATCATACGCAAACCCTTATGACTATGAAGCTGACTTGTACAGTGTAAGTGATAGTGGCTCTCCCCAACTGAAATGACAAAGGAACTGACTTCTCCAGAATGACAACCCAATGATTCCCCAATCCAGCCCTCTACCGTCGAGGAGCGGGGTATTCCCTTCTAAGTTCAAGTGGTATCCAACTCAAGAGGAGGAGGGGAAGAAAAGAATGGACGGTAGCCAGTGTAGCTACCTATCCTGGGATGCAAGACCAATGTAGTCAAGTCATCCAGCTGCAGGCTTACATGGTATAACTTTGATGCTCAAGCTTGCTTATTTTCTATACAACTTATATACATACTCCGGCAGGCACTTTTTGTTTTTATTTTCAAGCCTGTCCACTTTTTTGGAGTTTTTTTTTCAACATACTATTTACAGCAGCATTTACATAAGGACTTTTTCCTCTTGAGCCAGAAGACTATCCCTCTTTTGAAGCTTTATTGCAACCCACACTCTCCTGTCATTCGACTTCATTGAAACTAGACCAGGTTGGGGTGCACTTCCCTCCCTAGACGAGGATGAATGTTTCCACTTGTGTGCGTCTCAGACTGGCAAATCCAACCCCCTCACCACTCCAACTGAGTTGAGCCAAGTGAAAGGTGCAAGTGTCCAAGTTAGGTCACGACCGACAAGAGTCATGCGTGTGTTTTGAAAAGTTCTAGTTAGTCCATTGAGGTGACTTGAACCCAGTCCTGATTTCTCAAAGAATTAAGTCTGAATAGACCTGAAGTACCTTAAACCTAGTTCCCATAAGGTTCCAGTGCAGTTCGGTGCAGTAAGGTCCAACCAAGCTCCAATCTTCGACTTTATTGGACTAGTTCAATCATCAAGCTCAATCAAAGAATATGAATGCTATGCAAATGCTATTTACAAATATGCAAAGAATAATGCAATCTTTCAAAGAATTTGAAAACAAAGAGAGGAATTTTTACACAAAGAATTTACAAATAAAAGAATTTTGGTACTCAAAGAATAAAATATATACAACTATTTACACGGGCGTGCTGCTTTATTTTAAAGAATTTACAGGTTTTAATCAAAGTGATTTATTTAGGTCTATATACAATTGATAAAAAGTTTTATGTATTTTATTTTTCATTTATTTTATTTTATTTATTATGATGCTGTTATTCCTCACATTTATTTTTAAAAATCATTTTGAAAACTATAGTACAAAATAATTTTTGCAAATATTTACAAACATTTGAAAACCATTTTGGAAAGATTTTGCAAACGCTATATACATTTTCAAAATAGTTTTACAACCATTTTCAAAATCTTTTGGAAATAGGTTTTCAAATCCTTTATTTCACACAAGTATAAGAATTTTTGGAATCAAAATATTTTTACAAAGGTTGAAAACGTTTCACTAAAAGTTTTCCAAACAGTTCACACAATTTTTCAAATCATTTTGCAAAACTATTTTTACCCTGATTTATTAATCAATATATACAAAAAGAATCTGAGGAATAATCACATCTTTTTATTAAGGTTTTTTTAAAGAATTCTTAACCATATTAGTACGAGTTATGGCTAAAGTATATACAGTGTATATACGACCCCCCTATACTTAGCTTGAGCTATTGAAAAACGGTTAGGCGAGAGCCGCTAAAATGTGGTCTGACAAATCAGCCTCACTGTCGCTGATGCGACTACTCAAGCTTCTTCGTTCGTCAACAATTAACCCACACAATCAATAAGTCAATTAATAGCAAGGATTAAAATTTATTATACCCTACTAACAATGTATAATGGCAAGCAAGTAGGGGTCGAACACAGGAAACAACGGAGCAGAGTAAAGACAACAGTCAAAGCCCGAGGTCTAATAAACCACTTAGCCAATCAAAGTTTTTGTGGGTTTCTAATTTTTATTATTTTTTTATTTTTTTTCTAATTTTCGATTTTGTATTTTGATGTTTAATTTTTTGATTTTTTCATTTTATAGTTTATATATATTTTTTATATTTTCAGTATTGGAATAATCTAGCAATATAATAAAAGACAAGATAGAATGTATATAAAAATATGCAAAAATAGTCAAAAATTCAGAAATGAAATCTTTTTGGTTTTTTATAATTTTTTACTGTTTTTGTGATTTTATGGTATTTTTCAGAATGTTTTTGGTATTTTTAAATAACAAAATAAAGCAAAACAGTGAATAAACTGCTGGCTGGAGATAAAATGGTAATTAAAAATAGCAACAGTCACCAAAATTTTTCAAACTAATTTAAAAATAAAGAGGATAAAATATAAAGTAAACATGAACTGAGTTTTTGATTTTTGGGGTTTTCTAGGATTTTATATATTTTTTCTGAAGTTTTTATGTATTTTTGAATTTTTAAGGTTTTTCTTTTGAAATTTTTAGTGGTTTTTGGACCGACAGTAAAACAGGTCGAAACACACAACAAAGATTTTTTTTGGATTTTTTAAGGGTATTTTAATATTTTTTGGTATTTTCTAAGCTAGACATTATTGAAATAGGATGTTTTTTATTTTCAATAAATATAAAAATGCGATAAAATCGAAAACTAAAAATATGGCGTGAAAGTATAAGCAAACAGGGGCTTAAGTCTATTTTTTGAGAATTTTTGGCATTTAAATGAGGCGTGAAATAAATAACTCAAGCATACAAAAATCCTAAGCCTGGTAGGGGTATAAATGCAATTTTAGAAACACTCAGGGGTTCAGGTGCAAATTCCACAAAAAGACACGCACGAGGCATGTGTTCTGTCATTCACAGGGGGCATAATTGTAATTAATGAAAACCAGCTGGGCATACATGCAATTTTTTCCAAAAACATGTTTAATTAACTACGCACAGGGATATAATTGCAAATACCTAAAAGTTCAAGACCAAAAATGCAAAATACCCAAAAATCACGCGCCTTAGTTACGTGAGGTGACGTGGCGTGGACCAATGTGCAAATATAAAAAGTGCGAGGACCTAAGTGCAATTATTACAAAAGTTTTCAAACTGCAGACAAAAGTTTTAATACTAAAAAGTAAATGCAAAAGCACGTGGGTCGAAGATGCAAAATACCCACTAGGAGTGATCGTGCGGCTGATGGCGCTTCACTTAGACACGTGGCGAGCATCGAACGGCTGGTACCCCTTCGCCCTGGATGGCTGAGATTAGATCTTGGGCTGCTGATCCAACGGCGGGGAGCACGGGACGATCCGACGGCTGCTGTGGCGTTTGGAGATGGTCTCAGATCCGACGACGGGGGAAGGGTCACGAAGAACTCCTCCCCGCTGAGCTTTTGCTAGTGACTGCGGCCGACACACGGCCGCTCCGGCCCTAGGATCAAGGGCAAAAGGATCATGGGGCCCCTCCGCGTCTAACGGTGGTCTCAGGCGAGGCTGCGACGGCGTAGGGAGCTCGGACGGTGAAGGTCGCCTAGGCGGCCGCTTCTGGAGTCGTCGATGGTCGAGGGAGCCTCCTCTTGGGCTCGGACCTGCAAAGTTAGATACGCAAAACCCAGGCGAGCAAAAAGAGTGGTTCCGATGGGTCAATGGAGGCGTAAGATGGTGCGGGCGAAGAGCTCCGGCGAGCGGCGGAGCGAGGAGCTCGAGCGACTCGATATGGGCGAGATCGAGGTGATCTGGAGGGTGGAGCGGAGCGACGGAGTGAAGGGGGAGAGAATGGAGATGACAGGTGGACGGATGGGTGCGTAGCGTGGCCAGAAACGACGGGCGGAGCTCAGCTCCGCCGTGGCTTCGATCATGGAATTACGGCGATAAACGAGACGAAAGGCAAAACTGCTACGAAGCTAACCTAATATAAACTAAAGCTACAAGAAAATGGAAAGAAAAGGGGAAGAAGCTCACCAGAGACGACGGACTGCGAGGCGCGGCGGAGCTCCGGTGAGGGGTCGAATCACTTCGATTCTACACCAAACAACACGAACCCCGGGTCGATTCGACTCCCACTGTCACTAGGAGCACGAGGAGGTAGAGGTTTTCGATTGAAAATGGCGGAAGAAGGATTAAACTTTGAATCGAAGTCGGGGAGTGGATTTTGAAGGGTGGCGATGTGATGAGTTTCGAGGCACGATCACGGGTGCACCAAGGCGATCTTGGAGGATCCACTAGGTCGGCGAGGATCTCGGTTGTACCAGGTACATCTTTCGTGAAGGAAGCAACCCTCCTCGAGCAACGCACACGCGGCGAAAAATTCGAGAAGAGAGGGGTATCGGCGGTTCTGACACAGGCTGAGGGAGAAGGACGGCTAGTTGACCTAGGTCAACTGGGGCCGTCTCCTGATTGGTCCACGTGGACCAATCAGGAAAAATCCCTGAAAAGATCTTATAAAATCAATTAAAAATAGCAAATAAATTTATTAAATTTTGGTTATAAAATAAAAAATATTTGTAATTTTATGAAGTATTTTATGGAGATTTTTATTTATTCTTATGAGGTATATTTTTACAAGTTGCCTATTATACCCTTTATAAGTATATAATTTATATATTTGAGTATTTTATTTTTATTTATGTATTTTTAATTTATTTATTTTTGTTTATTATTTTCTAAAATTATAAAATACTTTTATATACACAAATATATTTTTATTTTAATTTTCTGATATATTTTATATACTTAATAAAATGAAAGTGTTATTTGTATGGGTATAGATACATGTATTATACCTATGTATTATAATATTTACAAGTATTTTATTTGAGTTTTATTTATGTTTTTATTCTGATTTTAATGTACAAATATATTATAAGTAATACTTACAAAATTATAAAAATATAAAAATACAAAAATAATGAATAAAGAATAATAAATTGAATATTTTAATCAGTACAGTTGTACAATATGGGTCCAAAACTCAACTTTCAAACCGCAACTCCGACAAATGCGAAACCACCGCCATTAAATAGCTCATTTTATTCTATATACAATTATAGGTGAGTTTGCTACATTTGGTTTTCATTTGTGAGATACGGGTCTGGGAAGTTGGGATTCTGGATTTTTATTCAGACCATAACTTTTTATCTGTACATTATTTTTCAGTGAAATCAATTTTGTATTTTTCTTTGTTCAATTATCTACAACTTTCATGTACAAAGTTTCTTTATTTGGTGTATAAAAAGTGGAACAAAAAATAGGCCCCAAAATGAATAAAGAACGAATAAAAAGTATAGGTATTTATACTATATTTTGGCCCTTATCTCCCCCTACTTTATTCCTTGTCGACCTAGTCATCGAGATGCCTAGGTCTCGGGGTTTCGGGTCATAAAATGTTTACAATATTTTATTCTTTTTATTTTCTTTTCTTTATTCTATAATTTTGGCTTTAAAAACCGCATTTTATACAATATTTACACAATGATGCATGGATGCTAAAATGTTCTATTTAAGGTTATTTACACGCATTTACTAGGGTTTTTAAGGCCAAAATGATAGAATAAAGATGATGAAACGTAGCTTCATCATCCCTATACTTTACCTTTGCTAGTCCCTAGCAAACACTTATGCAATAAGTGCAGAAAAAGAAAAACAAAGAAAAGAAAAGGAAGAAAATTGGATGAAGTTTAATTATCAAACTTGTCTTCACAAAATCAAAGTTTGGAGCTTAAGTCGGACCTTTGGATTTTTAGTGCGGGCGGAACCTTAATGAGAACCAGATTTGAAATTCAACAGTCCTTGAGAAATCCCAAAACTCTATTCAAGTTTCCTCAATAGCCAGGTCAGAAATACTTCATCTCATACGCAAACCCTTATGACTATGAATCTGACTCGTACAGTGTAAGTGATGGTGGCTCTTCCCAACTAGAATGACAAAGAAACTGACTTCTCCAGTACGACAACCCAATGATTCCCCAATCCAACAACTCATTCCTCAAGGAGCAGGGTATTCCCTTCTAAGTTCAAGTGGCAACCAACTCAAGAGGAGGGGGTGAAGAGAAGAATGGACGGTAGCCAGTGTAGCTACCTATCCTAGGATGCAAGACCAGTGTAGTCAAGTCATCCAGCTGCTGGCTCACATGATTTGACTTTGAAGCTCAAGCTTGCTTATTTGACTTTACAACATGTGTACACTCCGGCAGGCATTTTTATTTTTGTACAGGCCTGTCCACTTTTTTGGAGTTTTTACTTTGCATTTTTTTAATACTATATACAACAGCATTTACATAGGGAGTTTTTCCTCTTGAGCCAGTAGACTATCCCTCTTTTGAAGCTTTATTGCAACCCACGATCTCCTATCCTCGAAACTCATCATTACTGGACGGGTTGGGGCGCACTTCCCTCCCTAGAGGAGGACAAATGTTTCCATCTGTGTGAATCTCATACCGGCAAATCCAACCTCCTCACCACTCCAACTGAGTTGAGCCAAGTGAAAGGTGCAGGTGTCCAAGTTAGGTCATTATCAACAAGAGTCGTGCGTGTGCTCCGAAATACTCTACTTAGGCAATCAAGAATCCATTGAACCAAGTCTCGTGATCCTCAAAGAATTAAGTCAACTAGACCTGAAGTACCTCAATCCCAGTTCCTATAAGGTTCCTGTTATTAGGTAGATTTTAAGGTCCAATCAAGCTCAAATCTCCGGATTTTACTTAGACTTGTTCAACTATCAAACTCAATCCGAAAAATGCGAATGCTATGCAATGCTATGCAAAATGCAGAAAATCTTTTTGTGATGCAATTTTCAAAGATTTTGAACTTTTTATGGATTTTTTGAAAAGATGATGATGATGCATATGCAGATGCAAATTTTTTTGTCTTTTTGAAAAAGATTTTTCAAATGTTTTTGGATTTTACTTTTGCAAATGTTTTTGGGATTTTTGAAAACAAAAAGATTTTGGCTGAAAGTTAGGTGAAAATATGTACACGGGAGTACTTCTTATATCTACAATAAGTGGGTTTTAAGAATTTACAGGGTAAGTGATCAATTTTATAAATACATAGTGGATTTTGGTGTGATGTAAATATTCCTCAAACTTATTTGACACAAGTTTTTTCAAAGAATTTTTGAAAACTATAGTCCAAAAAAGTTTTTACAAATATTTTACAAACATGTACACACATTTGAAAATCATTTTGCAAAGGTTTTCAAAACAATATATATGGATTTTTCAAAAGATTTTTGCAATCATTTATCAAACCATTTGCAAATCATTTTTCAGACATTTTATTTCACACAAAGAAAATAATTTTACAATCAAATTGTTTTTACAAAGGTTGAAAACATGTAACAAAACATTTTCCAAATAGTTTTCAATAAATTTTTCACAAAGATTTTCAAACTATTTTTCAAACATTTTCCAAAAAATATTTTCACCTGATTTATTAATCAATAAATACAAAAAGAATTTGAGGAACAAAACACCTTTTTATTAAGGATTTTAATGAATTTTAAAGAGTTATTAGCCATATTATTGAGAGAATACGAAAGTACGAGTTATGGCTACAGTATATACGTAGTATATACGACCCCCCTATACTTAGCTTGAGCTATGTCCTCATAGATCGGAGAGAAAAGAGAAGACATAACTCGTACTAAGTATAGGAAAGTCTAAAGAATAATTGAATAAGAGATGAATGAATAAACCAATGAGAAGTTGACCGTCCCCCCTATACTTAGGATCAAATAATCCTAAGTATAGCAGACTGTACATAATGCAGGGAGGTCAAGGGTGGGAATGAACAGATCGTTCTCAGATTGTCTCCCCCTATACTTAGGGTAAGATATCCCTAAGTATAGACAAGAAGAAGAGACAATGGAGAGGATCGAAAAATAGAGAAACTCGGGGTGCACACCCCCCTACACTTAGGACAAAGTACGTCCTAAGTATAGAAGACTGTCTACAAGAACGACACCATTGTGATAGATGAAGAAGATAGAAGAGGAAAAGAAGAAAAGAGATGAAAGTGGATATGAGCAACTCGGTATGCGCATCCCCCCTATACTTAGGATAGAGTACATCCTAAGTGTAGCAATGATGAAAGGGATGGCATCAATTCGGTAGAAGAGGATAAAAGAATTTGAAAAGAAGAAAAGACAAGAAAGAAAAAGAAGAAAAATCATTCAAAAATGTTTTGTTGCGCTTCGCTCTTCTCTGTCTCTGTGGAACTATTCAGCTCATCCTCATAGATGACTTGAACTGAGTCAACGACAGCCATGAATGTATCATGTTCAAGGTATGGCTTCAGAAGCTGTCCATTGACTACAAATGGTTGTGCGTCAGCTGCCAGATTGGATATCAATACACTTCCGTGGTCACGCACCTGCCTAACCAGAAACGACCCAGTCCATTTGTTCTTTAATTTGACTGGAAAGATCTTCAATTTCGCATCGAACAACCACACCTTCTGACCTGGATCAAAGGACTTGCGATGTATATGCTTGTCATGCCATATTTTGACCTTCTCCTTGTACATCAGGCTGTTGTCATATGCATAATCTCTGAATTCCAGTAATCTGTTCAGATCCAGTTTTCTGTTCTTTCCTGCTTGCTTGGAGTCCAAATTGCAGATATTTATGGCCCACAAGGATTTGTGAATAAGTTCAACGGGCAGATGACATGGCTTGCCATATACAAGGCGATAGGGAGACATTCCCAAGGGTGACTTGTATGCTGTTCTATAAGCTTAAAGAACGGAATCAAGCAGCTGAGACCAGTTCTTGCGATCCGGACGCACAAGCTTCTGTAAGATTGTCTTGATCTCCCTGTTTGAACATTCAGCTAAGCCATTGGACTGTGGGTGGTAGGTGATGAATCTCGTATTCACCACTCTAAATCTCATTTATTAAGCTCAAATCCCTTAAAATCAACAACATTTAGCATCTATTCTGCATAATTAGCATTCATGCATGATTTCATAAGAATTGCATTTTAGAACAAAAATCTTCACAAAATAAGAAGCCAAAAATTCAAGCCAAAATGACCTGTAAATAGCCTAACTTCCCTGATTTTTAACTCATTCATACTAACTCCGAATGACTCAAAACCACTTCCACTGTGTACATATCACTAACAAGAATAAAGGAAAAATACAAAAAAATAACTAACCCAAAGAAGTGGACCAAAAACCCAAACCCTAATTTCAAGATTTTCGGACTAAAAGCCACATATCTCCCCCATCTAGTGTCCGTTTTAATCATACTCACTTTTGAACTAACGTACATTTAATTACCTTCAAAACAAGACTAAGTTCAAGTGAATCGGAACTCATATGTGAAAGTTGGGTTTTGGGCCTCTTTTGTATATTGTAGCGGTATTTGGCCTATTATATTATATACCTATTTAATCTATTAATCAAAATCCAACAAATTAGATTAAGATGTCTTTATTTATCTTTGATTTTATAGTAATTTTTCCGGATTTTTATCTAATTTTAAAAATGACAAAAAAATTACAAAACCCCAAAATCAAGGTGTCCTATGTACATGGGACACCCCAAAAATACCACTTTGTGCAAATGATCGATTTTGGTTTTGATGTCTTCATGAAAGTTGTAGATCTCATCGAGACGAACAATTTTCGCGAAGAAACCTTTTTGATCCGAGGTCGTTTACTATTTTTTATTGATTTTACAAAATGTTTTATTTTCGAATTTTGTGGTGCTGACACGTGGCAGCACCTGGTGCCGCCACGTGTCAGCCATTTTTGGCTTTATTTAAGCTCGTTTTTATTAAAAAAAAATAAAAATTAAAAGGACGCACGTGCGTCGCACGTGCCTCCAGGGCACGTGCTCTGCACGTGCGCCCTCCTTGCCTCTCTCCCTCTTGCGCCCACGTGGCGTGATAACAGCCGTCCGATCTCGGCCGATCGGACGGCTGCTGTGCTTCTTCTTCCTCCGGCCTCCCTTTCCCAATCGAGCCCCATCCCCCGCGATTTCCGCCGCAAATCGCGGTCCTCTCCGATCAATCCCCTCGCCGTCCCCGATCTCCCTCGAATCCCGCCGCCACCCTCATTCTGATCAATCCTATCTCATCAGATCCTCTGTCGTCCTGCGATCTCGCGCCGCCTCACCAAATCTGCGGTCAAATCGAATCACACCCCCGCGATTTCCTTCCTTCGCCGGCGATGACCTCCAACCCTATAAAGCTGCAGTCACCCCCGTCGAGTAACCCATCCGCCGTTCTCCAGGTGATCGTGACAACCATCCTCGCCGGCATGATCCGAGAAGCTCTCCGCTCCTCGCCGCAGCTCAAGCCCTCCGCCGCTGCTTCGCTCCGGCCGCAGTTCGCCGTCGAGCCCCCGTCTTCAGGTTAACTCTATCTCTCTCCCTCTCTCTCTCTCTCCCTCTCTCTCTATCTGCACCTCTCCCGATCAACTCTGCCGCCACAACCAACTCCTCCGCCACACCGCTGCTCCCTCGACGTCCCACGGCCGTGTGTCGGCCATCGCCGCTCACATCGACTACGCCACCGCCTCCAACTGCACCTCGGCTCCATCGCTTCACCAGCCACGCCTCGTCGTCATCAACTTCCGCTTCGCCGCTCGACAACCGACACCACCAGCTACACCGCATCCGCTTCATCGAACCCCCACGACCGTGTGTCGGCCACACCGCCAGCTCCGCTCCTCCTCTGCTCTGCCGTGAGTCGGTCGACGGCCATCCAGAAGCCCACCACCTTGGCCAGACTCCACCGGTCATTCACCACCAACGGCCAGCCCCCGACTCAGCCGCTCCACCACTGGGCACGACGCCCGAGACCTCCCCACGCACGTGCGAGGCACGTGCGTCCCGGGAGGGATGTCAGCAGTCAAAGCCCCCCAGGTCACGTACACCTCACGTGACCGTGGGTTATTTTCAGTTCACCCCCTAGAGCTTCACGAATTCGCGCGTCAGCCCCCGCCTCCAAGGGCACGTGCCTGGCACGTGCCACTTGGACATTTTGCAGCATCGTCCCCTCTCAGTATTGGTAACTACAAACAAGTCCCCCCTTTGCAATTTTTATTTATTTATTTACATTGCATCTATACCCATGTGTTCCCCTGTGATTTTGGACCTCTTCTTTACATTATTTTCTTAATCCAAAAATTGCATGATGTTTGTTTTAATTCTCTACTGTTGGACATCCTGTGGGTACTTTTGTGACGGACGGTTAATTAACAAATAATTATTTTGTAGAAATTTGCATATTTTACCCATTTCTTGCTCTAAAATTCATAGTTGATTAACTATTGCTCTAAAAATCCCTGAAAAATCAGATATTGTAGTGTTAATTGTACTCGACATTGTGCCCAAAAAGAATTGAATTTGCATGCATAGTTTGCTCTATAAAAATCATCTTGCATCTTTTAGTATTTAATTTTTAATAGGTATTAAACCCCACATTTTTGAGGTTTAGGATTTTTCTGAGATCCATCACCTAGTGATAGATCTTAGATAATTTTATTTCTTGAAAATAAGTAGGTTTAATATTTATTATAATTAAATATTGAAAATCATTCTGTTTGCATTTAAAAATCCATAAAAAATTCATATTGCATCCAAAAATTCCAAAAAAATTACAGTGCATACATTTCATCATATTTTACATCTCGGCCAAGTTTCATATTTTTCGGACATCATTTGAACATAATTCACATTTTAGTCCTAAAATAGGCCGAATTTGCATAGTGCACCCTATATTGCATTGAAAATTCCAAAAAAAGACCGCTTCGAAAACCGAACATAAATTGTGATAGACATCTTTCTAAGTTGTTCCTTTGCCTCCTTGTGATCGACCTTGGGACTTGCCCAAGTAAAATAAACATAAAGCCACGAGATTAAAAATTGAATAACTTATTTGTGGTTTTTTTCTTGATCGTTTCCGATTGCCGCCTACAACGCACGACACAATAAAAACAACTTCTTAAAACAGGCATTTCGGACTCGTCAAATGGCGCCGTTGCCGGGGAGGCAAACGGCTTAGATTTTTGTCTAAATTTTTTTTCAGTTTTCCGCATTCGGGTAGTCTGACCCCCAAATTTTTCACTGTAAATTTCATTTTCCTGCAATTTATTTTCAGCCTTTATTTTTCATATATTTTTGAGTCACTCTCTTACATTTTCTCTCTTATTTTTTTTGCGAGGTACCGTGTACGTGGAGCGGTTTTTCAATAACCGACGCAACTTCACCGACTCTTGCAAAAAAAACCGCAATTATTAAGATCGAGTCGAGTCGTGAGAGAGCGTAGAGTCTAGGTTTTAATTCCTGCAATTTTTAAATTTTTGTAATTTTACAGCGGTGTCCGTTTAGACTCTCGCGTGTGTAGAAAGACCTCTGACTTTATTTTGTGGTGTGTCGTGGCCTGTTTCACTCTCCGGTGAGGGTGGGGCCCGACTTGAGTGGCGATTAGGATAGACCTGCACATATGGCTCTCAGAGCATTTATATTTTTGCTTGTGCTCGTAGGATCTTAAACCACACTGCACTTTAATTGAGACGCACATAGATCGTTCAACTTAGCCAAATTTAAATCAATTCTTCCCGCTAATAGAACTTTCTGCTTTGGTGTGGTTTTTCCATCGGTTTGCACATCATATAGAATAATTTTTAAATTCTGTCTAGCATCCCACATGGAGATTGCGAGGATTCACTGTAAGTCTTCTAACTGAGCATTCATCATAGTTTTCTGCGTGCATCGGCTTTTCCCGAATTCCTCTCTCTTGTTTTATAACATAACTTTAAAGGAAATTGGGACTAGACGGTAGACGTGTATTTGTGCTCATCTAATTTTTCAGTGATCACCTCATTAAAATCGGGACTGCTAAATATATCTGATCTCAAATAACCCATAAAATCAAGAATTTTTGCGGGAGAGTAACCCCGACCTTGGATGTTCTATTTTTCTCAGTGAGCGAGAGACGACACTTAAGGCTAGAGCCCAAATCCGAAATTTCATCTCGCTAACAAGATTGTCTTTTCACCATTTAAAATTGACAAGAAAATTGGTCGAACTCTTACAACCTTCACTGTGTGAGTTGGTGAAAAAAAATTTTGTATTGTGTTTGATTTGATCAACATCCATTCATCTCTTGATAATCTCTTGAAATTCAAGAATGGAAAATTGTGGTAATTTCTGTTCGGACTCAGCAAACCCTTTTCTAGCTACCACAAACTTTCCAATCTCAAATCCTCTGAGCCACTCTTACTCAGAACCACCTTGGGTTCAGGGACACCTTCCCCTAGAATCTTCATCTTATAATTCTCTTCAAACTATTGACTCCTATTTTTCACAATCTGAAGGTGAAAAGAAGACTTCACAAAAAATGCCTCCAAAGAAGACCAATCCTGAAGATGACCAAAATGAAGATCCGATGCAAATGATTCTCGCAAGACTGGCTGCATCTGAGCAGCAGCAAAATTTGATGAGGGAACAATTGGAAAGAATGAATGCAGAGGAAGAACCACCAATGGAGGCTGCATATAATCCCGGGCAATATAGGGTCATAAATTACTTGCAGCCACCTCAACCTGAGGTTCACCATGAACTGAAGCCACACTTCATAAATCAATTACCACAATTTCATGGTAATTCGAATGAAGAACCCTATGAATTCCTGCGTGATTTGGAGCTAGTCTGTTCTAATCAGAGGCACCCACAAGTCAGCCAAGACTATATCCGTCTCACTGCATTACCTTTCGCCTTGAAGGGTAAGGCAGATTACTGGGTGAAAAATTTGGGAGTGACGGTGACCACCTATGATAGGTTCAAGAACCTCTTCTTAAAAAAATTCTACCCCTTGAGTCGAACCAATCAAATGAGGACTCGCATCACTAGCTTCTCTCAGATGCCAAATGAACCACTTTGTGATGCATGGGATAGATTCAAAGATCTGCTGCAGAAATGTCCCTACCATGACCTAGATAATAACATCCTGGTCCAATCCCTCTATTCTGGCCTTAACTATGGGACTCAGGGTCTAGTCAGCGTTGCCTGTGGAGGAAACTACACATCCCGAGGAGCTGAGACCGTCTGGAAAATACTGGAGCAAATGGCAGAGACTAGCCGTTCACAAATTGCTAATAGATCTTACACTGATTCACTGAACAACTATCAAGCCAAAGGAGGGAAACAAACCGTTGCAGAAATAGCCGAGGACTTGCTGCCCAACATGAACATCATCACAGACAAATTAACAATTGTGGACCACATTAATAAAAGGGTGAACGACATCGACAACCGGCTCTCTCAATTTCCAAAACAAATGGAGGAACTCACTGAGAAGGTGTCCAAGATTGGGATGCCTACTACTCCTACGGCCCCAATTTATCATGTGCATCATGTCTAAGAGCAGCCAGGCTCTGGACAACCGCAACCATGGACTCAGGACCAATCCTATGTCCAACCTTCCCAACAGTCACCTCCTCCAGCCGAGACAGTCATAGAAGCCCCGCCTCTGACTTTCGAGATAAACGGCATCTGGTACACGCAGGATAATACCCGACAGGGAATCCGGGGAACCGTCAGCACTATCAGCGTCCCCCCACTTCCTACAATGCCGCTCCACAACACAATCAGCCCTCGAGACAGCAGCAGCCACACGACCGTCAGAACCAACCTCAACAACATCATCAACAATATCAAACTCCAAATCAAGCATCTCGATCATCCAAACCTCCAGAAGACCCGATTGATATCCAAAGACAAATGCTGGAGGAAATTCGCAGCTTCCGGAATGAACTGTACGACCTACGGGTAGATGTTAATCGTCTATCCCGTTGGAAGGAAGAACAGACAGCCCCAGTCACAGCCATTCCCGCCCAAGTTCAAGCTAACCCCAATAGCTTGAACAAATCTCAATCATCTCAACACAACAATCAGGTATATTACTCAGACTTTTCCACATCTGAACACGAGACCCTTTCGTTTAACAAAATCAATGCCATGTCCCTCAGGAGCGGAAGGACCGTGGTCGTACCTGATCGGGCAAGGGAAGCTGACCATCATGACTCGGAAGATCAACCGGAGGATGCTTCTGAGGATGAAGACGAAGGATGCCCGAAGATTTCTGCCCAAAGGAAAGGAAAAGCATCTATGGAGACCACAGAGGACCTTGAACCTCTCGTTGCTGCAAAAATACCTTTGTCACCATTTCAGCAACATGATTATGATCCAAAACATTATGAGTATAATAAGAACTCCAAATTCAATAAAGATGCTCTTATTTATGATTCTGGATCTCTTTCTCCTGTCTCAAATGCTTCCATTCCTTTTCCCCATGCTCTTAAGAAAGGAAGACAAAAGAAAACTATCCAGAGTGACCCAGTGATGGAAAAGTTATGTCAACAAAACATAATTGTGAAGGTACCCTTTGATCAATATGTGGCCAGTAACCCTGCATTTCAAAAATATTTGAAAATGAAATGCACTCCCACCCGGACCCGCACAAAGAAAACAAACCAGTTTGTGGAGACTCATGTTCTGACAGTGGCCACTACCAAATTGCGTGAGAAACCAGCATTTACCAAGAAAGAAAAGAGATCTTGGTGCTCATTATGTGGAAAGCCGCATTGGCGGTATCGCATTCGCACGCACACTTCTTGACATTGGTTCTTCCATCAATCTTCTTCCCTTAGCCTTATATTACCGATTGGAGTTAGGACCTCTTCAGAAATCACTATCTTTACTCCAATTCGCTGACAAATCTACTAAAAGACCTGAGGGAGAAGTAAAAAATGTTATCATTATGGTTGATGGTACGGAATACAAAGTGGACTTCACTGTCCTTGATATGGAGACCCCGAACCATTGGAAAGAGTCGCAAATCATTTTGGGAAGACCATTCTTAAGAACCGCCAAGGCTGTATTCGATTACGCACTGGAATGATGAAATTTCGCTCCCTAGATGGAGAAGTGGATCTGGAAATGAGACAAACAAAATGGCAAAGACCCGATTCTGAATCCACCACTGAGGATGTCGAAACCTCTGAGTCTAATATAATCAGCACTACCGGACCTTGGGACCAACTGCCAGATTTTCACATGGATACCATCTCGTCAGAAGAAGAAACAATGCGCCATACAGTGTGTAATCTATCTGAACACCTGTATGATGACACAGAACTCCTTTCGGATTGGTCCATCTCATCCTCTTCGAAAAAAATCAATGACGAGTCGGACGCGGCTTTGGCTGAATTACCACACTACTTTTGCGATCCGACTCACTTTCTTTCAAGATCTGTGGCTAGCATATCACAGAATGATCCACCACCAACAATCACTGACCCAGACTTAAAAGATATTCAGCCAGATTTGATTGATGATATAGATCTGCCAGAGCTGAAACCCCTCCCTCCCACATTAAAGTATGCATTTCTCAAAGGACCCAAAAATAAATTCCCTGTGATCATTAGCTCATCATTGACATTAGAACAAGAATCCAGATTACTTGAAGTCCTTGAGCAAAATCGAAAAACAATCGGTTGGACTATGTCGGATCTCGTAGGAATCAACCCTGCTCTCTGCTCGCACCAAATTTATGTTGAGGATAACGCAAGGCCTTCCCGTGAATTTCAGAGAAGATTAAACCCCAATCTTCGGGAAGTGGTTAAAAAAGAGATCGAGAAGTGATGCAAAGCAGGTTTTATATACCCCATTTCTGACTCCAAGTGGGTGGCCCCCCTTCATGTCGTCCCGAAGAAGTCGGGAATCCAGATGGTCACCAACGAGGAGGGGGTAGAGATCGCGACCCGAGTACCCACGTCGTGGCGTGTCTGTGTCGATTACAGACGCTTGAATGCTACGACCAAGAAAGATTACTTTCCACTGCCATTTATTGATCAAATCTTGGAGAGACTTGCAGGGAAAGCATTCTTCTGTTTTCTTAATGAGTATTCCGGCTACAATCAAGTAGCTATTGCTCCTGAGGATCAGGAAAAAAACCATGTTTACGTGTCCCTTCGGTACTTACGCATTCAAGCGCATGCCATTTGGGCTTTGTAATGCCCCAGGAACTTTTCAGCGGTGCATGATTGCCATATTTGCCGAAATGGTGGGTGATTTCTTGGAAGTCTTCATGGATGACTTCTCGGTCCATGGTGATTCATTTGACACATGTTTAGCACACTTGGATCGAGTCCTCAAGAGATGCAGGGAAGTTAATTTGGTACTTTCGTGGGAGAAGAGTCACTTTATGGTGACTGAGGGTATCTGTTGGGGCATGTCATCTCCAAAAAGGGTATGGAGGTCGACCCTGCCAAGGTGGATGTGATCAAAAAACTTGAGCCACCAACCAACGTCAAGTCAGTGCGGTCTTTTCTAGGGCATGTTGGATTTTATCGAAGGTTTATCCCTGATTTTTCAAAGATCGCCCGCCCACTGACTGAGCTCTTAGGAAAAGACACCGAGTTTATTGTAAATCACAAGTGTCTTGAGGCCTTCGAGCTCCTGAAAAAGAAAATATGTGAATCACTGATATTACAAGCTCCTGACTGGTCTCTTCCCTTTGAGATCATGACTGATGCATCGGATTTACGGTCGGAGCTGTGCTTGGACAAAGACAGGATGGAATCCCTTATGCGATTCACTACGCGAGCAAAGTATTGGATCCTGCACAGAAAAATTATACAGTGACTGAAAAGGAAATGCTTGCGGTTGTTTGGGCCCTTGAAAAATTCAGATCATATATATTGGGCTCCAAGGTGACAATTTTCACTGATCATACGGCAATTAGATACCTCATGGAAAAGAAAGACGCCAAGGCACGGCTTTTGAGATGGATCTTGCTAATCCAGGAATTTAATTTGGAGATCAAAGACAAACCTGGAATAAAGAATGTTGTTGCTGATCACCTTTCCCGACTTGAGACAAATGACTATTTGACATTGGACCTATTAAAGAGACTTTTCCAGACGAATCTGTTTGCGCTATTGATTCAACCCCATGGTATTCCAACATCGTGAACTATCTTGTCTCCAAGAAGGTTCCCTTTGGTTGGACCAAGAAAATGATTGATAAACTAAAGTCGGATTCAGGAAAATACCATTGGGACGATCCTTTCCTTTTTTATGAAGGAGCAGATTGTGTCTGGAGAAGATGTATTCCTCAGGAAGAATACCAGAGTGTCCTCACACATTGTCACACTCTCGGAGGCGGGAGGGCACCATTCGGGAAAGAGAACCGCACACAAGGTACTCCAATGTGGATTTTACTGGCAGACCTTATTTCGTGATGCTAATGATTTTGTACGGTCTTGCCCGATCTGTCAAAGGATGGGAGGGACCGTTGGTTATAGAGACGAAATGCCCATGCAACCAATGATTTTCTGTGATGTTTTCGATGCATGGGGATTGATTTTATGGGTCCCTTTCCCAATAGCAATGGGTTTGAGTACATCTTGTTAGCGGTTGATTATTTGTCTAGATGGGTAGAGGCTATTCCCACCCGAACCGCAGACAGCAAAACCGTCTGTCAGTTTATCAAGGATAATATCATTGCAAGGTTCGGGATACCAAAAGTCTTGATTTCTGATGGAGGTAGCCACTTTGTGAATAGAGAAATGAGATCTTTGGCTAAGTAATATAAATTTGAACATAGAATAGCCAACCCTTATCATCCACAATCTAATGGCATGGCAGAAGTTTCTAATAGAGAAGTGAAGAGTATACTTCAAAAGTTGGTTCGTCCAGATAGGAAGGATTGGTCAAAACTGTTGGATCAAGTTCTTTGGGCCTATAGGACAGCTTATAAAACACCACTCGGCACTTCACCTTTTAGGATGATCTATGGCAAGCCATGCCATCTTCCTGCAGAACTGATTCACAAATCTGAATGGGCAATCAAAAAGTTGAACTGGAGTTGTCACCTTGGGAAACTATGTCGAGATCTAAATCTGAATGAGCTAATTGAAATCCGAAACCGAGCATATGACAACAGTGTGATTTATAAGGATAAGGTCAAGAAATGGCATGATAGACACATTCGAGATAAAACCTTTGTCCCTGGGCAGAAAGTATGGTTGTTTAATGCTCGATTAAAGATTTTTCATGGGAAACTGAAATCGAAATGGACGGGTCCCTATGTTGTCATCGATGTGCATACCAATGGAAGTGTGGACATTGCAGAACTCAAAGATGATGCACAACCTTTCTCAGTGAATGGACAATTACTGAAGCCATATATAGAATCATGCAAAGAACATACAGTGCAAGTTGAGGTCATCTATTTCACACAGAGCAAGGACATTGATGATATATCAGATCAGACCCATCCTCCCTCCCGACCACATCGATCCCCTTGTACAATTTCTTCCTCTACTTAGGCCAAGGCCTTAGTATAGGGTGGGGGGACCGATGCCATCTGTATATACCATTTCCCTCATCACATTCCGATCTCTCGATCACTCCATATCCATCCTTCTTCTATACTTAGGCTGACTAGAGCCTAAGTATAGGGGGAACCGCCACCCATCTGTTTTTTTACTCTCCTCATTTACATATCCCGTCCGCCTCTTTTTGCGCTCTTCTTCTATACTTAGACTATGCACAGTCTAAGTATAGGGGGGCGAACCCTTGTATGATTTTACTCTCTTACGCTTAGCCCGAGCTATGTCTTCATTACGCTTCTTGTGCTCTGAGGACACAGCACTCGCTAAGTATAGGGGGTTCTGTATATATGCTATGTATATATTTTAGCCATACCTCGTACTTGCGCATAAGTATATATGTATTTACGGGATGGGTATTAAAAAAAAGAGGTTTTGCTACTAACACTAACTTTGCCCAAAATTTCTGAAAAAAAATGGCTTCTTATTCATTTTTGCATAAAAATCATCATCAAAAAAAATTTTGTTTGCATTCCACACACCTGCACTTCATCCAGCATTACATTCATTTGCATCTGTGAAAAGTCATTGGGTTCGGAACCAAGTTATGAGCTGAAACCGAGAGTGGTCTGAACTTAACCTTAATCAACCTAATTTTCAGAGGAACTTCACCGAGAAATAGGATTTTGGAATCTTCAGGTCATTGACTTAATTCTTTGAATTCCACATAATAATGCACAGAGTTTGACTCTTAGTGTCTAACCTGGTCTCTTCATTCTGGGTACAACTCTGGAATAAGGAATTAATTTGTACTCTCGCACTATGCACTTAGCTCAACTCAAACATATATTGGAAGACTGTGTGAGCTTCTTTTCTGGTAGCGTGGAAATCTAAAGACCGGAGTACGGGTTGAAATAAAGCTTCGGAAAAGGGATGGACGGCTGGGCACAATTTTTTCTAAGACCCCAAAAAATGTACGGAAACAAAAGATGCTATATCCGTGGGGGCAAAACAAGATCCAAGCAGAACCACCAAAAATTCAAATACAAAGAAGCAACTACCAAATAAAATCTGACCAAAAAGGTCCAAGCTTCAAGAAACCTGCAGATCTTGGTGGAGACTCGGCTACACTGGCCAGCTTCACAAGGAGAGGTGAACTACACTAATCACCCTCCAGTTCTTTTCTCATTCTTCTAACTTCTCCCCCCAATTCGATTGTGAACACAGCGCGACAGACCTTAGAAGGAAATACCTGACTCCCCGAGGATGAGTTATTGGAGAGGAGGTTTGCGCGGTAGTCCGGCATTCTGAGTGGGAAGAGCTAAAAACATTTCACACACAAGAGTCGGTTATTCAATATTCATAGGGTATGCTTTGGGAAGAGGATTGATCTAAGATGACTTCTGAGCCGAAACTGTAAGCAATGATTTGTAGAACTTGAGGACTGTTGATTTTTAAAATTCTAAGTCTCACAGAAGTTCCGACACACAAATAATCCAAAGGATGAGTTTAGATTCACTTTCACTTCAGCTCATGGTCTTGGTATGGAACCCAATCTCATTTCACCTCATGGCATTTCTTTTTGATGCTCAGGGACGAGCATGCTTTAAGTATAGGGGGATGATGAATCTCGTATTCATCACTCTAAATCTCATTTATTAAGCTCAAATCCCTTAAAATCAATAGCATTTTAGCATCTATTCTGTATAATTAGCATTCATGCATGATTTCATAAGAATTGCATTTTAGCACAAAAATCTGCACAAAATAAGAAGCCAAAAATTCAAGCCAAAATGACCTGTAAATAGCCTAACTTCCCTGATTTTTAAAATCATCCATACACTATCCGAATGACTCAAAACCACTTCCACTGTGAACATATCACTAACAAGAATAAAGGAAAATACAAAAAAATAACTAACCCAAAGAAGTGGACCAAAAACCCAAACCCTAATTTCAGGATTTTCAGACTAAAAGCCACATATCTCCCCCATCTAGTGTCCGTTTTAATCCTACTCACTTTTGAACTAACGTACATTCAATTACCTTCAAAACAAGACTAAGTTCAAGTGAATCGGAACTGATATGTGAAAGTTAGGTTTTGGGCCTCTTTTGTATATTGTAGCGGTTTTTGACCTATTATTTTATATACCTATTTAATCTATTAATCAAAATCCAAAAAAAATTAGATTAAGGTGTCTTTATTTATCTTTGATTTTATAGTAATTTTTCCGGATTTTTATCTAATTTTAAAAATGACAAAAAAAATTACAAAACCCCAAAATCAAGGTGTCCTATGTACATGGGACACCCCAAAAATACCACTTTGTGCAAAGTATGGATTTTGGTTTTGATGTCTTCATGAAAGTTGTAGATCTCATCGAGACGAACAATTTTCGTGAAGAAACCTTTTCGATCCGAGGTCGTTTACTATTTTTTATTGATTTTACAAAATGTTTTATTTTCGAATTTTGTGGTGCTAACACGTGGCAGCACCTGGTGCCGCCACGTGTCAGCCATTTTTGGCTTTATTTAAGCTCGTTTTTATTAAAAAAATTTAAAATTAAAAGGATGCACGTGCGTCGCACGTGCCTCCAGGGCACGTGCTCTGCACGTGCGCCCCTCCTTGCCTCTCTCCCTCTTGCGCGCACGTGGCGTGATAACAGCCGTCCGATCTCGACCGATCGGACGGCTACTGTGCTTCTTCTTCCTCCGGCCTCCCTTTCTCAATCGAGCCCCGTCCCCCGCGATTTCCGCCGCAAATCGCGGTCCTCTCCGATCAATCCCCTCGCCGTCCCCGATCTCCCTCGAATCCCGCCGCCACCCTCATTCCCATCAATCCTATCTCATCAGATCCTCCGTCGTCTTGCGATCTCGCACCGCCTCACCAAATCTGCGGTCAAATCGAATCACACCCCCGCGATTTCCTTCCTTCGCCGGCGATGACCTCCAACCCTATAAAGCTGCAGTCACCCCCGTCGAGTAACCCATCCGTCGTTCTCCAGGTGATCGTGACAACCATCCTCGCCGGCGTGATCCGAGAAGCTCTCCGCTCCTCGCCGCAGCTCAAGCCCCCCGCCGCTGCTTCGCTCCGGCTGCAGTTCGCCGTCGAGCCCCCGTCTTCAGTTAACTCTCTCTCTCTCTTTCCCTCTCTCTCTCTCCCTCTCTCTCTCTCTATCTGCACCTCTCCCGATCAACTCTGCCGCCATAACCAACTCCTCCGCCACGCCGCTGCTCCCTCGACGTCCCACGACCATGTGTCGGCCATCGCCGCTCACATCGACTACGCCACCGCCTCCAACTGCACCTCGGCTCCATCGCTTCACCGGCCACGCCTCGTCGTCATCAACTTCCGCTTCGCCGCTCGACAACCGGTACCACCAGCTACACCGCATCCGCTTCATCGAACCCCCACGGCCGTGTGTCGGACACACCGCCAGCTCAACTCCTCCTCTGCTCTATCGTGAGTCGGTCGACGGTCATCCAGAAGCCCACCACCTTGGCCAGACTCCAACGGTCATTCACCACCAACGGCCAGCCCCCGACTCAGCCGCTCCACCACCGGGCGCGACGCCCGAGACCTCCCCACGCACGTGAGAGGCACGTGCATCCCGGGAGGGACGTCAGCAGTCAAAGCCACCCAGGTCACGTGCACCGCACGTGACCGTGGGTTATTTTCAGTTCACCCCCTGGAGCTTCACGAATTCACGCGTCAGCCCCCGCCTCCAAGGGCACGTGCCTGGCACGTGCCACTTGGACATTTTACAGCATCGTCCCCTCTCAGTATTGGTAACTACAAACAAGTCCCCCCTTTGCAATTTTTATTTATTTATTTACATTGCATCTGTACCCCTGTGTTCCCCTGTGATTTTGGACCTCTTCTTTACATTATTTTCTTAATCCAAAAATTGCATGATGTTTGTTAATTAATTCTCTACTGTTGGACATCTTGTGGGTACTTTTGTGACGGACAGTTAATTAACAAATAATTATTTTGTAGAAATTTGCATATTTTACCCATTTCTTGCTCTAAAATTCATAGTTGATTAACCATTTCTCTAAAAATCCCTGAAAAATCACATATTGTAGAGTTAATTGTACTCGACATTGTGCCCAAAAAGAATTGAATTTGCATGCATAGTTTGCTCTATAAAAATCATCTTGCATCTTTTAGTATTTAATTTTTAATAGGTATTAAACCCCACATTTTCGAGGTTTAGGATTTTTCTGAGATCCATCACCTAGTGGTAAATCTTAGATAATTTTATTTCTTGAAAATAAGTAGGTTTAATATTTATTATAATTAAATATTGAAAATCATTCTGTTTGCATTTAAAAATCCATAAAAAATTCATATTGCATCCAAAAATTCCAAAAAAATTATAGTGCATACATTTCATCATATTTTACATCTCGGCCAAGTTTCGTATTTTTCGGACATCATTTGAACATAATTCACAATTTAGTCCAAAATAGGCCGAATTTGCATAGTGCACCCTATATTGCATTGAAAATTCCAAAAAAGAACGCTTCGAAAACCGAACATAAACTGTGATAGACTTCTTTCTAAGTTGTTCCTTTGCCTCCTTGTGATCGACCTTGGGACTTGCCCAAGTAAAATGAACATAAAGCCACGAGATTAAAAATTGAATAACTTATTTGTGGTTTTTTTCTTGATCGTTTCCGATTGCCGCCTACAATGCACGACACAATAAAAACAACTTCTTAAAACAGGCATTTCGGACTCGTCAGTAGGGTGAAGCAACACGATGCTCAATGCAGAATTCTTGGGTTAGATTCTTCACCTCTCTATTTATGAAATGGCTACCCCCGTCAGATATGAGAATCTTGGGAATCCTGAATCGTGCTATGATGTGATCTCTCAAGAATCGACAGACAGTCCTACTGTCAGCGGCTCGGGCGGGAATAGCCTCCACCCATCGGCTGACATAATCGACTGCAAGCAGAATATACTCATAACCCTGACTGTTAGGAAACGGGCCCATAAAGTCGATGCCCCATGCGTCAAAGACATCTGAGATCTGAATGTATTTCATAGGCATCGTATCTCTCATTCCTATGGTTCCACCCATCTTCTGGCAATCAGTGCAACATTTGACATACTCATCTGCATCTTTGAATAATGAAGGCCTCCAGAGGCCACTTTGAAGAACTTTTACTGCCGTCCGTTTGCCTGAATGATGTCCTCCAGAATCTTGATCATGGAGCAAGGAAACTTGGAACTTCCTCCTGAGGAATGCACCTTCTCCAGATACAATTTGCTCCCTCACGAAACAGATACGAGTTTTCCCACTGGTAGAAATGGATTTTAGACAAGAACCTGTCTATTTTCAATTTAGGTCAGTCCTGTGGGATTTTCTTGGCAACTAGATAGTTCACAATGTCCGCATACCAAAGAAGTGAGGCGACAGATAGAATTGACTCATCTGGAAAGGTCTCTGTAATCGGCTAGAGGTTCAGTTCAGGAGACTCTAGTTCAGGAAGCCTTGACAGATGATCGACCACTACATTCTTTACCCCAGGTTTATCTTTGATTTCCAAGTCAAATTCTTGGAGGAGAAGGATCCACCGAATGAGACGTGGTTTGGCGTCCTTCTTCTGCTGTAAGTACCGAATGGCTGAATGATCAGTTTAAATGATTACTTTGGACCCAAGGAGATATGATCTGAACTTTTCCAAGGCAAAATCTACCGCTAGCAGCTCCTTTTCAGTGACAGTGTAGTTTCTCTGGGCTTCATTGAGCGTTCGGCTAGCGTAGTGAATCACAAATGGTATATTATCTTTCCTTTGTCCCAGTACAGCTCCGATGGCATAATCTGACGCGTCGGTCATGATCTCGAAAGGCTGAGTCCAAATCGATGGCTGTAAGACAGGGGCCTGCGTGATGAGTTCTTTCAACTGATTGAAAGCAAGGAGCACACGGTCGTCTACAATGAATTCATTGTCCTTGCCGAGCAACTCAGTCAACGGTCTGGCCAGTTTACTGAAATCTTTGATGAAATGTCGGTAAAAACCAACATGGCCCAAGAATGACCGGACTTGCTTGATGTTTGTAGGTGGCTCAAGTTTGGAAATCACGACCACCTTGGCTGGGTCAACCTCCATACCACATTTAGAAACAACGTGACCCAGCACAATTCCTTCGGGCACCATGAAGTTGCTCTTCTCCCATGAGAGCACAAGATTGACTTCGTAGCACCTCCGTAAGACTCGCTCTAAATAATCCAGGCATTGATCAAAGGAATCTCCATAGACCGAAAAATCGTCCATAAAGACCTCGAGAAAGTTGCCCACCATATCAGCAAAAACTGCAAGCATACACCTCTGAAATGTGGCTGGGGCGTTGCATAGCCCGAACGGCATCCGTCTGAAGGCATATGTGCCAAAAGGACAGGTGAACGTGGTTTTCTCTTGATCTTCAGGAGCAATAGCAACTTGATTATACCCAGAGTATCCATCCAAGAAGCAGAAGTATTCCTTCGAGGCCAATCTCTCCAAGATCTGGTCGATGAAGGGTAGAGGAAAATGATCCTTCTTGGTAGAGAGATTAAGTCTTATGTAATCCACGCATACTCGCCAAGAAGTGGCTACTCTGGTTGCGATCTCCTCTCCTTTGTCATTCTTCACAATGGTGATCCCTGATTTCTTGGGCACAACATGCAGAGGGCTCACCCATTTGCTGTCGGAGATGGGATAGATAAATTCCGCATCACACCACTTCTGGATCTCTTTCATAACGATCTCCCGCAGATTAGGATTTAATCTTCTCTGAAGTTCTCGAGAGGGCCTACAATATTCTTCCAGAAAGATACGGTGTGAGCATAATGACGGATTGATCCCATGGAGATCAGATGTTCGCCAGCCTATCGCCTTGCGGTTGCGTTCTAGAACCTCCATCAGACGAGATTCTTGGTTTTTGGTCAGATGGGCATTGATGATGACCGGATACATATTCGGTTCTCCAGCAAGGAAGGCATACTTCATGTTGGAGGGCAAAGGTTTTAGCTCTGGCGGAGTCTGAGCTGCTTCAGTGGTGACTTCAGCTATCAGTACAGGTGGTGATTCATTCAACTGTTCGGTGTCCACCATATTCTGATCTGTTTCTTCTCTCAAATCCTGACAGAATTCCTCAATAATTTCTTCTTCATTCAAGGATTCTTCAGACTTCAGCTCTTGGTTTTGAAGGCACATCAGCCCCACGGCAGTCTCTTGCAGTACATCAGCGAGTTCCTCATCCTGGTTGATACGGGGAAATTCGACTGCGGTCTCCACTTCCTCCTCAGGGCAGAGGAGTTCATGGATCTCATTGTCATCCAGAAATAAATTGGTATTTTGAATTTCTGCTAGAAAGTCGCAGTCATCAGCATATTCAATCACCCTTGCACAAGATGGAGATGTCTGTTCGGTTGATGTTCCCTCAGACAGGGTCTCTACTCTGATTATTTCATTGCCAGCGCCAAAAGTGATTTCTCCTGTACCATAATTCACTACTACGTTTGATGTCCGCAGAAATAGTCTTCCAAGTATGATTGGGGTAAGGAGCAATGGAGAGAGGACGTCCATATCTAAGACCACAAAATCGACCGGGAATGACTTTCCCTGAACCGTGACGATCACGTCCTCCAACAGGCCCCTAGGACGCTTGACTGACTTGTCTGCAAACTACAAAATCATCTTTGTAGGCTTGAGCGGTTCTAGCCTGAACTCCGTGAGTAGCGAGGCTGGCATCAAATTGACAGAAGACCCACTGTCGAGAAGTGTTCGCTTGAACTCCTGATCAAACATCTGGCAACGTACAAGAGGTGCTCCCATATCTGGCTTTTTATCCGGGAGGTTGCTGATGGCGTTCACGGTGGCCATTGTGAGGATATGCTTTTCGGACTTGCCACCCTTGCTTCTGGAATTGTGGGGGTGTGTCCTGCGCTTAGTCGTGCATGCCTCTTTTAATCCTTTCTTCACGGCTGGCATGTACTCAAGAGCTTTCATCAATGGCATATTCAGCACCAAATTCTGAATGATCTCTATGATGGCCGGATCAGACAAAGCACTTTTCAAATTTTTCATTTTTTTGTGTTTTTTCATTGCTTCTGGAAAAGGAATATTTACAAAATCTTCACCAATTTCATTCAAAATAGTGTCCATATTGTTGTTTACAGGTAGATGGCTAAAAGGAATGGATTCATCTACAATTTGTGGAACAAAAATGACAGGTTCGGCTTTTGGTGTTGGCGTTGGACTCGTTGCAGGTGTAGTGCTCCTCCTGTCAGGAACTGGCTGTGTAGCAGGTGCAGGCGTCTCCAATGCTGGCTGTTTTCCACCGAGGTTGCTGCTATCTTTTTGTGTCTTTCTATTTTCTTCATTTTTTTGTATTTTTTTGAATGTTGGTGCTGCTCCCAAAATACTGCTCGGCCCTGGTGTTGGCTGGACTGACAATTCCCCGTCATATGCAAGATGCTTTCCCTTCGCCGTCGCCGATGGCTGGAGTGTCCTACCGCTCCTGAGAGTAACGGCATTAGATAAAAAACAATTTAATTCACCTGATTTGGGTTGGACACTGCCGGCTACCTGCTCCTTGCGTCGGAAGTCGTTCGGGTTGGTTTCGACCTGGGCTGGTATGGCAGTCTTGGCTGCCGTCAGGTCGTCGATCTTCTGGTTCATCTCAGCCATATTCTTCATTAACTGCTCTAAACAGGCCAGGGCCGAGTTAACCGGCACAATCTCAGAAGAGTCCCCTTGCTGGGGTCTAGAATGCTGATATGGCGGCTGAGATTGCAACTGATAACCTTGAGAGAATTGGTGAGGAGGAGGGTTGGAGGAATATTGTGCATTCTGCTGATTGTGTTGAGCAGCCGGTTGCTGATGGTATCCCTGTCCGCGATATCCGGACTGCTGAGGACCGTGCTGGTAATTCTGCCTCCAGGTGTTGCCGTGGGATGGAGGCTGGTACTGGTAGGAGTGCTGGAAGGGTCTCCCACCCTGTTGCTGCTGGTGATAGGGCATGTTGCCCATGTTTTGACCCTGAGAATGTCCCTGAGGACGGGTCAGCTGCGCTTCATTGTCCCATACGCCATTGATTTCCTGAATCAGTGGCGGGGGTGGAGAGAACTGCTCGGAGTAAATTGGCTGAGGATCGGGTTGATGTACAACCATCTATGTCTGGGGCTGCGGGGGCTGCTCCGGGACCTGCACGTAGTACACGTGCTGTACTGGCTGGGGCTGCGGTGGAGTCGGCTGAGGGTTTTGCTGCATTGTAGGCTCCTTCTTCTCAGCATTCGGCTCTGCAGAGGTAGACACACCGTTGCACATGTTTGTATTCAGTGCTCAAACGAGCTGCTCCAACTGCTGGGAAATCTGGTCGAGCTTTTCTAGACCATGGGTCCTCTTCTCAATGACTGCCAATTTTTCGAGGTCTTGTGACCTCTTCTCAATGATATCCACCTTGGACAAGTGGCTCCCAATGATGCTCAGGTTGGAGCTCTCATCCTTATCTTCGGCATGAGAAGCCAAGTTCACTGGCTTGCTGATGGCGATTGGTGGCTTCATGTATACTCTGGACGAGGACTGAGCTGCTTTTCCTTCAGCCATTTCTTCGAAGACGTTCCATACCATGTCCTCGTCCTTGTTGAAGTGTGAACCGCCGCAAGCTGCATCTACAAGCTTTTGGCTCTCAAATGATAGCCCTCCAAAGAAGTGTTGTATGAGACTGGTCTTTGGAATGTAATGGTGGGGGCACTTCTCCTGAAGATCTTTGAATCTTTCCCACGCTTCATGGATGGTCTCGTGGGGCAGCTGGCAGAAACTGGATATCCGGGCACGCATCTGATTCAATCGCCCGAGAGGATAGAATTTGTGGAGAAATGCGGACTTCAGCTCCTCCCAGGTTGTGACGACCTTCCCAAGGTGGTCAACCCAATATAGGGCCTTGTCTTGCAGGCTAAAGGTAAACGCGGTCATCTTGACTACCCCTAGAGGGATTCCGGGGTAGTGAGCAGTGGAACAGATGCGGCTGAACTTCTTGAGAAAGATATATGATTCCTCCGTGGTGTTCCCATGGAATGTGGGAAGTAGCGACAGAAATTGCGGCTTCAGCTCGAAGTGGGCATGCATATGTGGAACCTGAATCCACTCAGTGATGCGTCCCGCTCCTAGGTTATATGTCTCCTTCAGTGTAGGCTTCGGCTGTGGTGGATCTTCTTCTGCTGCTTCAAATTCAGGCCTTCCCACTGAGAACTCATCTCTGACTTCTTCAAAATCAGGCTCTTGATTCGGATCATTCTCCCTCCGATCGTCTCTTACATCGGCCCTCCTTCTCAGATCATTCAGCATATCTTGGAAGGCAATCTGGGCTAGGGCTTGGTTAGTCAACTGTTGCTGGATGGCTTGAATAGAAGCCAACAACTGACTGTTGACTTCGTTTTGCGTGGTATATTGCCCCTCCCCCGGGTTAACTTCAGGCTCAGATGGGGGTTGTGGTCCCTTTCCTCTTCCTCCTGCCATCTCAGAATCTGCTTGGTTTACTGGCTCGGAATCGGGCTCAAAGTCTGCACATGGTAGAATGCCCCGATCAGTCTGAATTGTAGCACCAGATAGAGAGATGTGGTCTGTGTCAAGGTCAACACAGAATTTTGTTAAGGACGACGATGTGTAAGGAGTGAAATCGATTGCCATCCAAAACGGACAAAGTTCGGGACGAGAGTGATCCCTGTTTATTGAAGAAGACATGGAGTCTGGAGATCGGTCCACAGAGTTTGAACCGTGTTCTCGAGAATCTCCCTGAATTATTGGAGATGGAGAGCGAGTGGAACTGATGTGGGTGTCGACGAGGTCTTGACTAAACTGCCCATTCGTCGCCATCTCGGAGATCAAGAGGAAGATCGATGTGGATGAAAGATACGGGGGTCAACAAGAAATAAATGGAATGTAAAACAGTAGAAGGCTCACAATGAGCAAGGGTCAAGTGGAAGGAGAGAAAAAATGGCGCAAAGGCGCGGTGTTTTTGATATTTGACCTTAATCCAACTAGCAAGCAAACATAAAGCAAAGGGAATTCACCAACTCAACACGTGAAGCCGTAAGGGTTCAGCTATTATCTGTGTAGTTTTTAGATGAATTCGGGCATTTATCTTTTAACAAGTCCTTAGAGCGCTACGCCTATAGGAGAGAGTACTGCCGGAAGAGTATCCCGTACTTGTCCTCCTCCTGTGTAACCTGTAGTCTGCACTTTTTGAAGTCCTTGTAACCCTTCCCGGATCCCTACTCAGCCAAAGAAATAGAGAAAGGAAGCCAATAGGCGAAACCACTACTTCGGAACTCGCTCGCAACGGAATCACTCGTGAGCGTGCAAGAACCTACTCAGACGCAAGACGATGAGACAGACACCCCCGTGAAGGCGTGGCCTAGGCCCGATACGTCGGACAAGGTCGATGCTCTGCACAATAGAGAGTCACCAATGTTGACCAAGCCCTACTCATCCACGTACGATAGAAGCGCCAATATTTCAGAAATCCAGGCGATACACAAGGCAGCTACAAACTGGGTTTTGGGCTCTAATCCTTACGAAGCACTCTGCTCACTTAGAAGGAGACCTTCCCATGCAACCTGAATACAAGTGAGGGTGTGACTCTCCCCAATCAATGAGTCCAATTACAAATTTTATTTAGGTCAAAGTTTTCTTAGCAGTCCCTTTTTTAATTTCTTTGATGTTATCGCTTCTTTTGACTAATTTCAACACGCCTAACGTTTTTGTATTTTCTTTATCCTACTTCGTCCAAAAACAGAGGGAGAATAGAGTCGGAAAAGCCAATGCAAGTCGACACAAAGATGGAAATCTCACCTTTGTGCCTAAATGATGGATGCAAAGTAAGAAGACTTACAGCGAATCCCAGCTCTCTCCATGCGGGATGCAAAGCAGAATTTGTAAACCTATCTACATGCCAGTATGCAATGCGGAAATCGTCCTAAGATAGGCAACTGCTAGCGTGAAGAACCACAAGCTAATCACCAATCCTCGATCCTAAGAGTCCGATCTAGACCCCCCCCTCCTCTTCTCGACACTTCGAGTTCAGGAGTAGCGCTTGATGAGGAGGGCTCGCGGCGCGACGGATCTAAGAAGGTGAGTTAACTGTTTAATTAAACTAAGTCCAAATACGATCGTTAGTTTGTTTGGACTTAATCTAATCGATCAAGCAAAAGCCTAGAACTAAGGGCTCAATCCACAAAAGAAAGTGAAACTGAAATCAAAACCGGCAAATGACAGTCGAGAAAACACGAAGAAAACCGCGGTGAGCCCCCGGGTGAACAAACACTCGGAAATTAGGCCCGAAGTGTCTAAGTGTCCAAGTCATGTATTATTACAATTTAAATGACTCTCTCTCACAAAAATACAACAACTGACTAACTCTCACTCTCAAACTCTCCTGCTCTCTCCTGCCGGCTAAGGTAGAATAGCCGGCTCCTCCTCCCAAGGATGCACAGGATCCCCTAGGCGATCCTCCTCAGTCAGCGGTCCCTCGCAAGAAAACAAGAGAGGTGTCAGACAGTTCAAAACAAATTATGCATGAAAAACAAGTAAGCAAAAATGGCTAAGCATATAATAGACTCAAAAGTCCTCTACAAACCGATGCTTCCCGGCAACGGCGCCATTTGAAAAACAGTTAGTCGAGAGCCGCTAAAAAGTGGTCTGACAAATCAGCCTCACTATCGCTGATGCGACTACTCAAGCTTCTTCGTTCGTCAACAATTAACCCATACAATCAATAAGGCAATTAATAGCAAGGATTAAAATTTAGTATACCCTACTAACAATGTATAATGGCAAGCAAGTAGGGGTCGAACACAGGAAACAACGGAGCAAAGTAAAGACAACAGTCAAAGCCCGAGGTCTAATAAACCACTTAGCCAATCAAAGTTTTTGTGGGTTTCTAATTTTTATTATTTTTTATTTAATTTTTTTCTAATTTTTGATTTTGTATTTTGATTTTTAATTTTCTGATTTTTTTATTTTATAGTTTATATATTTTTTATATTTTCAGTATTGGAATAATCTAGCAATATAATAAAAGACAAGATAGAATGTATATAAAAATATGCAAAAATAGTCAAAAATTCAAGAATGAAATCTTTTTGGTTTTTTTATAATTTTTACTGTTTTTGTGATTTTATGGTATTTTTCAGAATGTTTTTGGTATTTTTAAATAACAAAATAAAGCAAAACAGTGAATAAACTGTTGGCTGGAGATAAAATGGTAATTAAAAATAGCAACAGCCACCAAAATTTCTCAAACTAATTTAAAAATAAAGAGGATAAAATATAAAGTAAACAGGAACTGAGTTTGTGATTTTTGTGGTTTTCTAGGATTTTATATATTTTTTCTGAAGTTTTTATGTATTTTTGAATTTTTAAGGTTTTTGTTTTGAAATTTTTAGTGGTTTTTGGATTGATAGTAAAGTAGGTCAAAACACACAACAGAGAATTTTTTTTGGATTTTTAAGGGTATTTTAATATTTTTTGGTATTTTCTAAGCTAGACAGTACTAAAATAGGATGTTTTTTATTTTCAATAAATATAAAAATGCGATAAAATCAAAAACTAAAAATATGGCGTGAAAGTATAAGCAAACAGGGGCTTAAGTCTATTTTTTGAGAATTTTTGGCATTTAAATGAGGCGTGAAATAAATAGCTCAAGCATACAAAAATCCTAAGCCTGGCAGGGGTATAAATGCAATTTTAGAAACACTCAAGGGTTCAGGTGCAAATTCCACAAAAAGACATGCGCGAGGCACGTGTTCTGTCATTCACAGGGGCATAATTGTAATTAATGAAAACCGACTGGGCATACATGCAATTTTTTCCAAAAACATGTTTAATTAACTACGCACAGGGATATAATTGCAAATACCTAAAAGTTCAGGACCAAAATACCCAAAAATCACGCGCCCCAGTCACGTGAGGCGACGTGGCGTGGACCAAAGTGCAAATATAAAAAGTGCGAGGACCTAAGTGCAATTATTACAAAAGTTTTCAAACTACAGACGAAAGTTTTAATACTAAAAAGTAAATGCAAAAGCACGTGGGTCGAAGATGCAAAATACCCACTGGGAGTGATCGTGCGGCTGATGGCGCTTCACTTAGACACGTGGCGAGCATCGAACGGCTGGTACCCCTTCGTCCTGGATGGCTGAGATTAGATCTTGGGCTGCTGATCTAATGGCGGGGAGCACAGGACGATCCGACGGCTGCTGTGGCGTCTGGAGATGGTCTCAGATCCGACGGCGGGGGAAGGGTCACGAAGAACTCCTCCCCGCCGAGCTTTTGCTGGCGACTGCGGCTGACACACGGCTGCTCCGGCCCTAGGATCAAGGGCAAAAGGATCCTGGGGCCCCTCTGCGTCTAACGGTGGTCTGAGGCGAGGCTGCGACGACGTAGGGAGCTCGGACGGTGAAGGTGGCCTAGGCGGTCGCTCCTGGAGTCGTCGATGGTCGAGGGAGCCTCCTCTTGGGCTCGGACCTGCAAAGTTAGATACGCAAAACCCAGGCGAGAAAAAAGAGTGGTTCCGATGGGTCAATGGAGGCGGAAGATGGTGCGGGCGAAGAGCTCCGGCGAGCGGAGGAGCGAGGAGCTCGAGCGACTCGATCTGGGCGAGATCGAGGTGATCTGGAGGGTGGAGCGGAGCGACGGAGTGAAGGGGGAGAGAATGGAGATGACAGGTGGACGGATGGGTACGTAGCATGGCCGGAAACGACGGACGGAGCTCAGCTCTGCCGTGGCTTCGACCGTGGAATTACGGTGATAAACGAGACGACAGGCAAAACTGCTACGAAGCTAACCTAATCTAAACTAAAGCTACAAGGAAATGGAAAGAAAAGGGGAAGAAGCTCACCAGAGACGACGGGCAGCGAGGCGCGGCGGAGCTCCGGCGAGGGGTCGAATCACTTCGATTCTACACCAAACAACACGAACCCCGGGTCGATTCGACTCCCACTGTCACTAGGAGCACGAGGAGGTAGGGGATTTCGATTGAAAATGGCGGAAGAAGGATTAAACTTTGAATCGAAGTCGGGGAGTGGCTTTTGAAGGGTGGCGATGTGGTGAGTTTCGAGGCACGATCACGGGTGCGCCAAGGCGATCTTGGAGGATCCACTAGGTCGGCGAGGATCCCGGTTGTACCAGGTACATCTTTCGTGAAGGAAGCAACCCTCCTCGAGCAACGCACACGCGGCAAAAAATTCGAGAAGAGAGGGGTATCGGCGGTTCTGACACAGGTTGAGGGAGAAGGACGGCTAGTTGACCTAGGTCAACTGGGGTCGTCTCCTGATTGGTCCACGTGGACCAATCAGGAAAAATCCCTGAAAAGATCTTATAAAATCAATTAAAAATAGCAAATAAATTTATTAAATTTTTTTTATAAAATAAAAAATATTTTTAATTTTATGAAGTATTTTATGGTTATTTTTATTTATTCTTAATGAGGTATATTTTTACAAGTTGCCTATTATACCCTTTATAAGTATATTATCTATATATTTGAGTATTTTATTTTTATTTATGTATTTTTAATTTATTTATTTTTTTATTATTTTCTAAAATTATAAAATACTTTTATATACACAAATATATTTTTATTTTAATTTTTTTATATATTTTATATACTTAATAAAATGAAAGTGTTATTTGTATAGGTATAGATACATGTATTATACCTATGTATGATAATATATACAAGTATTTTATTTGAGTTTTATTTATGTTTTTATTCTGATTTTAATGTACAAATATATTATAAGTAATACTTACAAAATTATAAAAATATAAAAATACAAAAATAATGAATATAGAATAAATTGAATATTTTAATCAGTACAATTGTACAATGTGGGTCCAAAACTCAACTTTCAAACCGCAACTCCGACAAATGTGAAACCACTGCCATTAAATAGCTCATTTTATTCTATATACAATTAAAGGTGAGTTTGCTACATTTGGATTTTTCATTTGTTAGATACGGGTCTGGGAAGTTGGGATTCTGGATTTTTATTCAGAACATAACTTTTTATCTGTACATTACTTTTCAGTGAAATCAATTTTGTATTTTTCTTTGTTCAATTATCTACAACTTTCATGTGCAAAGTTTATTTATTTGGGTGTATAAAAAGTGGAACCAAAAATAAGTCCCATAATGAATAAAGAACTAATAAAAAGTATAGGTATTTATACTATATTTTGGCCATTATCTCCCCCTACTTTATTCCTTGTCGACCTAGGCATCTCGAGGTTTCGGGTCATAAAATGTTTACAATATTTTATTCTTTTTCTTTTCTTTTCTTTTCTTTATTATATAATTTTGGCTTTAAAAACCGCATTTTATATAATATTTACACAATGATGCATGGATGCTAAAATACTCTATTTAAGGTTATTTACACGCATCTACTAGGGTTTTTAAGGCCAAAATGATAGAATAAAGATGATGAAATGTAGCTTCATCAGCTATGTCCTCATAGATCGGAAAAGAAAAGGGAAGACATAACTCGTACTGAGTATAGACAAGTCTAATGACTAAATGAACGAAGAAATGAAGGAAATAGAAGTTGACCATCCCCTCAATACTTAGGATCCAGTAATCCTATGTATAGCAGACTGTACACAAAGTAGGGAGGGTCAAGGGTGCTAATAAACAGATCAAAGAATTAACAAATCAGGAGTGCACCCCCTATACTTAGGACAAAGTACGTCCTAAGTATAGAAGACTGTCTACAAGGGGCGACACCTTTTATTTAGATACAGAAGATATTAACGGAGAAAAAGAGAGATATATACAGATAGACGAAAAGATCGTGGAGAATATACACATCACTCCCCCTATACTTAGGGTGAGATATCCCTAAGTATAGGCAACAACAGGAGTGACGAAACTGAATGACAAAAGAACAACACTGTGTGTACCCCCTATACTTAGGACAAGGTACGTCCTAAGTATAGTCAAAGATATGGCGATAGATCTGGGGCATACTAAAACATACGGGTGAAAGAAGGAGTAGACAAAACACATATATACAAGGGATGAAAAACTGGTGAAGTTCAGGACGGTATCTGACAATTGAATACCGTACTCGCATCATCGTCTCCCTGTGAGAACGGTGACGCACGCAGAAGGTGAAAAGACACCCAGATATACAGTCAGGTGGGTGTCGGCTACCGGGGACAAATAGATCAGGAAGTAGAGATATCGGGTGCGGTAGCATGAAGCAGTCAATCGGCACAGAGGGTCAGCATGAAGAAACAGAGCCGATACCGTAAGACCGGGAGGAAGAAAGAGCAGTACAGACTCCTCCGGTCAATCAGAGTCCCAGATAGATCGAACGTAAAGCATATGAGACTATGTGATGCACGGTGGTGATATAATCTGAAAGTCATAAGAATACACCGATCAACACAATACATGGCTTACTCCTACGAGGGTCCTCAGGGTGAGCGCAATCAGATGGTAGTCAGAATATTCGGCTCCGTGCTCCAACAGACAGGAGACACAACCAGGGAGGAGTCCGGGTAAAAAGCTCATAAGACTCGTCTTCGTGCTCCAACAGATAGGAGACACCAGAAAGGAAACCGAGTACCTACAAAGTGATGTACCCTCCCGCAGATAACCCTCAGGGAGTAGTACATTCTAGTCAATGAATAATCAGGAAAAGACTCGACCTTGCGAGGGTCGTCAAGTCGAGCGGACGCAAAGGCATCAGTGATCCATCAGACGGATCATCAGGTATGGTCTCGGTAGGCGACATATCGGCTACCGGCAGAAGAGACCAGAAAGTCTAAAGAATGTGGCAGCGTCCCGCAGATAACCCTCGGGGAACGTGCTGCCAGTTAGGCATGAAAATAGTAGATATCAGAAGCTCGACCTTACAAGGACCGTCAAGGCGAGCGGACTCAAAGGAGTCTAAACAGATGGGTCCCATGATCCATAGATCGAATGTGCAACTCAGGATGGGACCAAAACCATATATATCGAACGACTCGGTTCCGTGCTCCACAGATCGGAGACACAGTCAGCAGTGGAAACCGAACGTAAAGAGAGTGTCGCAGTCTCCCGCAGATAGTCCTCGGAGAGTACTGCGATCTAGGCAAGGAATAGTCAGAATGTGTCTCTACCTTACGAGGGTCGTCAAGGAGAGAGAAGGGCTCAAAGGAGCCGGGTCCATCAGACGGACCCACATAGTGGTCTCAGTGATCGACAAATCGGCTACCAACAGAGGAGACCAATCAGATCGGAAATACATCATAGTCTCCCGCAGATAACCCTCGGGGAGCTATGAGCTAGTCAAGGAATAGTCAGAAATGATCTCATCCTTGCGAGGACCGTCAAGGAGAGCGGACTCAAAGGAGTCTGAGCAAGTCGGTCTCATGCCCCAATAGATTAGGCGCATAATCGGAAAGGAAGACCGAGTTCACAAGTCAAACGAATCGGCTTCGTGCTCCAACAGACAGGAGGCACCAGAAATGAGTGAAGCCGATCGTAAAGAAAGTGTCACATCCTTCCGCAGATAGTCCTCGGGAAGTGATGTGAGCTACACAGTGAATATTCAGTGTACATCTCATCCTTGCGAGGGTCGTCAAGGAGAGAAAGAGGCTCAAAGGAGCCGGATCCATCAGTCGGATCCACAGAGAATCTGGTCTCGATAGACAGCAGACCGCCTACCAGCAGAAGAGGTCAGAGTGGGCTATAATGTGTCATAGCCTCTCGCAGATAACCCTCGGAGAGCTATGAACTAGGCAGTGAGCAAATGGAATATCAAGGCTCGTCCTTGTGAGGACTGTCAAGGAGAGCAATCAGACAGTTGGCCTCATGTGCTGACAGATCGGGCACACAATCACATAGGGAGGCCAGTCAAGCATATCATCTGACTCGGTTCCGGGTCCCATCAAAATGGCGACCCAAGCAGTGAATGAAACCGCAGTCCAAGAAATTGTCTCATCCTCCCGCAGATAGTCCTCGGGGAGTAATGCAATCTAAGCAGTGAAGTCTCAGACTGTGTCTCTACCTTGCGAGGGTCGTCAAGGAGAGAGAAGGGCTCAAAGGAGCTGGATCCATCAGAAGGATCCTAGGAAAGTCTGGTCTCGCCAGACGGCAGACCGTCTATCAGCGGAAGAGACCAGAGTGGGCTATAATGTGTCATAGCCTCTCGCAGATAACCCTCGGAGAGCTATGAACTAGGCAGTGAGAAAATGGAATATCAAGGCTTGTCCTTGCGAGGACCGTCAAGGAGAGCAATCAGACAGTTAGCCTCTTGTGCTGACAGATTGGGCACACAATCACAGAGGGAGGCCAATCAAGCATATCATCTGACTCGGTTCCGGGTCCCATCAAAATGGCGACCCAAGCAGTGGATGAAACCATAGTCCTAGAAATTGTCGCATTCTCCCACAGATAGTCCTCAGGGAGGAATGCGAGCTAGACCAATGTAGGTCATGGGAATGCTGGCATAGAGTCTCATGTCCTCGAAATAATGTGAATACATCAATCAACCGGAGGGCATAAGATCAAGTGGAGGGACAAAAGAGCAGCTCATCAATCATAATGCAATCCCTCGAAGTCAATCCAATCAGCTGAGATGGCACGAAAGATAAGCATGAATCCTCAAAGTGCCATAGGTGGATAAGAGAATCAGGAGATCGGGGATGGGTCAATCACGAAGAAGAGAGATCATGTGGGTTCCAATCATCGTCTTCGTGAAGCATATATCAATATAGTCCTTCCAAAATCCAAATCAAGACGGGCCGAAACCTCAAAATAGATAGATCAGCAAAAATATCATGATATCATTTTCAAATCACTGAAGCACATTACATCCTCAATCCGGTGTGCGAGACCGAAAATTCCTCAATAATGCATAACACCTATGATCATGCATCAACAAAAATCCTCAATACTCTCGTATGCACGTATCCAAAGTCAAATCCACCAAATCAATCTCAGCATCCTCAACATCATTGGCCCGACTTACTCAAATAACCTGTATACATAATCCTTGATGTGAGCCTCATCAATATTCACAGCATTCCTGGGTAAGAGGGAGAGGTGATACATGGTACACGAAGAAGATATTAAGAAGGGTACACAATGGGGTGGAGAAGCTGATTGAGCGTGCGTGCCAATATCAAGGGTGAAAGAAGAGTGATACAGAGGGTACGAGGAGGGCGGGTGAGAAGATCGAGACACCGACAAAATTGGGTATTCCACACAAGGCGGGAACACCGTCAAAATGGTGGTCCGAAGAGCAGGCTCTCCTCGACCCGGAGAAGATGGGGATGATACAGTGGATACGAAGAAGATGGTGAAGAAGATGTCGGGACAAATGGACTTGGCGAAGAAATGATTGAGCTCAAGCGCCAATATCACGACTCAATGCAAATGAAGAGGTATATGTATAAGAGAGGTAGAGAGACTCAAAGATGAAAAAAAATGCATGACTCACACGGACAGAACCTACTACTCTAATGATGCAAGAAAAGCACAATGGATTCAAGTCGCAATCAAGACACAAGGCAAACCCCCAATTCACCTACTCAACACAGTGAAGACCGTCAGGTGACGGTCATTTATCTTTTCGGTTTTAGAGTTAGGTGAGCATCACAAAGTTGTACAAACACTTAGGAGGCTTGATGGGATTTGGGCTCTACTCCTTAGCGTGTACGTGAGCACTTAAAACGCATACAATGAGGGGGTTGCTCTCCCTAAGACAAGGAAGTCCATTATGTTTTATTTTTAGGTCCAATAGAGTTAGCAGTCCCAATTTTATTTAGGTTATCACTTTTTTGAGTATTTTTAATGCGCGTGCCTATCGAGGTTCCAATTTCCATTAAGCATTCTAAGTGGCAAAAACAGAGGGAGAAGGTCGGAAAAGCCATGCAAGTCGGAAATCGATGATGCATGCTAAGTAAGAAGACTTACAGCGCTTCTCAGCTCTCTCCATGCGGGATGCAGAACAGAATTGAAACCTATGCTATATGCAAATGCAAGTCGAAGAAATCGCCCTAGGATAGTAACTGCTATTATCGTGAAGCACCATAAGTCGGTCATTGATCCTTAACCTAAGAGTCCGGTCTTGGCTTACCCCTCCTCTTCTCGACACGCTCGAGTTCAGGAGTAGCGCTTGATGGGGCTCGCTCACGGCACAAGGGTTAAGAGATAAATGAACCGACTATTTAGATTTGATTAGATCCAAAACGCACTATAGGTACATGCAAAATATATTAGGGTGTTTTGGACCTTAATCTATCGGTAAGCAATTTCTAAGCTAGGACTCATTCGCACAAAATAATAAAAATAAAATAAAAAGGAAAAGCGCCAAAACCATCGAGGCCCCCAAGGGAACAATCCCTCGGGAAATGGACCTCGGGAGTCGGAGTGTCTGAGAGTCCTGAATTATTACATGTCAATTGTCACTCTCTCACATAAATATACATAATAAAATGCATCAAAATGTAGACTGTCTTCAAAAATTCTCCTTCTTCTGCCTTCGATGCTCTCCCTGTTGGCCGGTGTAGAAGAGCCAACTCCGCCTCACTCGGGTGCATAGGACTTCCTAGGAATTCCTCCTTCGCTTGGCGGTCCCTCGCATAAAAGGCAAATAAAGAGAGAGGGTCAGAACAGTCACAACAATAACAATCAATAATCAAATAAATAAATGAATAGAGGACATGAACAAAGAATTAAATAAATAAAGAAACAACCATATAAAATCCGTTGCCTCCCCGGCAACGGCGCCATTTGATGAACAAGGTTTTTCACCGGTCTAAAGTAACCCGTACAAAGCGGAGTCACAATGTCGCTGAGGCGACCGACAAAAGACCTCGATCAATCAACAATTAACCCACAATGAAATATATGCAATTAAATCAAAAATGTGGAGTCAAAATTTATTATAACTCTACATGTAAATGTGTACAGGTGTAAGCACAAGTAGAGGTCGAACACTGGGAGGCGAATGGTTGTGTGATGGAATAGATGGTGCAATTATTCAATTCAGTGATCATGTCCAATTCTTTATTGTTTTTGTGGGTTTTTAATATATATATATTGTATTTTATTTTTGGTTTTATAATTTTTATTTAGTTTTTATATTTTATATTTTTTTATTTTCTTTTTATATTTTGAATTATATAATATATATATAGATATGTATAAGAGAAGAGAGAGAAATGTAGTATATGGATATATATATATATACACACATACTCAATATATTAAGTATAATATTTTTAGGGTTTTTATATTTTTCTAATTTTTATGTTATTTTTCTGGAATTTTGCTAATTTTTATGTTTATATTTTTTTAATTCCAAAAATGTCCCCAATATAGGACTAATTAAATAGGACAAAATTAATTTGGGTTTTAAAATTATATAATAAGTAGAAAAATTACCCAAATTACTTTTTAATATGTAAATAATAATATATAGATAATTATAAAATAAGAAAATACATTTTTGGTGTTTTTAAGGGTTTTTATATTTTTTTAGGATTTTGGAGCTTCTTGAAATTTTATATTTTCTTTTTCTATTTTTAGGGTTTTTCAATATATATATAAATATACTATATATAATTTTTTTGTAATTTTTTAAAATGTTTTTCTATTTTTTTGGTATTTTATATTTTAAACAATACAAAAAGGGCTTCTTTTTCATTTTTAATAATTAGGAAAAAACAAAAATGTGAAATAAAATATGGGCATGCAAGGACATCACATAAAACATCTTCTCTAATTTTTGTGGATTTTTAGAAGCCTCATAGGTATTTTTAATAAATAGATAAAAGATACACAAATAATAAAGCCTGGCAGGGGCATTTTTGCAAATAAAATTAACACAGGGGGCTATGTTGCAAATATGCCAACTGAAATAAACATTTATTTAATATTCAAGAGCTATTTTACAATTACCAAAATCGCCAGGGTTGATCATGCAATTTTCACGCGCCTCACGTGGGTCCGCACGTGAGACGCGGAAGGACCTATTTGCAATTACACGAAAGCTCAAGGGTCCTTTAGCAAAATCTACAGTTTATTTACAACGTGGAATTTTATTTACAATATTGAAAATTAAATGCAAAAATGATGGGGTTTAGATGTGAAGTTTACCACCAAAGTGCGCGCGATCCAACGGTTCTTCGTTCTCCACTTGACACGCGTCGCACATCCAGCGATCGATACCGCTTCGCCATCTGACGTCTGGGGTTAGATCTCCAAAGGGATCTGACGGTCTGAACGCAGGGGTATCGGACGGCTGTGATTCAACCAGGGCCTTCGTCTTCATCCAATGGTTGGGAGCTCACGTGCAAGAACAGGGAAGCAAGTTCGCTGGGGCGAACTTCTTCTGACCAGATCTCACTCCTCTGCCGGTCTTCGCCGCACCTGATGGTCCCAAAAGCTTCCTGGAGGGTTGCTCTATCGTCTGGAGGTGTTGGATCGGCCGGAGGCACGCTGGAGCGCCGCCACGAGCTCAGGGAAGAAACTGAGCTCCAGGTACCTCCGCCAGCTTGTGAATCGCCTCCTGGTGCTTTTTAACGCACTTGACCTACACAGGAAGACCATATGGCTCGAGGGCTTCACCCTCGACCTGAAATTGAAGCTGTTAGCACAAAGAATGAGCGAGATGGCGGAGCTCCCGGCGGGCGACGGAGCTGGAGCTTCGATTCGCGGATCCAGGGAGGGACCCGGTTGGACAGGGTGGTCTGGAGGTGGAGAAGATGGTAGGGAACGAGATGACGGTGGAAAGGTGGTCGGAAAACAACGAGGGTACTGTGGAGAAGTCGCCGGAGCTGAGCTCCGACGAACTTCGAATTACCTAAACTAAGCTAATCTAAGAATCTAAATGCAAAATAAACGACGAAGATGAAATGCAGGAACGAAAACCTACCTAAAAATAGTAAAGGCACATCTCGACTTGGCCGGAGGGCCAAGGAGCAGGACGGCTGCTGGAGCGCCGCCGTGGGTGCAACCACCACCATCTCCAGCCGATTCAAGGTGCCGGCGGCATCCTCCTGTCACGAGGAGCACACCTGGGACTGAATGCAAGGAAGAAAATGGGGAGAGGCTGACCAAACCTGGAGAGATGGCAATGGTTCCTTATTTATGCACAAAGAAGCACCCTTATTTGACCGGGCCATAGTGGCTGATCGACGATATGTACAAGAGATCCAAGAGGACGACGCGTATGTAAATTGATCAGGGAAGATCTTTCATGAAGGATTCGAGGGCGATGGATGGAAGAGATGCCCAGGAAAAAGGGATGAAAGTCGGGGAAATGATGGTTCTGGCGCGCCTGGTCCCAGATGGGACAGTTGACCTGGGGTCAACTCAGGCCGCGCCCTAGTTGGTCCACCTAGGACACTACAGGACAAAACAGGGAATATTATTCGAAAATGATTTATTTCACAACATAAATAATTTTATTAGAATTTTCTTATAAATTATAAAATGTTTATTAATTAATGTAGTATTTATTGATGTTTTTTATTTATTTTTTGGTGTATTTTATTATGGTTTTATTTTAATAATGTATTTATGCATGTATTTGCATGTATTTTGTACATTCTATTTTTATTTTGTTTATTTTATTTTATTATTTTATTTTCTTTTTTTATGAATTTATAACTTATTTTTATGAGTATAAATATATTTTTATTTAATTTTTATGAGTTTATTTACATTTTTAAACAAATAGGTGTATGTATATGTAGTTATACTTATAGGTATTTTACCTATATATTATGTACACTTTATTTATTTAATGTATTTTATTTGTTTTTATTTTGAATTTGTATTTTTAATAAGTTATATGTAATATTTACATTATTATAAAAATATAGATGAATAAAGAATAAAATAATTAAATCCCCTTTTATTTATGTACATACTCAATCATAGGTATTTTGCCTATGTATTACATAAGCTTATTTTATTTTACAGATTCTTTTTGGTTTTATTCTAATTTCAATATGTACATGTATCATATACATTATTTACAAAATTCTAAAAATATAAGTTTATAGAAATAATGAATGAAGAATAAATTGAATATTTTAATCAGGCACACTATACAATGAGGGCCAAAAACCTAACTATCACAGATGGTCTCCAAAAATTATGAAACCAAGTTTATTAAATATTTCTTGGAGAGCTATATACAATTAAAGGTGAGTTTGGGTGATTTGGAGTTTTTATTTGCAAGATATGGGTCTGTGAAGTTGAGATTTTGGCTTTTTATTCTTGGTATAAAATGTACACTGAGTATTATTTTTACACAAACTCAATTTTTTATTTTTATTCGCATTATTATCTACAACTTTCATGTACAAAGTTTCTTTATTTGATGAATGAATAACTATGTACAAAATAGGTGTCAAAAATGCATAAATAAATGAATAAATAAATGAGGTATTTATTGTATTATTAGCCCTTATCTCCCCCTACTTTATTCCTTGTCGACCAATTCCATGCTGACCTTGGTCTCGGGGTTTGGGTCATAAAATATTTGCAATATTTTATTCCTTTTTCTTCTCTTCTCTTTATTCTATCATATTGGCATTAAAAACCTTATTTTATGCACAACAAATACAATAAATAATGAATGCTAATATGTACAAATTGATGTTATTTTCATGCATTTGCTTGGGTTTCTAAGGCCAAAATGATAGAATAAAGAATGATGAATCGAGATTCATCAGTTGTTTTGTTGGGATGTATATGAGCAGGAGGTTTGATGTATGATACCTTGAGAGGAAAAGAAATTGTTAGGTCACGTCTTAATTCCAAGGCATTGTGGAACCGGAAGATTTTTATACCAATGGAGAAAATATTTTTGACATAATAAAAGAAATCTTTCACAATTTATTAATCTCTGAACGTTCTTTTAAAAGATAGACCCAAGACGATCTACTGTAATCATCAACAAAAACGAAAAAAATATTTATGTTCACTCACAGTATGGACCGGATAAGGTCCCCAAATATCACAATGGACTAAAGAGAAAGGAACTTCATGGTGAGGCTCAATACGAGTAGAGAACGATGCTCGATGATGTTTCCTGAATTAACATGCCTCGCAATCAAAGGGCTTGAGAATAGAAGGTTCGAGGGACATTAACGAGAGAGCTTTGACCAACAGGTGGCCAAGATGAAGATGATAGAGAAGATGATCAACAGAGATTGACGAAGCGCCAACAAAACCAAAGTCAGAAGGGATGTCAAGATAATAGAGGTCGTTCTTCTCATTCCCCCATCAAAGATCTGTCTCGTCCAGATGTCCTGAAAGTGACAACAAAACTCATCAAATATAACTCGATAATGAAGTTCAGTGCATAACTTATGAACATGTAATAGACTAAGAAGAAAGTCAGGAGCACAACTTAACATATTAATGTATTTATAGAGTATTTAATGATAAAAAACGGTAACTAAAAAAAGTTAGTTACATATCCGAGTTTACATGTAAAAACAACAACACTGCAGGAAATTATTGATTTTAAAATGATGCACGTTGATGCCAAAATGGGCAAATCTTTTGGTGACATATTTAAATATTCTAAGCATATTAAGTATCTAAAAAATTCATTTACATAGGGCACAAAAATTAGCTTTTTCATATGAGCAAAAAACTATATGAAAAAATATCTACGTAAAAACAACAAGTCCCCGCGCATCTGTCTGTAATCATGTTCTCTAAGTATTTAGATCATATCCAAGACCTTTGACTAAAGCTCATATATCGCTTAATGGGAGTCGATTTAATAAAAATTGACTCGCATATCACGGAAGTGTGGAGATCGCATCATATGTGATCTAGGTCAACTAGTCATACTAGTCGACGAGGTAGTGGAAATTAAAAAAATCGATGAAACTACATGCCATGAGAGCCATTTCTATCTCATTTCACCTTGACTACAAACAAATATTAGGTTACCTCTTATATCATGATCACGATCCTTATGTCTATAAACGAAGAGACCTCATGTCTCAAGTCCGATCCAACGTAGACAACGTTTGTGAGCGCGTGGACGAAATGTAAGCTACCCACAATCCTTGGTGATGATCCGAGGCAAGAACCATCAAATTTCATCATGAAATATGTCGTCTTTTTCACAAGTATGAAGCACTGAAGGTGGGGATCCACAAGTAGTCGATCCGACAACAAAAAGGCAACGCGACAATGGTGACACTTTTCATAAACCCTAGAGCGGATGGCCACTTGGGGATGATATGGACAACCTGTGTATATAGCGAGGGAGAGGGAGACAGAGAGTTTCATGCAACCATTGCATTTCAAACAATTAAAGAATGCGAGGGTTAACCTTTCTTTTATAACAAATTGGACACTCCAGCCCATTCGTCCTCACCTGCATGACATGAAAAGCAACATCCTCGATAACAACCGATAATTGTGCATATTGAGTTGATATCGTTTGTAGTATCTTGTAGCGTGAGTTGAGATTTCTTTATGTTTGTCCAAGCTGAGCATTGCATGCTCCAACTTGAGGGGGAGTGTTGGAGTATTTGTTATGCGTCATTTATGTGGAAGATGGGTAAATAAATCTCTCCAGGATCCATTTATCTCATCCAAAGTTTAGTCCTACATCTACCGTCTATGGGATGTGAAGAGTCAGTGGAGGCTATATATAGACCCCCACACCCATTGTATTCATATAAGAAAAGCAATAGACTATCAGCCCTTTGAGGTGTTCTCCCATGGTTTCATCCCACTCCTTAGGATGTGGTGTTACATGTCAAATCCTATGTTCAACAATATTTTTATTCTTTTATTTGATACGCTTCCACATTCCTATTTTCTAACAGGACAGAATCATAAGCCTTCTCCAAATCTATAAAAATCATATGGAGGTTCTTCCTTTTAACTCTATAAATCTCCATTGTCCTCCTCAACAAGTGGATGGCTTCAATAGTTGAGCAATCTGGCATGAATTTGAATTGGTTTTCTTTTACTTTGAAACTTGTCTCAACCTTCTTTCGATCATACGTTCCCAAATTTTCATACTATGACTAATTAGATTGATACTTCTATAATTCACACAATTTTGAATGTTCATTTGTTCTTATAAAGAGACATCACGATGCTTCTCCTCCATTCTCCAGGCATTTTCTTACTTTGCCAAAAAAACTACTCCAATGAAAAGAATATTCGCTTTATTTTTCATTAAATGAAATTATTTATAACTTACTATTACAATAAAATGTCAATTAACTTTGCTTCTAATCACAGAAAAAGTAGACCAAACTATTACAGCGTATTTTAATTACATGAGAGCATCATGTATCTTACAACTGAAATGTCAGACTTAAGATGTCCTCTTGCACGTGTAACTTGCCGAGAAAAATATGTACATGAGGAGGTTCAGGAAGCTCAGGCCTGCCAGAAGCCAGAAGAAGTAATCCAAATGTCCCTCATTCAAGTTATCAGGAATCCATCCACTCTTGCCTCCACTAGTTGTTATCCAGGTCAAGACCACGAGGATGAAGGAACTCAGATAGTTTCCTAGAGCAGTTGTGAGATGCATTAGGGTGCTGCAGAGACTCCTCATTGCATCAGGGGACTGGTTGTAGAAGAATTCAAACTGCCCGATGTACATAAATACTTCAGCAGCACCAAGCAAGAAGTACTGCGGAATTTGCCAAAGAATGCTCATCGGTACTTGCACCTTGTCCACAAGTCCCTTCACTCTCGCAATCTGCAGCCGCCTATCTCCACCAAGGCTGCAGCAGCCATGGAAAATGTTGATATAAACAGCCCGATGCCCATTCGTTGAAGCTCGGAGAATCCACGTTCCTTGCCAGTGAACTTTCTTGTTACTGGGACCAAAATCTTATCGTAGAAAGGAAGCCATATGATGACGCTAATTATGTCAAAGGTGGACAGCGAAGCCGGAGGGATGGAGAAAGATCCAACTTTTGTGTCCATAGACATCCCTTGCTCAACAAACATGGTAGACATCTGCGAATAGACAGAAGTGAAGACGATGCCAGTTGCCCATACAGGAAACATTCTGACTAGGATCTTCAATTCCTCCACCTGTGTGACAGTGCAGAGCACCCAAGGGTTGGAGAAAGATTCAGACTTGGCACCTGACACGGTGACCGTCGCAGCTTTGTCAAGGAACCTGCAACAAGAAACAGATGCAGACGCTTTTGAAGAGAATGTCAATAAAACTTGGAAATGCACTTCAACAATGACATACAAAAATGTAAATCGGAGGTAAAGCCATTTCAATATAAAAGTATTTGTCTGTACCTCGATCCAAAAAAGTAGTAAAATTCCCCAAATTGATCTATTTTATAAGAATTTCTAAGGTGTAAAATATATTAAATCATGTCAGAAGTAAGTTGTAGACACAGAAGGTATAAATATATGTTTCTCTTCTTTTTTTCTGGGAAAGGTGGTGGCAATAATGTTACAAGGCATGTCATTAAGAAAAGATGTATCTTATTCAGAAAGTGTTGACAATGGGGTAGTCAAAGAAGTGTATATAAAAGTCAAAAAACATATAGATCGAAGTAAATGGATCAATAGATATCTGCTGAATGATTAAGATCAATACTTAAGTTCTTCAGTGTGCTCCAGTTTGCGACTCCCTAGGATAGCCGAATGTCTGTCCAACACTTCGTAAAGAAGAGAACTCTCTTCAGGAACATTCACTTTCCTTTTACGAACAGATGCAACAACTACTTGGCATACTCTGACAAGAGGGCTGCCTCCAGGCCGTTGAAATCTATAGAGCATTGTCCCGGAAAAGAAACTTATTATGGAAAGTCCTACAAACAGTGTTGGAATGCCAAATCCCAAGCCCCAGCCATAGTTGTCTTGTATATAAACCAGAAGACTGCCGGAAACTAGAGCCCCGACATTGATGGAAAAGTAGAACCAGTTGAAAAAGGATCCCTTCTCCACCCTCTCAGAGTCATGTGTCATCAAACTGGTTGGCTCCAAACGATGAGACACAGGGTTTGATGCCACCAGCTCCTAATGCAATGAGATAGAGACCAACAAAGAATACACCATACTGGATAGCCGACGCTTCCGGACAAACAAATCCAAGACAGGACGGGGGCATAAAAGCAGGAACTGCTGCTGAAATGGTCAAGGTTGTCATTCCCTGCATGGGATAAAACTTTTCCACTGAGATATATGAATGAAACGATGATGAGGTGCGGCAATGGTCAAAGACAGCCGTTACGCACCAGATGGCTCAATGAAGCAAGCATCGTAATGTGAGTAATTGTATAAAAAATGTGCAACACATACAAAAAAGTATATAGTTGAGAAAACTGCGATCGTCCAATATCTGCCCCAATATGCATCTGCTAGAACTGCTCCAACCAGGGGTGTAATGTAACAGGTTCCAGCCCAGGTAGAAACATTTCTTGCAGCAGCAACATTGCCTTGGTGAAGTTTCTTAGTGAGGTATGTGACTAGGTTTGCGGATATACCAAAATAAGCTAACTTTTCACAGCACTCAGTCCCTGAAATTAATTTTTTTTGAAAGAACATTCCCTGAGATCGTCTAACATGTACTAGAAATAGACGAGTGCAGGATATGCCTAAAATACAACTGTGTACCTAAAATAAAAGGGCATGCCTTCCAGTTTCCAGTGCCTTCCTTCAAGATGGGATTTCCATTCATGTCAACTGAACCATCGGTCGTGTATGGACCCTTGTTTCCATTCTGCGCATGATGAGTATGACATACGTAATACAATGATACAAATGTATAAAAATAGTATGTATAGCAATGATAGTGAATATATGAGTTTTAGATCGTGCTAACATGAGAATTGCTAGTCAAATTAGATTGCAATATCTATGGTCAACACTACCCATGTTTCTACTTCCCATTTCGATAAACCTGAACCCAAGATATCATAACAGTTTTAAAAAATCGCTTTAGAGTGCCATAAGAACCAACTTCTGGAGACTGAAAAAGTACTTGGCGTCTGAATCCAGAATATAAAAATATATACACAGTCTTTAAAAGTAAGATGATAGAAGATCTTTAATTTTTAAAAATTTTCACAATTCCCAATCTGGACAACAACAATAGCTGAAAACAATCTAATATAAGAAAAGCAAACATATTACACCTTGTAGTAATAATCACCGTTGCTGTGTCGGACAGAAGTAGCTGTAAAGGAGGATGCGTACATTATGACAGGTCATCAGCCTTGGTGGATCTTGAATAGCAAAAGTAAGAGAATTTCAACTTAAGCAATTTCTTCAAATGGAGACCGGTTTAGTTTCAGTTTTGGTGGTGTATTTTCCAAAAGAAAAGTTTGTCATGTTTATGTACGATGAAGTACAGACATAGGGAAAAAATTACCATGCATAATAAAACCTATCATCAACCATGTTGCTTTAAAAGGAGAGGAGCAAAGAATACATAATTCACAAAAATATTGGACCATCATATGAGAAAAACATTGATGGTCTTATAGGTCTCGCTTGAAGGCAATGGCTGTTTTGAAGGATTATAAGGGAATGACTTCAAAGACATTATTAGCCAAAGATAGTACAGTGATTTGATTCAAGCATTGCCTTGAAATATCATGACCAATTATTTCGTAGCTGGACGAAAAAGACTTCATTGCAAAAGTTTGATATGACTCCAAGCAGTTCGGTGAGCAGGGGATGGAAGTTGTTACAAATAGAAGAAAGGAAACACTGATATTCGGGTTTGTAGCTGCCCAACACACACACGCACCAATTCTCTCGTGAGGTTTAATCTACAATTACATACGAATACTTAGCTCTGTCTATCTGGAAGTTAACCACGGGAGAAAACAAAGTAGGTCACACGGCTCCTCAACATGATATGTATAACAGCACTAGCCCTAAATTGGAAACTAAGCAACACGCAACACCACCTGTTGGAAAAGAAAAGAGCCCACCCATGTGTTTAGTACCACATGGGGAAGCGGTCACTATTGGGTCTGTCTGTGGGGCTATATAAGGAGCCCCACACCCCCTGTACTCATTGAGAACTTCAATAGAAGAAATGCCCAATTCAGGGGTTTCTCCCGTGGTTTCATCCCACTCCATCTGGAGTAGGATTCTACGTTAAAATCTTTCTTCTTATTGTTCTATCTTTATTTCCGATTCCGCTTCCGCATTCTATTTTTCTACATGGTATCAGAGCGGGTTCGATTCTTGCGGTTTTATGGTCTTGATTTATTCGAGATTTGATGTTAATTCGAGATCTGTTGAAGAGTTGTTTTTGTTTGGGTTTCATGAAACCCTATTTTCTGGAATTTCTATGTCGTCTTCTTGGTCGGCCCGCCTGTGGAGACGCTAGCCCATCGTGCCAGAAGCATCATCGCAGGGCCCTCCAGATCGGCAGAGGGCCTCATTCATCACGGCATCTCCATCATCCCTCCAGGCTCTCCAGCCCTTTGAGCATCCATACGCATATCATCTTGCGACCTGTTGCAGATTTAGAACAAGAGGAGTCTTCTTCCAGCCTGCTCTCAGATCGAGTAGGGCCACTTCGATTCCTCACAGCCAAGAGGCGGCGCACCTCGTGACTTCCAGGAGGAACACCTCCAAGCGGCAGCCCCTAACGTGCATCCTTGCGCGATCTGCAGGCACCCATCGCGTCACCATCCTCCAGATGCGGCAAGCCCGAAGCCGCACTCCGGCATCTCCCGAACCCGAAGAACCTCCAGGCGGAGGTACCTTTGTCGAAGCAGCAGCGGCTCCTACAGATGGCCAACAGTTGGCGGCGGCATCTATTCTTCAATGCGGAGGTCGCAGGAACCTAGGCGGCTCCAAATCCCTCGCGCTCCAAGCGATATCCAGGCGCATCTCCACGGCGGCACCTTCTGGGCGCTCGAAGCGCTTCCAGAACGGCGAGAGCTCCCAGTCCATGCGCGTGACGAGCCCCCCGAAAGGAGTGGCGGCACAGGAAATATCCCGTGGTTGAGAGTCCCACGCTGGGTAACCCTAAGGGGGACCCGATATCTAAATACGGAAATTGTTGGGGTTCCTTTAAGTAGGGAGTCTGCCGTTATAAAAAAATGCTACTGTTGGGCCGAGATTTGGGTCCAGCAAGTTAAAAAAAAAGAGGAGAGAAATTTAAAAAAAAAAGAAGAAAGAGGGGGGGGGGGGGGAAATTGAGGAAGAGCCTGCCGTTGAAAAAAAAAGGGAAAGGGCCCAAGTGGGCCATGATTAAAAAAAGGAGAAAGAAGATGAGCGAAAAAAAGGAAGTTATTTAAAAAAAGTCGCATTTATTTCGAGAAAAAGGTTGCGTAAAAAAAACCGTATGCAAAACAAAAAAAAGAGGGCTTGTTAGTTACAAAAAAAAGAAAAAAAAGAGAAAAGAGGCGCGTACAAGAAAAAGCCGTACGCATATGCTAACAAAAAAAATCGGAAAAAAAAAGAAAAAGTCGCATACAAGAAAAAAAGTCGTACGCATAAAAAATGTGATTCATGTTTGCTTCTCCCAACTTGTCTTTATTTTCATTATTCTCATAAGTTTGGGAGAAAGGGGGAGTAAAAGCCATATGCAACCTACATCATTGACTGACAGACCAAACACTCCGGATTTCACAGAATATCAAGCCATCTTCATTGTGCATCGATCTTCGTCGTGGTGTCTCTATCCTCGACATCGACTCCGCACTGGATTTGTTTTCTTCAAGGCACGACGGAGACAAAGTCCGGTGACCCGCAGGCACGACTGAGACAGAGATTCGGTGACCATGCAGGCACGACAGAGACAGTCCGGTGACCTTCCAGGCACGACAGAGATGCGTTCCGGTGACCTGATATACCCGTCAGCAAGTGGGTTTGTCTACCAGTTGCAGATACATACGTTTATTGTGGTGATTTCAAGTGAAGATGTAATGATGTATATTTTTCTTTATTATTGCAAGTTGTAGCTATCCCAGCTACCAACTTGAGGGGGAGTGTTGGAAAAGAAAAGAGCCCACCCATGTGTTTAGTACCACATGGGGGAGCGGTCACTATTGGGTCTGTCTGTGGGGCTATATAAGGAGCCCCACACCCCCTGTACTCATTGAGAACTTCAATAGAAGAAATGCCCAATTCAGGGGCTTCTCCCGTGGTTTCATCCCGCTCCTTCTGGAGTAGGGTTCTACGTTAAAATCTTTCTTCTTATTGTTCTATCTTTATTTCCGATTCCGCTTCCACGTTCTATTTTTCTACACCACCCATACAACGTCGTACCAAATTTAAAAACCCAAAAGATCGGATCTTTCTTGCAAAATCTGAGAACTGACAATCCTGCAACATCAAAAAATCGAATATTTCTACCAAGATCGACGAGAACGACATTGCAAAAACAACCACAGACCCAAATCACACAAAAACCACAAAAGGAAATCACCAAAAAATCCCTCCAAAAACAAAAAAGAACGCGAACACGAACCCCCAGGACGCCATCTTCCAGCAGCCTCTCCTCCTCCTGAGACCCCATGAACACGAATCAAAGCCAATGTCACACCCCTTGTTGCAAGATCCCCCTTATTAAAGTCGCGGATATGGGATTTGGGATCGGGATCGGCGAGAAAGGCGGAATCTTGCGCTGCGTCTATCGACCCACAAAGACGATAAGCTCTGGTGGAATCTCTTGGCTCAGGGCCGTTGGGTAAGTGCGTTGGGGGCGGGGTGAGTTAAATATTAAACGAGTGTGAATAGTATGTAAATATAGTAGTCAACGTTGGAAAACCCATCCAAAGCAGACAAGATCCCACCCACGTCACCGCAAACATAGCACAACATATCTACTTCTCATCCAACATATTACATGCTACTCACAGATTTTGAGAATGGACTTTTTAAAAGATCACTATATAAGGAGGATGATGACAATCTCACGTTCCATTTTGCCCGACCGCCACGGCAAGGAGCAAATAGAGGTGTCTATCAAGCTCAACGAGTCAAGTCACCCACAACAAAGGACTGTAACTCGATAAGAAAACCTAGACTCGAGCTCGAGCTCGGGCTCGATAAGGTTCAAGCCATGAAATGTTGGCTCAAACTCAAACTCATCCAGTTCGAGCTGGCCCACGACTCACAAGCCTCTTAACGAGTTGAATTCAAGCCATGAAATGTATATCCACCTGTAAGAACTAATATCTCTATATGCAATTCATAAAAACATCTATAAATCATATAAACATATTAATATGAGGTTTAACATGTGGACCCCACTCGAGCTTGACTGAACTCGTGTGAGTATATCGAGTTATCAAGCCATGTTATTGTGTTGAGCACGACCCTACTCGAGCTCAGCTCGATAAACCTAGCAAGCCACAAATCCAACTCGAGTTTGATCTAGTTAAGTTTCGAGTTGGGCTCACGAGTTTTTGACGAGCAGAACCCGAGTTGAGCTCATCAAGCTTGACATTTCCTGACAACCCTAGCAGCAAACAAAGTATGGTGGTATGACGGATGTGGCTACGAGATGATGCTATGACACTATGAAACTAAGATGCAGCTACTAGGTTTTGTTTATGACATAATGCAACTAAGTCGTGTGGTGGATGCTCTGCGCATGCTGGCACGAAGAGAGGAGTGAGTAGTGCGTGCAACTGTGGCGATGATGTCGATGGTGGTGGCCACTACGGGTAGTAATGCAGGTGGTCGCTATAGTAACAAGGTGGTGCGGGTGGTAGTTGTAGTGCAAGGGTGGCGGCAACGATGGTGGGCATCCATGGCGGGGGAGGACTTAACATCAAAATGAATGACCCTTGTGGAAGGCGGGGTAGGGGGCTCTTATCATAAAAAAACTATGTGCTATGTCTAGTCTTTGAAGAGATGCCATCAAAACAAACCAATACAAGACATGAATCCAAAGAGTTGCCATAAAAAAAGTTAGTGCATGGGACGTCCGCGTAATCGTGTCAAAGAAAACAAGTTACCTATCATTACGAAAACCTCGAGAACATGTCATACGAAATCTAATCTGCATGTCACATCATATACATAGATGGACTGAATTCCAATTCATTACTCATCTAATAAGCTAACTCCATATTGTTGATTTGTCATGTCACATATTATGGGTGGACTCTTGGATACACTTTTGGGTTTATGAATCATTTATTAATCGCATATGCTATATTGTATGAAATGATGGATAAAAGTTGAACATGTCTACAACATCTCTCAAACTATGTGCGCGCTAGTGGCTTAGTGAACATGTCTATAGTCGATTCTGTAGATAGTATGTTGTGAGTACAAAGCAACCCTCTCTATATCAGATCTCTAGTGTAGTGGAAGTCAACTTCCACATATTTGGTGCATTCATGGAACATGGGATCATTGGTTATATGTATTGCCACATGATTGTCATAATTGAGTTTCACGGTATTATTGGAATGATATGAAGATCTGTGAGTACAGGTCAAATCCACGATAGTTTTTCGAAATCATGAGCCATGGCTATGTATTCACTCTCAACACTTGAACATGACACCATAGTTTGTTCTGTGCTCCTCCAAGTGACCATGTTTCATGTTAAGTAAGTGCAACAACTTGTAGTAAATTTTATATCTGTCATGTATCCTCCATAGTCTGCATCCGAATAGACTATAAGATCAAAATTGTTGCTTTTGGTGAAGAGTATGCCTTTCCAATGAGAGGTTTGGTATATCTTGAAACCATCATGCATGCATCGAAGTAAGTTGAATTAGTAGAGTCTATAAACTGGCTTAGTTTCCCTTTGGCTGATAGGGATATATCTGGTCAAGTGATGGTAAGATAAAGTAATTTTCCCACTAGACGCATGTACTGATTAGTGTCTTCAATCTCTCCTGACTTGTAGATGCATCTCTTACGATCCATGGGTATTTGTACAGGCTTTTGATCCTAAAATCCTTGTTTCATGAAGCAGATCAGTTGCATACTATTGTTGTGACATGACGAAACCTCGCTTGGACCTAGCAATTTCAATCCCAGAAAGTATCATAGTGGCCTAGGTCTTTGATTACAAATTGAACTAGCTACTTCCTAACTTCTGGAACACCATCTAAGTCATATACTGTGAGGATGATATCATCCAAATAGACAAGCATTGCCACTGTCTCTTCCCTATTCTTTCTTATGAATAAAGAATGGTTTGTCAAAGATTTGATGAGGCTTAAATTCTCTAGTACTTCTGATAATTTCGAGAATTAGGCATGAGGGTTGTATTTGAGTCCATAAATGGCCTTTCTTAAAAGGAACGCCTTCCAAATCTCCTCTTGAGCGTTAAAGACTGGAGGTTCTTGCATGTGTACTATTTCTTGAAGGTCATCGTACATGAATGCATTCTTTACATCAAGCTAGAGTAAGGTCCAATCTAGTTGCATTACAACAACAATTAGATTTTGTATGGTTGATAGGAAAGATACCAGAGAGAAAGTGTTAAAGAAATCAACACTATAGGTACGGGTGGACACTTTTTCTACCAAATGTGCCCTGTAACGAGAAACAGAACCATCAAAGAAAAAGTGTCAAAGAAGTCATAACCATACATCTGAGTGGATTGTACTTTACTAAAAAAATCCATTTTCACCCCTATCCTGGCGCTGCCATGTAGCTTCACAAGTTTCTTGATTTTACATGAGATCAGTGTAGTTATTTTCTCCTTCGTTGCCAAGTGCCATAAGGAATCTCGAAAGACCTCGATATACGTACAAAGGATAAATGTATCAGAGATCACCTCTGTGAATTGTATGTAAGAGGAACCAAGTCCAGAAAAGGACAATGCATCAGAGATATGATGTTTGATATTGTACTGAGAGAGACATTGCCTTATCCCCTTCCATAGATCAATTGGCTAATCAATTTAGCATCTACAAAGATGATGGCAATACCTTTGTCAGTATCCATGGATATAGTAGGACTATTAGTCTATAACGGCTCAATCAAAGGACATACATGTAGTATCTACAAAGTCGATGGCATCGACTCAGAAAGGATCTATCCATGTAGAGTAGTAGACCTGTAAAAATCATCTTGTGGAAGAGGGACAAGAAGTGGAGTAGTGTTCTAGGTGGGTGAAGAATATAAACATCAGACCTGAAGTGGTATGAAATAGACTCAAAAAAGTGACATCCACACTAATGTAGTACTTTCTAGAGTGAGAGTCGGAGCGAGGGTCGTAGCACATATACCCTTTCCAATTCCTAGCATATATCGTATAAAGAACACATATTTACCGCTCTCGTCGCAAGTTTGTCCCTTCTAGGATGAAGAATGTGAATAAAGGCCACACATCCGGACACCTTGGGAGGAACATGAAACAAAACCTTTCCTGGCAAGAGGACATCAATAGTAACATGCTCATCAATGGTGGTGGAAGGCATTCGATTAATAAGATATTTAGTAGTAAGGACTACGTCACCCCAATAAGTAGAAGAAACATGCACTACAAACAAACATGCCTTTAAGGACGCCTACAGAGGATGGTCAAACCTAGACCATCCCATCTATATCCTTAAGGTACGATATTTTGTAAACCGTCCCTCCTGACAGTCAATGATGGTCGTCCCCTTCTCTAGAGTCGTTGGAGACAGTCTCCTAAAAGACCGTCCCGTTTGCATCTAGTTGGGGAGATTATCAACTGTCCCCTATAGCCCATCCTTACTTACGTCGATTTGATAAGTGATGAAAAGAAAGTACCTTAGGGGATGTCTCTAAAATATCCCTATTATCCACGGAGGGGACAATCCTTAAACCATCCATATTATCGAGTTCAGACGGGATGATTCTGACCGCCCCCTCTGGCTTCTGTTGGCATCACGGTTAGACAATATATCTTGAGTTACTATACATTAGAGGGAACGGTCATGACCATCTCCTTTGGTTAAGTAGGAGGGACGGTCGTCGCGATCGTCCGCTCCGTCCTTGTTGACGATTAAATTAGAGAAATCTTTTAGCTCAAAGATCCCCGATCATAATATAGGGTACAACCGACGACTGTCCCTGATGGTGTTAAACCTGAGATTGCGGTTTCTTTTTTTCCTATTCCATCGAACACGACCCACTTCTCCTCTCTTCGAGCAAACGCCACCCAATCGATCCCGACCCCCGACTTCTTTTTCGATGATGTTGCCAACATTTCCAGCTCTCGATCGATGACACCCTCAGTCTTCTTCTTCGAATGTGTGTTCCATCAAGCTCCTTTACTCCTCTCCTTTGTGTCGCATGAATCTGGTAAATTGGAATTGTATTTATTTTTTTGGAGTATGTAATATTTAGAGTTGTTCTAGTTATAGTTGATGATCTTGTTATTCAGTTGTTAGTCTTCGATAGAAATTACTTATAATATATAATGCTTAGATAGTTTGATGAAGTTGGTTTAAATATTCAGTTATTTAGTTTTTAGTTGTCAATAGAAAATTATTAGAGTAAATAATATTTAATCTATTTGAATTTTGTTGATGATCTTGATTAATTTGACAATTTTTATTTACATGTTATAGTTATTTAGTTGTTAAGTCTATATAAAAAATACTTAGAAATTTGATGCTTCGATTTTATATTGCTTAGTGTATATAATGCTGAGTGTATAGATTGTAGAATGCTTAGTACATTATATTTATAATGTTTAGAAATTATAATGCTTAGAGTGTATAATAAAGCTTATAATATATAACGCTTAGAGGGTTTAAATATAGTTGATCTATAGAGTTGGGATTTAATATTAGAGATTAACCTTATTATTTTCTCACGGTATTCAATTTTAGGAAATGTCCAAAAGTTGGATGGATAAAAAATTTGATGATTATCGGATATATAACCAAGGTGTTAATGATTTTTTAGATTGGACATTTCAGTGCGAGTCACTCTATCATATTGTAGGAGGCGAAGGAGATAAGATTCATTGTCCATGTGCTAGATGCAAGAACACTCCAAGTATAATCAGAATTTAGTTTACAAACGCCTAATATTAAAAGGTATTTGACTTCATTATATGTATTAGACGTATCATGATAAAGGAATTTGTAATATTTCAGAATGCAATAATGAATCAGTTGATTATGGAGGAGATATATTGGAGACAAATGATGGTTGTAATATGTTTGAAATATTGAACAATATTTGAGGGCATATTTCAGATGAAAGGATTGGACTGATTTAGGGTACTTTAAATGAAAATATAAAATATGCATAAATTCCTTTATCCATGGGAATTGAAATATCTCGTTTACGATTTCTGTTGGAGATGTTTAAGATAAACGTCAAAAATCAGTGTACAGTGGTATGATGACTGATGATGATATTAAAAATTCTGAACTGTTTCTAAAGGATTAGATGGACACTAAATTAACTCGGAAATGATGAAGAGGATAGTAATGAGGAGAGCGATGGTAGCGAAGATACTGAGTAAATTAGGATTTATATTGTTTGTTAGAATTTAGATATAACTTGAAGATCTAAAGTTTGTAGTATTAAAAAGTCTATAAAACATCTTTACTTCTTATGCATGAAGAACTTTGTTTTGTGTTGAATTCTTATGTATGTTTGTTAGCCATTTATTTTGTAGTGAATTCGTTGCAGCAACCTGGTATTGAAACCATTGCAGCAAATCTTTTTTTTTTGGATTTGAAGTTCAGAGGGGGCAGTCGCTAACTATCCCCTATACAGGATGGGATAGTTGCAACCATCCTTTAAGAACACTCAGGGCTTACTAGTGCATTTTTTGGGCTCCGTGACAGGAGTGGACGGTTTAGATCATCCTATCGGAGCTTTTATGTCCGTCTCAAAAAAAATTGGGCATGTGGGTGAAATGGAAGGGTTGGTCATGACCGTCCCCCTATCTATATATATATATATATATATATATATATATATATTGTACGGTACGGTTTTGACAATCCCCTAAGACTACAAGGGGCTTAATGGTGCATTTTTTGGGGCTCGATGATAGGAGTTGACAATTTAGACCATCCCATCTGAGCTTCTGTACCCATCTCAAAAAAACCGACATTGGGGTGAGTGGGGGGATGGTCATGATCATCCCATATATATATATCAGACGGGATAGTTGCGATCGTCTCATAGGATCACCATGGGCTTACTGGTGCATTTTTTGGGACTCGATGACGGGAGGGGACGACTTTGACCATCACATTCGAGCTTCTATACCTGTCTAAAAGAATTAGGCATGGGGTGAACTGGAGGGGACGATCACGATCGTCCCCTGTATATATCGAACATGACGATTGCGATCGTCCCCTAAGATCACCAGGGGCTTACTGAGCATTTTTGGGGGCTCGACACCGGCGGGACGTCGTAGACCGTCCCATCTAAGCTTCTGTGCCCATCTCAAAAAAACTAGGCATGGGGGTGAACTGGAGGGGACGGTCATGACCGTCCCCTAATAGAAGGTAAGATGGCGACCATCCTCATACAAATATTTCTCGGAACGGTTTAGACCATCACCTCTAGTATGAAAGAAAGGGACGATCCCAACCATCTCGTCTGACTCTGAATAGGGGACGTTCATTTTTTTGTCCCCCATGGTTAAATGCAATGGCTTTTATAGTTGATGTTTTCTTGACCGTCCCCTTTAATCAAAGGAGACATTTTTTCTACGTTTAAGAGATAGTTTTTTGGACTGTCTCCTATAGTTGCTTTGCTTGTAGTGATGATAGTTAATCATGGAGTAAATGCAATGTCAAGGATAGGTCTATGTTTGCGCTCGACCTCTCCATTCTATTGAGAAGTATGAGCACAAGTAGTCTGATGTAATACTCCATTTGTGGAGAAGAATGACCACATGTCATAAGAAAGAAACTCCCTAGTATTATCATACCTGAGAATCTTGATAGTCATACCAAATTGAGTCTTTATCTCATTTATAAAATGAATAATAATGGAAAAGATATCAATCTTTTATTCCATTAAGAAGGTCCATAACACATGATAAAAATCATCTATTATGATCATAGAATATCGGTTTTCCTGACGATCAGGATAGCACATGGGTCCCCATACATTAAGATGAACAAGCTCAAAAGGACTAGCAGACTGGATATTCCTAGATGGTGGAAAGGAATTCATGTGATGCTTTTCCAGTTGATAGGCCTCACACTCTTGGATGACAATAGGTGGAAGCTAGGGAAGAATACGATGAAGCTTCTTTGGAGATGGGTGATCCAAATGTTGGAGCTAGAGAGCACCAGAGGATGCTGAAAAAAAGTCCCAAAGCAAGTTGCATTCCCACATGATTGCACAAGATGGAAGGCACCCCTTCTTCACAACCCCCACCAATCGTCCTCCCAGTTAATATGTCCTTAAAAAACACAAGAAATCACATCAAATATCGCTATGCATATGAGATCCTTGCAAATATGACTAATAGAAAGTAGGTTGATGGGAAATCTAGGACAAATAGAACATCATTGAGCATGCTGTTAGGAGTGAGAAGAACATCTCATTCCCTTTATAGAAGAAAATTCGCCATCAACAACTTGAATAGTTAGTTCAAATGGGACTTTGTACATCTGACGTAGGAGGGTATGTTCCCCCACAAAGGTGAGTGGAGGATTTTGTATCAAGCAACCACTCTATTTCTGTAAACTTTTTTTGCGGAAGCAACAAAGATACATGTATGAGCGACTATAACAGTATCTAGAGTATCTCTCTGGTGCGAGTGAGAAGATTCATTACGGTGGATCTTATTTAAACGCTACATTAGATCTTCTAAGTCCTTCCAAGGGACTTAGATAGAAGGTGTTGAGTGGAAATCTCTGGGTTTTTATTTAGATGAATTATTCACAAGTGTCATTGCAACCCAAAGAAGCATCAAACAAAACTAACTATTCTCAAGAAAAATAAATACATAAATGTAGCAAGAGAATTTGCTATTTACTTTACATGTATAGCTAATAGGATCAAACTTCCAGAGGCTACAAAAATCTCGAGGGTTATTCTAATAATTAAAGAATCAATGTAAAGAATAAAGGAATTTCTAAGTCAAACTATGTTTGGCTTTTGTGTTTTAGATTTCTGTATTTTTTATGGATTTTTATTTTATAATTTTTATTTGGTATTCTGATTTTTATTTTTTTTATTTGTTATATTGCAATATATATATTTTTATTTTCAAGCAATGAAATATTAAAAGAAAAATAAACTAAGAAAACAATGCACTCTTTTTTGGAAATTTTAACTTTATCAAATATACACAGAAAATTGGAATAATTATTTTTAGGATTTTTAACTTTTTCTGATGTTTTTTATAAATTTTTAGAGTTTTTCTAATTTTTTAGATTTTTAAATGATTGAAAAATAGCGAAAAATGTAAACATATTGTAATGCGATTATTTTTAGATTTTTAAATAATAAAGAAAGACAAAAGTAGATGAAATAAATACAAAATAAAATATATTTTTATATATTATTCAGAAATCCATTTTATGTTTTTTTATTTTTAATTGAATTTATATAATTTTTTATGTTTTTTATTATTTTGCAATTTGTATGATTTTTTGTAGACGATAAAAATATGAAAATTAGACATAAATAAAAAATAAATTATGCAAGTGGAAATTTTTTAGAATTTTTGAATGGGTTTTATAAATTTTTATTCAATTTTCAATGCAAACATGACATTTTTTGGAGGTTTTTGAATTTTAATAACTACTAAAAATAAAGAAAATACAAAATAAAAATTATGGATTAAAGATGAATGCAACAGGAAATGATATGAATTTTTGTGGAGTTTTTAGATTGTTTTGATAATTTTTATTTAATTTTAAAGAAGCAAAATAAATATGCAGACTCACAAGGACCAATATGCAATTAATTTAAGTTTTTAGACTGAATGATAATAATTATGAAAAAGGTGGGGCTAATGATGCAAAAATCCCATATTCTCACGTGCCTATGTACTTGTGCCCCGCTGGATGGGACCAAACTGAAAATAAATTAATTATGTGGTCCAAACATTAATACAGAAACTGCAGATAATATATTGCAACCCAAAAGTCATATGTTATACACGTGTCACAATTCAAGTAGGACTAATATGCAATTAAAATAAATGCAGAGGGCTAAAATACAATTTGTTCAAATGGATACAAGAAAGACAGATGTCTACTAGGGACTTTTAAAATTAAAATAAAGACAGAGGGATATGGTGCAAATATACCCTTAACGTGACGTGGAGGCTCGAGCGACTCAGATATGTTGCTGTGAGGATCAAATGACTGTGTATCAATTTTGCATGGAGAGCCACGATCAGATCGGGGTCTTCAATCATCGGCTCAAAATTGGAGCTAAATCGACGATGGAGATTGAATCCGATACCACATTCTTGATAGTGTGGCTGTAAGGACACCTCGACGAACTGGGAAGCAGGTCTTCCTCGGCGATCTTCAATCGAATGCAGCTGCCTCGTCTGAGCTCTGTTCTTCCTCAACTTGGTCTCAAATTGAAGATCCTCAGACTCTGCTTCTACTTTGTACCTTGGATCGTTGTGAAACTTCCATATGATCGATCTAGAAGGTGGTCTTCTTAGCTGCTCTGGGAACCTGCTTATGGCTTTGGTTTTGCGTTATGTATGAAGTCTGGAGCTGCTTTGATGGATAAGAAGAACGACGAAGATTGCCTCGATCTGGGGCTGGGCAAACAGGCAGAGACGTGCGGCGGCAATTGCCAGCGACGGAGGTGAATCATGAACTTCAGGTGCTCACTCACACTCCTAATCATGGGGGACAATAGTTGTCACCTACAACTCACTCCAGGGATCAATCTCAGAGAGAAGAATCTTTACAAGTGGGCGAGCACATGTAAGCGAGCACATGTGCACGCCCAAATAGTAAATCGCGCCGCTCCACAACATTCAAACCGACGACCCTCATGGGCGAGCTCATGTGCTCTTCGTGTGCTCGCCCACTAAGGGGCGAGCACATGTGCTCGCCTAGTGCACGAAGAGCTGTGCACGCTAATCCCGCCTTTTTTGTAGTGGACCCAAGGATGGATTGAAGAGTCACCACAGGTGGAGGGATGGTATTTATAGGTGTGGCTCTAATGAATTTTGAAATTCAAAATAGGCATAATTCATGGAGAATTTTGTGGAGATGAAGGGCTAGAGAGTGAGAGGTTTGAAAGAGCGAGAGAATCATAGAAGGAATCTTGGGTAGTTAATGGTTGAGGCGCGTGGAAAAATTGGGCGGAGAACTGATGGAGCAAGGTTAGCGGAGAAAAGGGCGCAGATGAGGAGTTGACCTAGGTCAACATACCCAGTTTGACCAATCAGGGCGCACCACAGATGCGGACAAATTAGGCTACATGACAAAATGGTAAATAAAAGTTAAATAATTCGATAAAAAAATGAAATTATTTAATTACTAATAATAACAAAAATGTTAGGAATAATTAGATGTTAATTTTGGCGATTTTTATTTCATTAAATAATATAATTTCTAGGGTTAAAATAAATATTGAGTGTTATTTACTGGTATGTATACCTATATATGCAATATTTTGATTTTTAATTCATTATTATATATACATAAATAATTTAATACCTTTTATTTACACTATTTTACAAGGTTTTTAATGATATTTTTATTTGATTTTTAGGCGTTAATTAATTAGGTTACTTAAATAGCTATATGTACAATATATACATGGTGATATATATGCAATATATACAAGATTTTATTTTTGTTGATTTTTGATTTTGTAATTCTGTTCATATTTTATACAAGTTAAATACAATATTTACAAGTAATAAAAACACGATATTCACTAATATGCACAAGAAAAATAATGTATTAAATAATACACATAATCTACATAGGTTTATTATACAATAATATCCCAGTTGGTCACATTTCACACCTTCATTCAGAATTTTATGGAAATGTCTCTATTTAAAGAGTATTTATTTTGGAGTACTATGAAAGTGAGTTTGATGAATTTGGATTCTTTGTGGAGAAGATATTGATATTGGAAGTTTGTACATCGTGGCTTCTGGAGAGTGATATTATTTACACAATATTTACAAGTTTTTACTGATATTATTTTTACTATTTACGAAAGAATTTTATACACAATTTTCAAGAAAGAATTATTTTTTAAAGGGATTCAGCTATGAATAAGTCAATGTAAAAATTGTGCAATATGTAATAGTGTGTAATATAAACAATATTATGCAAGTGAGGAATATAAGCAGGTGTCAAGTATTTTCTGGATTTTTGGCCTTATCTCCCCATACTTTATTCCTTATCGATCATGTCAAGGCTTGACCTTCTCTCGGTGTCTTGTTAAGCATGTATCTATTACATATATACAGTATTTTATTTTCTTTATTTTTCCTTTATTTATTTATTTATTTTAGGTTAAAATATATAATATTTACACAAAGATGATGGTTAGTAAGAAAATGGATTTATTGACATATAAAAGTATTTTATAAGACATTTTAAGCTAAAATAAATGAATAAGATGATGCATATTCATCAGAAGGGCCCTCTCCCCAGTAGCGGTTCGAGCAAAATGAGTTGAACAATCTGTTTTGTTTAATAAACGGCCTCCATGTGTCCATACTTGTCACGATAGGTACACTAAATGGTGTTGCAACCTCGTCCTATACTGAATAAACTATGGCCATGAACCCGGAATGAACCACAATCCCCTCGCCTATATGGGACAAACAGTGTAGAGATATGTCCTTGAACTTTCATAATAGTGCCATCAGTGGGGACGATAAGGTGGCTGATGGTACAATAAGCCTCCTCGATAGTGAGCAGAACTACAACAACGATCATTTGTTAGCGATCTGCAGCGTAGCCCGGATCAAGTCTCGTTAGAAATACCAAGATAGCCATATGTTGGCGATGTTGCTTCTATGTAGGAAAAGGTGAAACCCAAAATGCATGCATTATATCATTCAAACATGGACTTTGATAGAGATAAGCACTCAGCTAGTGGACGATTGCTTGCTTCGTATTCAACATGTTGAACTATGTTTGATACGTTCTACTTGAATTATTTTCTTGGACATATGTGACTTGAATACAAGTCCACATGTCATTCATATTGTTGTAGTAACTGCGATACATAGGTGGAAGGCGAAGAAGTCAAGCTCATTTGCAATCATGTCGATGATGGTGACCATGATCCAAGAATTGACCATTCCATCATCTTTTGCCTAAGTGGTGTATTTCCATGACTTTTCAGCAGGCTCTAGCTCCAATAGAACGTTCAACTTATCATATCCACGTAAAATAAAGAGGAACATGCGGGACCATTTAGGATACTTGGTCTCATCCAACATGTTGATCGACAAAAATGAGTGTATTTAGTTGCTCCATCCATCATATCACTGAGATGTTACTTCTGATTGAGGCATCTCCGACTAAGGTGTTAGGCATGAATAAATGAAAAATATAGATAAAAGATAAGAAACAAATGACAAGACAATCTATATGATGTTTCTCCCCAGCAATGTGCCATTTGTTGAAAAGAATTTTCGAGTGTCAAATATGTCCTCACAAGGCGAAGTCACAGACGTTGTGGCGACCCTCAAGAAATCCTACTTCAGACGACAATTAACCCACAAATAAATATAGCAATATAAATAAATGTGTGGAGTTAAAATTTATTTTATGTAACTCTATAAAGTGTGTGTATAATGCAAATGTGTAGAGTTTCGAACACAGGGAGCAAACAATATAATAGGCAAATGAAAGTGCAAAACTATTCCTTTCTTCTTGTCTTTTATTGTCCTTTCGTGTGGCATTTTAATTTTTATTTTTTATGGAATTTAATTTTTATATTTTTATTTTTAAATTTTCTATTTTAATTTTCTTTTTATATTTTTTATATTTTTGCGTCGTTTTCTTTTAAATATATAATATGGATTTATATATAACTACATATACAAGATAAGGTAATATACTTATAAATAATACTAAAAATGATCAAAATATAGGAAACAAAACGTATTTGGGTTTTATATAAATTTCTTATATTTTGTGATTTTTTATGTTTTTTTCTAATTTTATAAATTTTAAAGTCAATAATATAACAAAACATGGATAAATAAATAGGTCGAATTGTTTTGGGGATTAAAAATGGCAAAAAGTGTCAAAATTTCTCAAAACCAATTTTAATACATAAATAATAATATAAAAAATTCAGAGATAAAAATAAATATTTTTGGAATTTTCGCTGATTTTTCATTTTTTACTGGATTTTAGAGTTTTTTAATTTTTACTCTTTTTCTTTTTCAATTCCTATGGATTTTAGGTATAGAGTTGTAAAATACTAAAATAAAGAAAATATATTTTCTAGAATTTTTCAAAAAATATTTTTTGTTTTTTGGAATTTTATATATCAAACATAGGTAAAATGCTCTATTTTTTAGAAAATTGGTAAAATGCTTAAAATGTAAATGCAAAAATATGGCGTGAAATTACAAGAAAGCAAACACTTAACCCTGTTTTTGTATAACTTTTTGAGCATAACCCAATTTTCATATAACTTTTGGAGCACAAGATATATTTCTAATAAATGAAATACAAGAACAAAAATTAATGAACGGGGAAGGGTGTTTTTGCCATTAAAAATAAAGGTAGGGTCTATAGTGTAAATTTCCTAAAAAGCTACAAATATTCAAACTCTAAGGACTAAATGTAAAATACAGAACTTGTGAGGGATTAGTGCAAAATTGTCACCTTACGTGGAATGACACTGAAGTAACGTGGCCAAAACACAATAATAATACGAGTTAAACTTAGGGGTTCCTTTATAAATTTTATAAAAATATTGAAACGTGTAAAAAATACATAACTAAATAAACAAAACAAAAAGATGAGGGATATGTCTGCAATTTACCCCCTAAGCATCTAATCGAACGACTCTAGTTTATTCACTTGCCACATGACAGGACAACAACGACCGATACCGATTCGTACAGCTATAGCTTGGATGAGATCGTCCCACGGATCTGACAGTGGAGGAGTGGGTTTAATCCGACGGCTCTTATCAAAACTGGGTCATGGGAGTAATCGGACGACGTTGAGATACCCAGTAAGAACAAGGAAGAACTGCATCGAGCTGCTCCGGTCACACATATATTCTTCTTCTGGCCTCCAAATCCACCGTTGAAGTGCTCTAATCACTTCGGGAGTTGATCTGTAGCAGATGGAGGCTTCAAATGTGTCCAGGCCCCATCGATGGCTCCTGGATCTCGATGTAACTAGGAGGTTTTTCCTTGCTGAAGATGCTCCTTGAACGAAGCCTCAAGGAGCTGCAAAAGCACAAAGGCATGACGATACAAAGGAGAAAGTTCTTGGGGCTTTTATTTAGTGGTTTCGGGGCAAGATGGAGCGGGATGGAGATATGCTCATGGGAGAGGCAATAGAGGAGCATTGAAGATTCGATCGAGGGTGAATCGAAGGTGCCGATGGTGCAGGAAGGTAGAGAAATGGAAAGGCAAGGTGGCGAGGTGGTGGTCGAGGTGGAACAAGGTCAGAAATGGTTGGAAATAGTGGGAATGATGGCGGGAGCTCTAGAGATCCAGTAAAGATCAATCTACTTAACTAAGATAGAACAACCATTAAAACTCAAACTAAAGGCATAAAAAGGAACCTAGAGCTACATGCACGTAAGAAGCAAAGAAAATTACCTCGAGTTCCTGGGAGCCACGAGATGGGACCACGACAGTGAACTTCATCGAAAATGGTGGGGACGACCTCTACACCGTCTCCCAAGCTGCAAGAACAGTCTGCCTAGTTCGTTGTCACCAAGTTCAAGACCAAGGGCACGATCTGATGGGAAAACACAGTGTTAAGGGAACCAAAAAGTGAAGGAGGCGAGGAGATCAGTTATGTAATAGCAAGGTTTTTGAAACCGAACCGGACACCGAATCGGAAACCTTGTTGAAATGGTCGGATCGGGTTGAATCATTTAATCAAACCGGTTCAACCGGATGATGACGTCATCATTATTTAAAACCGGATTAAACCGGACCGGTGAAAAAAAAGTGATTGAACCGGCTAATCAAACCGAAATGAAATAATATATATAATATAATATACACTTAAATATACTAGAAATATATATAATACATAGATAATGTATATATTTCACACTATACATAAAGTTTTTTCTTATACTCCATCAAATGTCATACATATCATATATATATATATATATATATATATATATATTATTTGGACTAAATGTTGTATAACATGATAATAGTTTACTTATATTTAAAACCCAATACATCCAAATAGTTGCCTTAGTGTAGTTGGTTAGAAGTGTCAAATAAATAACCAAAGGTCATGGGTTCAATTCCCACTATCAATAAAATTTTTAAATAATTTAAAAATTAAATGCGGTTCAACTTCGGTTGAACCTGATTAAACCGGGTCAAAAAAATAGGTTGAACCGGACGGGTTAACTAAAATTGAAATTATCGAACCGAACCGGCCTAAACCGGTTAACCGGACTGGCCGGCTCGACCGGTCCGGTCCGGTTTCAAAAACATTCTGTACAAGTGACGAACACAGATGCAAGATCGAGGATTTTCATATGGATCAAGGATAGTACAAGGATGGGAAAGGATCTGCGTGAAGATCCATTAAGTTGTCAAGATTTTTTGTTGAGGAGTCGAGGAGTCTCAAGCAGTGTATTATGAAGAATAAAATCGAGAAGGGGAGATCAAACCTAGGTTTTAACAAGCCTAGACCTTGGGTCACGGAGTTGACCCAGATCAATGGATGGCGTGCCCTGATTGGGCCACGTCATCTGTAAAAAAAACAAATCAAAAGTTAAAAATAGAAATAAGTTGGAAATAAATAATAAATGATTTATTTTATTTTTGGTTTAAATATAAAAATTGTTTACTTTTTAATGTAGTATTTTATTCCAAATTTTTATATATTGTTATGGCCATATTTATACAAGTTAATTATTAAGGTTTATTTATAGGTATATTTACCTATATTATGTATGTTTTATTTTTATTTGATTTTACTAATTTATTATTTTATGTACATAGTATATATATATATTTATAACTTATTTTTATATGCCTAAATATATTTTTGTTATGTTTTCCTAATATCATATGTACACTTAAATAAATATGTATACTTATTATAAAGGTATAAGTATTTTATATTGATCTATGCATTCTTTTATACTATTTTATTTTAGTGTTTTATTTATAATTTTATTCTATTGTAATTATGTACATATACTATAAACAATATTTACAAAATTGTAAAAATATAAAATTATAGAAATTATAAAGAATAAATAAAATGAATATTTTATTCAGGTAAGCCATACAATAGGGATCCAAAATCTAACTTTTGCATCTTAACTCCAAATTAAACGAAACCACTCTCACTAAATAGATAATAAAAAGTTATATATAATTAAAGTATTTTGGTACATTTTGAGTTCATACAGAGAAGATATGGGTCTGGGAAGTTTGAGTTTTGGATTTTTATTCTGAGTAAAAAATATATAGTATGTATTATTTTTGTGTGAAATCAATTTTTTATTTTTCAATGTATTTTTCTATACAATTTTCTTGTAGCAAAGTTTCTTTATTTGAGGCATAAATAATAAAGAATAAAATAGGTCCCAAAAATGAACTTTTAATGAATAAAAGAATAGGATTGTTACTAGATTGTTGACCCTTATCTTGCCCTACTTTATTCCTTGTCGGCCAAGTCAATTCTTGACTTTGTCTTGGGGCTCAGGGTCATAAAATACCTTTGGTGTTTTATTATTTCATTTCTTTATTCTATAATTCTGGCATAAAAACTAGTATTTTATATACAATAAATAGAATAAATATGAATGTTGGTTTGTATAAAATAATGATATTTACATTCATTTACCTATGGTTTTAAGGCCAAAATGATAGAATAAAGGTGATGAAATGGAGGTTCATTACCCCATATACTTGCCTTTGCTAGTTCCTAGAAAACACTTATGCAATGAAAAAAATAAAGAAAAGAAAAAGAAAGAACTTGGATAGATTTTAATTTTCGAACTTGTCTTCACAAAATCAAAGTTTGGAGCTTAAGTCGGACTTTGGATTTTAAGTGCGATTGGAACCTTCTTAGGAAATGGATTTGAAACACAACAGACTTTGAGAATCACGGAACTCTACTCGTGTCCGCAATTGTCAGGTCAGAACAAATCAACTCAAATGTAGACTCTTATGACTATGAATATATCTTGGACAGTATGTGAGATATGTTGCTCTCCTCGACTGAAGCGGTAAAAGTCAATCTTCTCCAACATGGTGAACCTAATTCCCTAATTCAACAACTCTTTCCTCGAGAAATGGGGTATTCCCTTCTAAGTTAAAGTACAACCAACTCAAGAAGAGATGGAGAAAAGAATGGATGGTATCTAGTGTAGCTACTTATCCGAGGATGCTTAACCAGTGTAGCCAAGTCACCCGGCTGCAAGCTCACATACATAAGACCTTAAAGTTCAAGATTTCTTATTGAGTGTACAAATATATACACTACGACATGCATTTTATTTTCAATCAGGCATGTCTAATTTTCTGGAGTTTTTGATTTTACATGTTTTGAATACTATATACGACAACATTTTACATAAGGACTTTTTCCACTTAAGACAGTAGTCTATCCCTCTTCCGAAGATTTATTGCAACATACACCTTCTGTATTTAGAACTTATAGCTACTAGATCTGGTTGGGTTACAATGGCCACAAATGTGTGACTTCTAATGTTTCCATTCGCCTGCTATGTCTCATGCCGGCAAATCCAGTCCTCTACCATTTCAACTGAGGTGAGCATAGTGAAAGGTACAGGTGTACAAGCTAGGTCATTATCAACAACAGTTGTGTGTATGCTCCAAAATACCTTAGGGAAATTTACACCCATAACCCTGCATAATCGTGAGTTACACTCAAGGCACCAAATAACCCTATGTTTTAAACCTATAACCCTATGTTAATTTAGTTCGTTAATTCAACCAAATGACTGAGTTAATCTAACCTAGCCACGATCTAATAACCGGGATTACCTCATCCCAAGCCACGATAATCCAATAGTCAAAAGAAAAAAAGGAAAATATCCCATCCCTCCTCTCTCGGTCCAACATCCGCATACGAGTTTGGAGGGAGAGTGATATAGGGCGGTTGTGTGCGATGGTAGAAGACAAGTGTTGCATGGCAACAGCGTGTGGTGGTACAAGGATGAGCGTATTCCTTCCACAAGGGGTGAATGTGACTTTGATGACAAAGGGATTCTGTGCAGGGGGGAGGGGGAGCTTGTAGGATGGACTTCGTCGGAGGTCGCAAGGGGGTGGGCTTCGACAATAGGGAGGGAGGGAGTCACACGTGTGGGGGGGGGGGGGTAAGAGACCCGAAATTTAATCCTTTTAATTATGTCATTCTAAATGCATTGTAGTCGAATAAATTCAGATCAACTAAAAATCGCTAGATAATGAATTAATCAATTAAATCTAGCGATTATATTTTTTACTTGGGTAAGCTCATGGTCAAACTCAGGGAGGCAACTTTCTCCTTATATTTATTTTTAGTCAATCACGATGCTAGATTTTCAGAGATATTTTTTTAGTATTTTTAAAATGCAGTTAAAAATGCAATGCAATTTCAGGCTAAGTTGAGGATAAAAATGCAATTTACTATCAAATCAAGTCCGAAAATTATGAAACTTATCCAGGATATGTATGAATACAAAATTAAGCTACTGTAATTTTTTTGGAATTTTTCGAGGAAAATAAATTAACTATGAATAAAATACGTAGACTAGGTGAATTTCGCAAAGTTAATTTTAATAAATAACAAACCACTTTATTTTCTAAAAGGAAAATTATCCTAGATACTTGTATGTAAGAGGAATTCATGAAAAAGATAAAATCCTAAAAATAATGGATTTATAACCTATTAAAAATCAAATAAACGAATCACCAGGTAATTTATTCCGACCTAAATAAGCGTGCAAATAAGATGATTTTTGGGAACAAATTAAAACTACTTAAACTCTACCTATTTTTCGCAATTTTAGAGCAAGAATGAATTAACTATTTAATGAATGTCAAGCAATGGGCAAAATGTACAATTTCCACAAAAAATATATTAAACAGTCCATAGCTCTCACAAATCAAACAAATATTCATCATGATAAAGCACAAAGTGTTCTACAATATGCAATTTTTAGAATCATAAATAATGACAAATGCACGTTCAAATAAATATGCAAACATAACGATGTATATGCAATTACAAAAATAAAATTGATAAAAGAAAAGAATGCTGACATGGACTTAGATGAGATTACTTATACATGCGAGGGTATATATGCATTTTCTCCACTGATACATGCTCACCTCACATGTTGATGATGTCACAAATGAGATGAGGGTAGCTACGTGATTTCCAAAAGATGCAGGGGCTTGGTTGAAAATCTCCATCAAGACATGTGCAAAGCACATGCCTGCTTGATGGGGGACTTGACGCAAAGCCCCGAGATGGTAGGGGGCTCAAGTGTAGTTTACCCCTACCTCAAGTTTTTTTTTTGATGAGTAAGAGGTATCATCTGTATTTCAATAACCAAAAAGGGGTATACACAATTTAGCCGCAGCCAGGCGTACAAAAACAAAAGAAAGACAGATTTGCAGTGGGAATCAAAATCACTGCATTACAAAACCAACATCACTAAGTTGAGTAGTTCAAAACAATCAGGTAGAGCCACTTTCCTTCAGCATCAGGGCAGTGTTAACATTAGCAACAATTGAAGCGCCAATAGCCTGGGGAGACGAAGGTTGCATCGCAGCCCACCTTTGGTTTCTTTCTCTCCAAATTTCCCAAACAACCGCAGCAAGCACCGAACACCAAAGTTGTTTTTGTTTACCAGTCAAAGCAGAACTAATCCAGTCGATCAGAGGCATTAGCGAGTGAAGGGCAGAGGGGCGAGGAAGCCCAAAGCCGGGGAGAACATGGCTCCAGATATCTTTAGCAAAAGCACAAGAGAAGAAGAGGTGGTCACGACAATCCTCCAAAGATCCGCAAAGGTAGCACCGAACCGAGGTGACAATCCCGAACCTCTGTAGCCTGACGAGAGTGGGGAGCCTATCAGTAACCGCACGGTAGAGGGTACAGGCGTGCTTAGGGACCGGTCCCTTGCACCACACAACCGCCGCCCAAGCGGCCACCGGCGCCCGATGCCTTACAACATCCAAGGCCTGAGAAAAGGAGAATCCATTGGGGGAGCGGTTCCAGACAAGACTGCCATTGGAGTATGAGATGAACCCTTGATAAGAGGCTCTACCACGCAAAATACGTTTCCACAACATGGAGCCACCCGCCTTTGGCGTAGCCTCCCAAAAGGAGCAATCATGCAAGTATCTTTTTGTGAGAAAATCAGCCCAGAGAGAGTGCTTGGAGGTAAGGATGACCCACCCCCAAGAAACCACCATCGCATCACGCAACATCGCAAGGGAACGCAGCCCCAGGCCACCTTCAGCCTTAGGAAGACAAACCGTGCTCCACCGAGTATAATGCGGCCCATAGCCCCAAAGGAAGTTAGCGCATATTTTGTCCACTGTTTTGATAGTGCCGAACGGAATGTAGCAGCCACCAGCCCAATAGAGAAGGGTTCCCGCGATGACTGACTTTAGGAGGAGAAGTCTACCGGCCATAGAGAGCGAAGAAGCCTTCCAACCACTGAGAGCAGCCTGAATCCGGTCCACCAACGCCTGCGCGTGGGATCCACGCCCAAGGGAGGAAACGAGCGGGAGGCCAAGGTAGGTGGTAGGAAGGCTACCACGGAGAATCCCCAGCTGCAAAGTGCAAGCAAAATCTGCTGGGGCGCCCTTCGGCCTAAGGAGCTTGCATTTACGGAGATTCAGGCATAGGCCGGAGATGGAACCAAATACTTCCAGAATTCTCTTCACCTCAAGAAGAGAAGAAGAGGATGCCTTAGCGAAAAAGAGGAGGTCATCCGCGTAAATTAGATGGCTAGGGGCAGCCCCCCGACCTCGGCCCAGGAGCTTAAGGCAACCACTAGAAACCGCGAGATCCATGAGGGAGGTAAGCGATTCCATTCCAATCACGAAGAGCAAGGTACTGAGGGGGTCCCCCTGCCTGAGTCCCCTAGTGCCCTTGAAAAAGCCAACAGAAGAGCCATTGAGAAGGATAGAGTAGGATACCGTAGTGATGCAATTGGCAATCCAAGAGACCCAAACCGGGTCGAACCCCATGAGGCGGAGAGAATCCAGGATGAAGGAGTGCTCGATAGTATCAAAGGCCTTAGAAAGGTCAACCTTAAGGCACGCACGCTTAAAGGAGGCCTTACGCTCAAAAGATGAGATAAGTTCTTGCGCAAGCCGGGAGGAGTCACCAATATGGCGGCCCTTGACGAAAGCCGATTGATTCTTAGAGATCAAGTGAGGCAGGACTTCGGCCAGACGAGAGGCAAGAATCTTCGCAAAGAGCTTGTAGATGACATTACAACAGGCTATGGGCCTAAAGTCGCCTACCGCCGTCGAGGAGGCGCCCTTTGGCACAAGAGTGAGGAAAGTGTGGTTGGCCTCCCTGACCATACCGCCCCCCTTCCAGAGGAAATCCATAGCACTTAAAATATCATACTTAACCAGAGACCAATGCCGTTTGAGGAAACCGGTGTTAAACCCATTAGGCCCCGGCGATTTAGTGGACTTGATGTCACGGAGTGCGCGGCCAATCTCATCCGCGTCAAATGGCCGGGTAAGCCAACACCTAGCTTCATTGGAGAGGCACCAGTGGGGGGCTGGGGGGGCAGGCCTAGCTGGCCTAGGCAGATCGGGGGAGAGGAGGGACTGGAAGAAATTGGAAGCAGCAGCCGCCACCTCCGCCCGTTTCTCAACTTGACGACCATTGCAGTCAATAAGGGAAGGAATGAAGTTCCTTGCATAACGGACCTTGGTCGAGAGATGGAAGAACTTAGTATTTTGTCACCCAGAAGAAGCCAATCAGCACGGCTTTTTTGGCGCCAAGCCGACTCCAGGTCGGCGTCAAGCTTGGTCAAGGATGCCTTAGCGTCCGCTTCCAGCTGTGCAATAATGGGATCAAGAGGGTCAGCACTAAGCACGCCATTGATAACTTTGAGGGCAGCCTCCACCGCCTTGGCCTCCTCAAAAACGTTAGCTTCACGGGAAGCCCACAGCCGGAGCGCCTTCTTGACAGCTTTCAGCTTCTGGATGAGAACGAACAAAGGATTGCCATCAACATGCATCGCCCAGGCCCCAGAGACCGTCTCAGTGTAGCCAGGCCTTGAAGCCCAGTAGTCGAAACACCGAAAAGGGGCATGCATAGCCTGGCGGTCGACAATGCGAATAGAGAGTAGAAGATGGTCCGAATCAGCCACAGGGGAGTATCCCAGTTTCAAATGAGGGAAGAGTGAAAGCCAGGCTTCATTTGCAAATGCTCTATCAAGCCGAGACGCAATTCTGGTAGGTCCAATTGAAGAGTTCGTCCAAGACCAACGGTTTCCGGAAGAAGGAAGCTCCAAAAGGTTGCATGAATCAACGCAAGAGTTGTAATCAGCCATAGCAACATGTGAAGGGGCCAAACCTCCCACTTTCTCATGCGAGTATCTAACCACATTGAAGTCACCAAGCAGCAGCCAAGGAGTTTGCGCAGGAATGGTTGTGTGGCAAAGAGCCTCCCAGAGCCTTCTTCTTACCGACAGATTATTATCGCCGTAAACCACGGATATGAATAAATTCAGGCCTCCTTTGTTTGAACAGTTCAGAGTGATGACCTGAGGAGAGATCATAATTGGAGAACAAGACCAGACAGAGGCCTTCCAAAGGATGTAAATCCGGCCAAGATCTGTATCATTATGCATGAGGTTCCAGTCCTTGGGGATCATATCAGCAAATTTTTGCCGATTTGCTGGCCGAATCTTTGTCTCCAGGAGACCAATAAAGTCGGCATTGTGCTCCCCCTTTACGGAGGTGAAGTTCTTAAGAAGCTTTCTCTGCTTGGAGGCCTTGTTTAGCCCCCGCACATTAAGTACCACAATAGACATTAAGGAACTGCGGGTTGACCTACACGGCCAGGTTGTCTAGAATGCCCACCCGAGGGCTTCTTCTTTCTATGCGAGGCAACAGCCCACGATGGGTTTGGTTCGACCACCAGCGGTGGTGGATCCGCTACAGGGGCATTATGGAGGGAGACCAAAGGGTCCTCCCCACCTGGTAAATTAAGGTCAAGTCTCGCCTCGGGCCGAGACACAGACTTCTTGGAGGGAGCAGGAGGGCGGAGCAGGAGTGCCTTCGACCCAAAAGGGAACGGAGAGAAGGGCTTCCCTTGGGATCTCTTAGAAACCCGCTGCATCGAGGGGCTGGCAGGAGCAGAAGAGAATGGAGCCGAGTCGCTACCAGCCAAGGCAGTAGAAGAGGGCACGTGGAGATTAGAGCTCCCCAAAGCAAGCGAGCTGTCAACTGTGACCGAGTCAACCATTGAATCCTCAAGAGGCAATTCCGCACTATCAAGAATACTAAGGAGCCCATCAGAACGGCTCAGCATAGGGGAAAGGCTGTGACCTTGAAGGGGGGTCAGGTTTGGAGGAAGGCCCCGATTGACAGGAGCATCAGCACGGGGGTCCTGCCGAAATAGGGCCTCAGACTCGGCAGAAGGGACGTTGTTGGAGGGAACGAGCCCCGACTGGGGAGCGGGAGGAGCACCAGCAGTCACGGAAGGCCCAAGAGGCACAGATGCGGAAGCACCGGCCAAGCAAGGCGGGGAATTGGCAGCAGAAATGGGGGCCGAACCTGGGGGCTGAGCAAAGGGGCACCTTGCCGTGGAGTGGTCAAAATTAACGCACCTGGTACATTGGGGAGGGCTCCATTCAAGCTCTACCCGGATCAGTTGGCGATGACCATTAAAAAACACCAGTGGGACCTCCTTCGGGATGGGGGCACCCGCACAAATAGAGATACAGCATCGAGCAAAACCGTCCCGCTGGCCGTTAGCAGTAGCGGAATCCATAAAAAGCGGCGTGCCAAGAAGACTAGCAATTTTGTTTAAGATAGAAACGGAGGAGTGGCACATGCTTAGCCCATGGAACTTGACCCATAGAGGGATTTTCGAGAGCAGATCCCTCTCGAAACAGGAACCCGCATCCCATTTACGGATCACCACGAAACGACCCTGGAATAACCAAGGACCTCCATCGAGGATGCGTTGGCACGCCTCATCCGAAGTCAACTTGAGGTAGAAGAAACCATTTGGTCGGGGATATAGCTTGAATCCCCCTTGTGGCATCCAAACCTTCTCAATAAAAGCGAGCAGCAGTTTCCGAAAGGGGCTTTTCCCAAGAATGTAGAAGACGAGGGTGTGAGCCCAGGTCTTGTCCAGGTCAACGATGTCGTCCTCGGTAGCGAAAGCAACAGGGAGACCATTCAGAGTTACCGGCGGCACAAACTCCATTCGCCTAGAAGGGGGAGGCGGAAGGGAGTTGCCACAGGCATCTCGCCAAGGACGAGAGAGAGGAGGCGGGTGGGGGGAGGGGTTAAAGGGGCGCACAGGTAAAGGTTTAGGAGGCTTCACCTGTTCGGAGGGCCCAGCCGAAGAGGGGTGGAAGGGAGGAGTCGGGGCATCCTGGAGGCAGGAAAGGACAGCGGAACGGGGAGATGAGGGTTTAGGGGCACAAATACGGACCGGGGATAGGGGTACGGGTGAATGCGGTGGGGAGGAGGGAAAGGAGGGAGAAGACGTTTGAGGTGGAGGAAGGGGAGAGGCGCCGGGGGCGGCGCTAGGGTTTGGGGGGTCGAGGGCGGCGCTAGGGTTTGGGGGGTCGGGGGGGTCGGGATGGGGCACCATACGGGGAGGATATCCCCCTACCTCAAGTTATGTGTACATGAGAGAAGGTCGACCCAAGGAGATGGTTGTGCTCACGCCCCCAAGGCAAGAGGTTGGGGTGGTGCAGGGCGTGACCTGCAGGTGTCGTCAGCTGGTCGGTTGGTCAAGGCACGTAGCATAGGTGGTTGCGAGTTGGGGATGCGAATGGTGCAAGAGCGGTGGATCGTGGCCACTGTGCGCTGCAACGGTTAAGCATCTTCGATGTAGGGAGTCGAGAAAGGCAGAAGGGGCTGCACGCGTTTGTGTGCAGTGGTCAGGAAGATGGAGGGGTTGCTACTGGTTGTTGGAGGGCGATGCCCGGTTGACACACGATTGGAGCTTGGAGGCGCTGCAGAGGTGGCTCTGAAGTTGGCGTGGGAGGATGAAGAAGCTGCAGTAGATGGTTGTTGGAGGGCGACGTCCGATCGATGGAGGTTCTTTTATTGTTGGGGCATCCATAAGCTAGAGTGTGATGATGCTCGGCCTCGTAGGGGGTGGAATCAAGGTCATGTGCAATGATGGTGGTTTTTGCTGAAGCCGATGCAGTAGGCGAAGGCGTGGCGCGGATGAGGACCGTGGTGGCTCTGCGTGGAGGTGCAACGAAAGAATGAAGGGGGTGTTGTAATGGATGCATGCCTGTGCAAGTGCGTGGTGAATGGCTGCTAGATGTGCGGTTGTCGATGGACGATGAAGGAACAGGGGAGTACTAGAAGGAAGAAAGGGAAAGAGGAAGAATGGAGGAATAGAGGAATATAAGAAAAACAGAGAAAACGAAGAAGGAAATTATACATGTGGTTAGCTGGAGAATTTGGAGTATTGGACGCCCTCCTATGATCGTCGTTCAAGAGCTGCGAATCTCGAGCTCTACAGTGCGTGAAGATCAGAGCTATAGTAGAAGGATCGAGCCTTCTAGATCTCTCCAAGGATAGTTGCTTGTTGTCACTCTACCAATGGGCCGCGATTGATGTCACCAATGTCGGTGGGAGCTTGGGCTCTATATCTGAGGAAAATGGTAGATGGTCCACAACGTTGGCGAAGAACCCCCTTTTAAGGACAATTGTAGGAGTGGTTGAGATCGTGGGGGAGAAGTGGTGTGGTTGTGCGATGTGGGTGGTGCTCTGCATGAAGATGGGGAAGCGAAGTGGGCGAAATCGCCCGCGTTAGCTGCGATGGTTGTGTACGCAGAGTGAATGAGAGGTGAACACGGAGGGGGGTTGATGAGGGAGAGGATGGGTGGTTCCGCTAGGCAGGAAGAGGCTATGTGCAAGTCTCGCAGGAGGAAGGGGAAGGTGGGCAGGTCATGTGCTAAACACGTGACCTGGCAGATACAGAAGATGAGGGCGCCACATGGCGCATGGCCATGCGGCCACGTGGCGGGTAATTTTTAATTTTTAAGAAAGAAAGAAATAAATAATAGTATATAATATAATAAAAATAAATACAATAAATAATACTAATAACATAAAGCTAAATAAATAAATTAATTAAAGTAAATAAGTAAACTAAATATAAATAATTAAAGTAATAATAAAGTAAATAATTTAAAATAATAAATAGAATTATAAAAAATGGGGGTGATACGTGGCAGCTCCAGTAGTTGCCACGTATCGCTCTCAAAAAAATAAAAAATTAAATATAAATACAAATAAAAATGAAATAACAAATGGAGTCAGATCAAAAAGTGGCCAACACAAGAGTTTCTCGTCTCAATGTCATCTACAACTTCCGTGAAGAACCAAAGTCAAAAGAAGTCATTTGTATAAAAATTATTTGTGGGTGGTAGCTTCTATGTACAAAATACCGCATTTTTGTCTTTTGCAAAAATTTTTATCGTTTTCAAATAAGAGAAAAATAAAAGTAAAGTTATAGAAAACATGAAAGGAATATTTACAACTTAATCTATTTTTTGTATTTTTAATAATAAAGAAAATAAAAAGATAAAATGAATGGTATTTTGGTCAATATGTACAATATACAATAGGGGTCAAAAACCCCAGTTTCACTTACGATCCGATTTTATGAAATAGTATTGTTTTAAAGGTCTTTCAATATGTACTACAATTTTTAAAATGGTTTTGCAAATATTTTTGGGATTTTTAATTTTACAAAATTTTAGGGATTTTTCAAAATAAAAGATTTTTTTAGAAAAGAAATGGTATAGATCTTTACACATGAGTGACTCTTATTATTTACAAGGATTGGGTTTTTAGGAATTTAAAAGATTCTATATACAATGTTTGTAAATGACGTACATAATTCTTAAGATAATTTGAGCAGATTTTGCGAACATTTTCAAAGCTTATTTTGAAAAGTAATTTGACAATTAATTTTTACAAACATTTTACAAAATTTTGAAAATTTGCAAAGATTTTTCAAACATTATATATAGGTTTTTCAAAATATTTTTGCAATTATTTTTCAAACATTTATAAATAGATTTTTCAAGCATTTTATTTCACTCAAAGAAATGAAATTTTTACAAAACATTTTTGCAAAGGTTGAAAAAATTTAATAAAATATTTTCCAAGTTGTTTTCAAAAGATTTTTCAAAAATCTTTTCAAAATATTTTTCAACCATTTTGCAAAATATATTTTTAACCTAATTTATTAATCATTATATACATAGAATTTTAATGAATTTTATACAAGTTTGTTTGTTATAGTTCATTAGTTCTACTTTAGCCATAGTTATTGAAAATACAAAAGTATGGGTTATGGCAAAAGTATATATGAAGTATATAGGACCCCCATACATAGCTTGAGCTATGTCCTCATAGATTAGAGAGAAAAAGAGAAGACATAACTCGCATTGATTATATAGAACCTATACTACAACAAGAAAATAAAGAATGAACTAATCATCGGCTCGACATGCTTCCCCCTACACTTAGTGTAAAATATCCCTAAGTATATATAGAGTGTAAAAATTTGAGGGGATATGTAAGGGATCTGAGAATGAACTACTCAGAGTATACACCTCCCTATACTTAGGACAAAGTATGTCATAAGTATAGCAATGAAGGAGGGATGACGCATTTTTGGAAGAAAAGAAAAAGAAAATGAAAAGAAGAAAAGAAGAAAATAAAGTTGACTCAACTCGTCTACCTCCCTTATACTTAGCACAAAGTACATCCTAAGCTAGGGAAAACAAACAGAATGAGGTGGATGAGCAAAATGGTAGATGGAAAGGAGAAAAGGAAAAGAAATATACAAAGAGATCGATATACAAAGATCAAGAAGGTAGAAAGTGGATATTCTTGCGGGACCGCTGAGGAATGGTATGACAAGGTGCAGGTCGATATAGGGGTCATCAGTAGACATAAACTGATCAGGATCGACCTGATGAAGGTCCTCACTGGTATCAAAGTGAAAGGCACGGACTGGTAAAGTGGAAGTAGTATGGTCGTGCTCAGTCTGGGAGTTCTCTACTAGGACAGAATCGAAAGGCTTGAATATATCGATGAAAGAGGTAAGGAAAAATTTAACCTTTTTAGTCTCTCCTAAGTCTGACCTCCGCTCTAAAGAGTCTATAGTGTAAATATCGTGGATGTCATTAATGAATCTCCACTCGCCCAAAGGGGGAACTTCAAGGTATATGCTTTCCGAGTCTTCCTCACCAAAGAGGAATCCTCGGGTCTCAGTATCTTCCATAATAAAGCAAACCTCTTTGATATCAACATCAAGGTCATAGTCCTCGGGGTCAGCTAACACAGGTACGCTCCCGTCAGATGCGGGTCTCTGGTCAGTAGTGGGTGCGGTGATCGACACATTGCAATCTTAGCAGAATGAAAGCAAATCTCTCCAGATCCATAATCAATAACGGTTCTCGCATAGGGGAGAAAAGGTCATTCCAGGATCATTGGAGGACACTCCACATGGGTGGAGGTCACCATGGGAAATACAACAAAGTCAGCAGTAAATCTCATGCCATGAATCTGAATGACAACGTTTTCTAGAATACAATCATTCTCTTTATTGATCCATCAACAAACTAGCAACTCATCCATGTCTTCTAGAGAGGCCCTTGATGGAGAAACTGTGATGAATGTCAAATTCGCCTCTTTAATAATCCACAATAATGTCGTAGTACAGGAGGCGAATTTGGTTCAGCAAAAACCACGAACTTTGAATGTTGTGGAATAATTTTTACTTGGCAAGTCTACCAAGGTCGAACACAGGGAACTGTGATTTTTAGTTTCGTGGTTTTTAAATCAAATTAAACAATTAATCAATGCTTGATTAATTTCTGTGTTGCGAAAATGTACAATGCAATGAGATAGAGATGCGATGCAGAGAAAATAAACAGAGCCTATTAAGCCCAAGATCTTCGATTTTTAGTGATGTTTAATCCAAAAAATAACCAATATCCTCAAAATGAAATCACAGATCAAATAATATTGAATTCAACAAGATGTAACAAAAAAATTCATGATTCCAACAAGAATGAATAAATATCAGATTGATCATGCGATGATTTTTATCTTCGAAATCTGTCTAATTTTATTCTCAAGAAATGTTCGCAGTCAATATCTAATCCATCTTTCTGAATTAACCCCTGCAAAAATTTAAGTCCTCAAATACTAGCTCAACTCCAACAAATCCCTGCAACAATAAATCGTCAATTCTCCCAAAAACATTTGGCACAAATACGTCAACACGAGCCTGCATAAGCCAACAGATATCCTCAATAATAATTATCAATAAACAGCTTCGAATATGCCCACAATTTATGCCAAGTGACAGAGCACAGAATTAGCTTCAAAATGACATATTATATGCTTAAAACAGAGTTCGTATGAAGAAGATATGATAACATGAAGTTTCAGGGACTAAAATGTAATAAAAATAATTATTATTACTTCAAATAGGTCCCTGGGGGCTTATCTGTAAGGTGATAAACTTGAGAGATACTGATGTAATTTCTCCAGTGCATCACGTGCCTCGCACGTGACCTGGGCTGTCAGGGGTTCCTGTGAGATTTATGGAAATGAAGGGGGCTCGATGCAAATTTCCCCGCTGCTCACGTGTGATGCACGTGAGGGGAGGGGAAATCTGGGGCGAGCGGAGTTGCAGGGTCGGTGAGGTGCGGGGCGCGCTGCCATGCGTCGACGGCTGGGGGACGGCGCGAGTTGCGGTGGAGAGGGTCTTCGGCCCTTGGGCCGCTGGGATGGCCGCAGCGGCGCCGCTGGTCGGCAACCCGCACGAAGGCATGAGAACGAAGAGTTGGGGTGGCGCGAGCCGCGGACGTGGGGCTAGAGGGGGCATTGGCTGAGGTGCTCGACGACTGGAGGATGACTGTGGCCGAGCGCGGAGGACGATGGCGGTGTGCTGGAGCTAAGGCTCCGGCGGTGCTTGGCGCAGCGGAGGGGACGGCGGAGCCTTGCGAGCGAGGTTGACGATGAACCTGCAAAAGAGGAAATTAAAGAAAACAAAAAGGGGGGAAGTGTGTCGCCTGGAAGGTAGGAGAAGCGGTGGCTTCCTCCTGCTGATCGCCTCAACACCGGCGTACGCGAAGCTTGGCTGCGAGGCACAGCTACAGAGGTCAGCGACCTCCGGATCATGCCGCGGTGGTCCAGCCGCTGTCACCGGCTTCGAGGAAAAGGGTGGATGCATCGAAGGCCGGCCATGGTGGAATTTATAAGACGTCGATGGTGTAACGGCTGATGGAGGAGTAATGGCGTCGCATGGCCGGTGGAAAGGTGGAGGAGAAACGACTAGGGAAGAAGGGGGTTGGGTGATGTGTGTAACGGCTGAAGGTAAAAGGAGGATGGGTCACGTGCTGGGCACGTGACCTGGGTGGCTGGAGAGAGAGGAGAAGAAGAGGGGTGCCACGTGGCAGTGCCACGTGGCACCAAAAAAATTCAGATTTTGGAGAGGGGAAAAGAGGTAGAAGATGATCTCGGATTAAAAAATTTCCTTCATGAAAGTTGTTCGTCTCGACGAGATCTAAAACTTTCATGAAGGATCCATGAGCAAAAGAGGTCATATGTACGAGGTGGTCTTTTTGGTGGTCCTCCAAGTGTATAGAAAACCGGGTTTTTGGGATTTTGTATTTTTTTGGTGGTTTTAAAGGGGATAAAAATTATAGAAAAATAATTATAAAATATAAAAAAATTAATTACACATTAATCTAATTTTTTTGGATGTTTAATAAATAAGAAATTAGGAAAATAAAATAGAAGTCAGAATCACACAACTTTTGTATAGACCGACAACGGACACTTGGACTTGGTCAATTTCTTTGATTTCAGTTTTGATCTGGATTTGGATTTTTGTGTCGCTTAATAAAACATTCATCAAAGAACGCAAATGAAGAAGAAATAAAATTAAAAGGATTATTTATGTACATAAAAACTGAGGTCAAAAATAGCAAAAAGTCAAAATGCGCAAAAGATGCCCAAAACCCAACTTTCACAAATGAGCTCTGAATTTTATGAAATTGGTCTTGTTTTGAAGGTATTTGAAAATGGAGTACTTTAAAAGTGAGTAGACCAAAATAGGACACTGTATGAGGGAGATATGCTCGTTTTAGTTTGTTAGATGTGAAATTAGACTTTGGGATTATTTGACACTTATTAGAGTTGGTAAATTTTTTTTGTATTTTTTATTTAATAAGGTTAGTAATATCTACACAATAGAGGTGGATTGGGGTCAATAGGAGTTAGGATGAACTAATTAAAAATGTGAGAAGTTAGCAGCTTTTTGGGCTAATTTACACTTGGGATTTTAAACGCAATTTATGCATGATGAAATGCAAATATTATTTACACATGCATGATGGCTAATAATGCTCTATTAATGATTAATTACAAATGGATGAAAGGGAACAGAGCTTAAATGACCAATTTTAGCATGATGAATACGAGATTCATCAGACTGTAGCAATGAGAAGGGTATTATATTAATCAACGCACCGCCATCAAGGAGAGTGTTATCACAAGAATATTCAGAGATGGTGCAACTTACAATAGGTGTAACATTGTTCCCTTTCCTAATGTGTGGACGGTGAGTAATGGCGTAGGAAGTGACCATGGTCAAATTGTATCACTCAGATCTGCTCCTTCGCTTTTTCTTCTTGGGTTTAGGAGCAGATAATTGGGCCATGGCCTGGAAAAGTGGGGCCTCAATAATATTGTGAATAGCTACCACCACTTTAGGTTCAGTCAACATTTTTAAGATTTTAGATCTCCTCCATACGAGGGAGGAGATCAAAATCATCATCTACACAAGGATGAGTGAGAGCAGTCTATACAGTGTCATCCTTGGGGTCAAAATTGGGAACTGTGGTGTGAGTGTGTGTGATCAAAGGGGCTGGCAAGGGTGCCATATCCTTGATGAATATCAGATTCATCACTCTAAAAGATAATAATTAAGCTCAGATCCCCAAAATTCACCTGCATTTCTTCATTTTTATTGCATAATTAGAATTCATGCATATGTAAATAATAAAGGTATTTTATCGTGCATAATTGCATAAAATAAGAGGCCAAAAATCACAACCCAATGGACATGTAAAATAAGCTAACTTCCTTGATTTTTAGTTAACTCATGCTAACTCCAAATCACCTGAAACTACTTCCATTGTGTGCATATTACTAACAAGAATAAAAGAAAAATACAAAAAAATCACTGACATAAATAAGTGGTCCATAAACTCAAATCCTAATTTTAGATCTGTCGTACTAGAACACAAATATCTTCCTCGTATAATGTTCAATTTGATCCTACTCATTTAGAACTAATGTACATTCAATTACCATCAAAACAAGACCTAGTTCAAGTGAATTGGAGCTCATATGTGAAAGTTGGGTTTTGGGCCTCTTTCGTAAATTGTGTATTTTACTCGATTTCGACCTATTATTTTATGTACGTAATTAACTCTTTTTATTTTAGTTCTTTTCCATTTATTTTCTTTGACAAAAGTTTTATTAAAATACATAAAAATATAAATAAAAAATAAGCTTGAAATCAAAGAAACAAACCAAATAAGAGTGCTTACTATGGGTGCATGTGGATCAGATAAAATATGTAATCCGATCCAATCCAATGCTATTGGATTTGATTGGCTTGGTTTTATCATTTGAATGGATCGGATTGGACTGAAATTTTTAAATCCGTCCAAGTATGGATTGGATCAGATCTTATTGAAATCCAATCCGATCTGATACGATAATCCATTAATACACATACACTTATACATATACACATACATACACATACATACAAACAACTTACATACATATAATATATGCGCATAGATTTCCAATTCCTCTATTGCCATAATCAATGTAATTCATCTCATTTTTTTCTTATATTAATCTTATATACAAGTCCTCTTTCTACCATTATTTTTTCTCTCTTGAAAGGTCAAATGTTAAATCTTCAAAATAATGAAGTATGACTGTAATACGTAAAATTGTAAATCTTGTTCGCTAATTCTCCTCCTAGCCCCCTCCCTCTCATTTCACTCTTGACTGCTAATATTCCTCTTACTTCTTTCTCAATCCATTTCGGCTGCCTCCTGTACAATGTTATTCCTTTTAGTACAACCCACTGACCCCTCCCTTGCGATGTTTCCACCCGTCTCATACAACACCACCCCCCTTCCATGACCACCATTTCTCCTCAATGTGTTTCCACTCTTCTGATCTTCATTAAAAGAAATATAAATTTGGGATAGTTGCCTAGTACATTTGATAAGGTGGCTGATGGTACAATAAGCCTCCTCGATAGTGAGCAGAACTACAACAACGATCATTTGTTAGCGATCTGCAGCGTAGCCCGGATCAAGTCTCGTTAGAAATACCAAGATAGCCATATGTTGGCGATGTTGCTTCTATGTAGGAAAAGGTGAAACCCAAAATGCATGCATTATATCATTCAAACATGGACTTTGATAGAGACAAGCACTCAGCTAGTGGACGATTGCTTGCTTCGTATTCAACATGTTGAACTATGTTTGATACGTTCTACTTGAATTATTTTCTTGGACATATGTGACTTGAATAGAAGTCCACATGTCATTCATAGTGTTGTAGTAACTGTGATGCTTAGGTGGAAAGCGAAGAAGTCAAGCTCATTTGCAATCATGTCGATGATGGTGACCATGATCCAAGAATTGACCATTCCATCATCTTTTGCCTAAGTGGTGTATTTCCATGACTTTTCAGCAGGCTCTAGCTCCAATAGAACGTTCAACTTATCATATCCACGTAAAATAAAGAGGAACATGCGGGACCATTTAGGATACTTGGTCTCATCCAACATGTTGATCGACAAAAATGAGTGTATTTAGTTGCTCCATCCATCATATCACTGAGATGTTACTTCTGATTGAGGCATCTCCGACTAAGGTGTTAGGCATGAATAAATGAAAAATATAGATAAAAGATAAGAAACAAATGACAAGATCTATATGACGTTTCTCCCCAGCAATGTGCCATTTGTTGAAAAGAATTTTCGAGTGTCAAATATGTCCTCACAAGGCGAAGTCACAAACGTTGTGGCGACCCTCAAGAAATCCTACTTCAGACGACAATTAACCCACAAATAAATATAGCAATATAAATAAATGTGTGGAGTTGAAATTTATTTTATGTAACTCTATAAAGTGTGTGTATAATGCAAATGTGTAGAGTTTCGAACGCAGGGAGCAAACAATATATTAGGCAAATGAAAGTGCAAAACTATTCTTTTCTTCTTGCCTTTTATTGTCCTTTCGTGTGGCATTTTAATTTTTATTTTTTATGGAATTTAATTTTTATATTTTTATTTTTAAATTCTCTATTTTAATTTTCTTTTTATATTTTTCATATTTTTGCGTCGTTTTCTTTTAAATATATAATATGGATTTATATATAACTACATATACAAGATAAGGTAATATACTTATAAATAATACTAAAAATGATCAAAATATAGGAAATAAAACGTTTTTGGGTTTTATATAAATTTCTTATATTTTGTAATTTTTTATGTTTTTTTCTAATTTTTATATATTTTAAAGTCAATAATATAACAAAACATGGATAAATAAATAATTCAAATTGTTTTGGGGATTAAAAATGGCAAAAAGTGTCAAAATTTCTCTAAACCAATTTTAATACATAAATAATAATATAAAAAATTCAGAGATAAAAATAAATATTTTTGGAATTTTCGCTGATTTTTCATTTTTTACTGGATTTTAGAGTTTTTTAATTTTTACTCTGTTTCTTTTTCAATTCCTATGGATTTTAGGTATAGAGCTGTAAAATACTAAAATAAAGAAAATATATTTTTTTAGAATTTTTCAAAAAATATTTTTTGTTTTTTGGAATTTTATATATCAAACGTAGGTAAAATGCTCTATTTTTTTAGAAAATTGGTAAAATGCTTAAAATGTAAATGCAAAAATATGGCGTGAAATTACAAGAAAGCAAGCACTTAACCCTGTTTTTGTATAACTTTTTGAGCATAACCCAATTTTCATATAACTTTTGGAGCACAAGATATATTTCTAATAAATGAAATACAAGAACAAAAATTAATGAACGGGGTAGGGTGTTTTTGCCATTAAAAATAAAGGTAGGGTCTATAGTGTAAATTTCCTAAAAAGCTACAAATATTCAAACTCTAAGGACTAAATGTAAAATACAGAACTTGTGAGGGATTAGTGCAAAATTGTCACCTTACGTGGAATGACACTGAAGTAACGTGGCCAAAACACAATAATAATACGAGTTAAACTTGGGGGTTCCTTTATAAATTTTATAAAAATATTGAAACGTGTAAAAATACATAACTAAATAAACAAAACAAAAAGATGAGGGATATGTCTGCAATTTACCCCCTAAGCATCTAATCGAACGACTCTAGTTTATTCACTTGCCACATGACAGGACAACAACGACCGATACCGATTCGTACAGCTATAGCTTGGATGAGATCGTCCCACGGATCTGACAGTGGAGGAGTGGGTTTAATCCGACGGCTCTTATCAAAACTGGGTCATGGGAGTAATCGGACGACGTTGAGATACCCAGTAAGAACAAGGAAGAACTGCATCGAGCTGCTCCGGTCACACATATATTCTTCTTCTGGCCTCCAAATCCACCGTTGAAGTGCTCTAATCACTTCGGGAGTTGATCTGTAGCAGATGGAGGCTTCAAATGTGTCCAGGCCCCATCGATGGCTCCTGGATCTCGATGTAACTAGGAGGTTTTTCCTTGCTGAAGATGCTCCTTGAACGAAGCCTCAAGGAGCTGCAAAAGCACAAAGGCATGACGATACAAAGGAGAAAGTTCTTGGGGCTTTTATTTAGTGGTTTCGGGGCAAGATGGAGCGGGATGGAGATATGCTCATGGGAGAGGCAATAGAGGAGCATTGAAGATTCGATCGAGGGTGAATCGAAGGTGCCGATGGTGCAGGAAGGTAGAGAAATGGAAAGGCAAGGTGGCGAGGTGGTGGTCGAGGTGGAACAAGGTCAGAAATGGTTGGAAATAGTGGGAATGATGGCGGGAGCTCTAGAGATCCAGTAAAGATCAATCTACTTAACTAAGATAGAACAACCATTAAAACTCAAACTAAAGGCATAAAAAGGAACCTAGAGCTACATGCACGTAAGAAGCAAAGAAAATTACCTCGAGTTCCTGGGAGCCACGAGATGGGACCACGACAGTGAACTTCATCGAAAATGGTGGGGACGACCTCTACACCGTCTCCCAAGCTGCAAGAACAGTCTGCCTAGTTCGTTGTCACCAAGTTCAAGACCAAGGGCACGATCTGATGGGAAAACACAGTGTTAAGGGAACCAAAAAGTGAAGGAGGCGAGGAGATCAGTTATGTAATAGCAAGGTTTTTGAAACCGAACCGGACACCGAATCGGAAACCTTGTTGAAATGGTCGGATCGGGTTGAATCATGTAATCAAACCGGTTCAACCGGATGATGACGTCATCATTATTTAAAACCGGATTAAACCGGACCGGTGAAAAAAAAGTGATTGAACCGGCTAATCAAACCGAAATGAAATAATATATATAATATAATATACACTTAAATATACTAGAAATATATAATACATAGATAATGTATATATTTCACACTATACATAAAGTTTTTTCTTATACACCATCAAATGTCATACATATCATATATATATATATATATTATTTGGACTAAATGTTGTATAACATGATAATAGTTTACTTATATTTAAAACCCAATACATCCAAACAGTTGCCTTAGTGTAGTTGGTTAGAAGTGTCAAATAAATAACCAAAGGTCATGGGTTCAATTCCCACTATCAATAAAATTTTTAAATAATTTAAAAATTAAATGTGGTTCAACTTCGGTTGAACCTGGTTAAACCGGGTCAAAAAAATAGGTTGAACCGGACGGGTTAACTAAAATTGAAATTATCGAACCGAACCGGCCTAAACCGGTTAACCGGACCGGTCGAGCCGGCCGGTCCGGTCCGGTTTCAAAAACATTGTGTACAAGTGACGAACACAGATGCAAGATCGAGGATTTTCATATGGATCAAGGATAGTACAAGGATGGGAAAGGATCTACGTGAAGATCCATTAAGTTGTCAAGATTTTTTGTTGAGGAGTCGAGGAGTCTCAAGCAGTGTATTATGAAGAATAAAATCGAGAAGGGGAGATCAAACCTAGGTTTTAACAAGCCTAGACCTTGGGTCACGGAGTTGACCCAGATCAATGGATGGCGTGCCCTGATTGGGCCATGTCATCTGTAAAAAAAACAAATCAAAAGTTAAAAATAGAAATAAGTTGGAAATAAATAATAAATGATTTATTTTATTTTTGGTTTAAATATAAAAATTGTTTACTTTTTAATGTAGTATTTTACTCCAAATTTTTATATATTGTTATGGCCATATTTATACAAGTTAATTATTAAGGTTTATTTATAGGTATATTTACCTATATTATGTATGTTTTATTTTTATTTTATTTTACTAATTTATTATTTTATGTACATAGTATATATATATATATTTATAACTTATTTTTATATGCCTAAATATATTTTTGTTATGTTTTCCTAATATCATATGTACACTTAAATAAATATGTATACTTATTATAAAGGTATAAGTATTTTATATTGATCTATGCATTCTTTTATACTATTTTATTTTAGTGTTTTATTTATAATTTTATTCTATTGTAATTATGTACATATACTATAAACAATATTTACAAAATTGTAAAAATATAAAATTATAGAAATTATAAAGAATAAATAAAATGAATATTTTATTCGGGTAAACCATACAATAGGGATCCAAAATCTAACTTTTGCATCTTAACTCCAAATTAAACGAAACCACTTTCACTAAATAGATAATAAAAAGTTATATATAATTAAAGTATTTTGGTACATTTTGAGTTCATAAAGAGAAGATATGGGTCTGTGAAGTTTGAGTTTTGGATTTTTATTCTGAGTAAAAAATATATAGTATGTATTATTTTTGTGTGAAATCAATTTTTTATTTTTCGATGTATTTTTCTATACAATTTTCTTGTAGCAAAGTTTCTTTATTTGAGGCATAAATAATAAAGAATAAAATAGGTCCTAAAAATGAACTTTTAATGAATAAAAGAATGGGATTTTTACTAGATTGTTGACCCTTATCTTGCCCTACTTTATTCCTTGTCGGCCAAGTCAATTCTTGACTTTGTCTTGGGGCTCAGGGTCATAAAATACCTTTGGTGTTTTATTATTTTTCATTTCTTTATTCTATAATTCTGGCATAAAAACCAGTATTTTATATACAATAAATAGAATAAATATGAATGTTGGTTTGTATAAAATAATGATATTTACATTCATTTACCTATGGTTTTAAGGCCAAAATGATAGAATAAAGGTGATGAAATGGAGGTTCATTACCCCATATACTTGCCTTTGCTAGTTCCTAGAAAACACTTATGCAATGAAAAAAATAAAGAAAAGAAAAAGAAAGAACTTGGATAGATTTTAATTTTCAAACTTGTCTTCACAAAATCAAAGTTTGGAGCTTAAGTCGGACTTTGGATTTTAAGTGCGATTGGAACCTTCTTAGGAAGTGGATTTGAAACAAAACAGACTTTGAGAATCACGGAACTCTACTCGTGTCCGCAATTGTCAGGTCAGAACAAATCAACTCAAATGTAGACTCTTGTGACTATGAATATATCTTGGAAAGTATGTGAGATATGTAGCTCTCCTCGACTGAAGCAGTAAAAGTCAGTCTTCTCCAACATGGTGAACCTAATTCCCTAATTCAACAACTCTTTCCTCGAGAAATGGGGTATTCCCTTCTAAGTTAAAGTACAACCAACTCAAGAAGAGATGGAGAGAAGAATGGATGGTATCTAGTGTAGCTACTTATCCGAGGATGCTTAACCAGTGTAGCCAAGTCACCCGGCTGCAAGCTCACATACATAAGACCTTAAAGTTCAAGATTTCTTGTTGAGTGTACAAATATATACACTACGACATGCATTTTATTTTCAATCAGGCACATGTCTAATTTTCTGGAGTTTTTGATTTTACATGTTTTGAATACTATATACGACAACATTTTACATAAGGACTTTTTCCACTTAAGACAGTAGTCTATCCCTCTTCCGAAGATTTATTGCAACCTACACCTTCTGTATTTAGAACTTATAGCTACTAGATCAGGTTGGGTTACAATGGCCACAAATGTGTGACTTCTAATGTTTCCATTGGCCTGCTATGTCTCATGCCGGCAAATCCAGTCCTCTACCATTTCAACTGAGGTGAGCATAGTGAAAGGTGCAGGTGTACAAGCTAGGTCATTATCAACAAGAGTTGTGCGTATGCTCCAAAATACCTTAGGGAAATTTACACCCATAACCCTGCATAATCGTGAGTTACACTCAAGGCACCAAATAACCCTCCGTTTTAAACCTATAACCCTCTATTAATTTAGTTCGTTAATTCAACCAAATGACTGAGTTAATCTAACCTAGCCACGATCTAATAACCGGGATTACCTCATCCCAAGCCACGATAATCCAATAGTCAAAAGAAAAAAAAGGAAAATATCTCATCCCTCCTCTCTCGGTCCAACATCCGCATACGAGTTTGGAGGGAGAGTGCTATAGGGCGGCTGTGTGCGATGGTAGAAGACAAGTGTTGCATGGCAACATCGTGTGGTGGTACAGGGATGAGCGTATTCCTTCCACAAGGGGTGAATGCGACTTTGATGACAAAGGGATTCCGTGCAGGGGGGAGGGGGGAGCTTGTAGGATGGACTTTGTCGGAGGTCGCAAGGGGGTGGGCTTTGACAACAGGGAGGGAGGGAGTCACACGTGTGGGGGGGGGGGGTAAGAGACCCGAAATTTAATCCTTTTAATTATGTCATTCTAAATGCATTGTAGTCGAATAAATTCAGATCAACTAAAAATCGCTAGATAATGAATTAATCAATTAAATCTAGTGATTATATTTTTTTACTTGGGTAAGCTCAAGGTCAAACTCAGGGAGGCAACTTCTCCTTATATTTATTTTAGTCAATCGCGATGCTAGATTTTCAGAGACATTTTTTTAGTATTTTTAAAATGCAGTTAAAAATGCAATGCAATTTCAGGCTAAGTTGAGGATAAAAATGCAATTTACTATCAAATCAAGTCCAAAAATTATGAAACTTATCCAGATATGTATGAATTCAAAATTAAGCTACTGTAATTTTTTTGGAATTTTTGAGGAAAATAAATTAACTATGAATAAAATACGTAGACTAGGTGAATTTCGCAAAGTTAATTTTAATAAATAACAAACCACTTTATTTTCTAAAAGGAAAATTATCCTAGATACTTGTATGTAAGAGGAATTCATGAAAATGATAAAATCCTAAAAATAATGGATTTATAACCTATTAAAAATCAAATAAACGAATCACCAGGTAATTTATTCTGACCTAGATAAGCGTGCAAATAAGATGATTTTTGGGAACAAAGTAAAACTACTCAAACTCTACCTATTTTTCGCAATTTTAGAGCAAGAATGAATTAACTGTTTAATGAATGTCAAGCAATGGGCAAAATGTACAATTTCCACAAAAAATATATTAAACAGTCCATAGCTCTCACAAATCAAACAAATATTCATCATGATAAAGCACAAAGTGTTCTACAATATGCAATTTTAGAATCATAAATAATGACAAATGCACGTTCAAATAAATATGCAAACATAACGATGTATATGCAATTACAAAAATAAAATTGATAAAAGAAAAGAATGCTGACATGGACTTAGATGAGATTACTTATACATGCGAGGGTATATATGCATTTTCTCCACTGATACATGCTCACCTCACATGTTGATGATGTCACAAATGAGAGGAGGGTAGCTACGTGATTTCCAAAAGATGCAGAGGCTTGGTTGAAAATCTCCATCAAGACATGTGCAAAGCACATGCCTGCTTGATGGGGGACTTGACGCAAAGCCCCGAGATGGTAGGGGGCTCAAGTGTAGTTTACCCCTACCTCACGTTATGTGTACATGAGAGAAGGTCGACCCAAGGAGATGGTTGTGCTCACGCCCCCGAGGCAAGAGGTTGGGGTGGTGCAGGGCGTGACCTTCAGGTGTCGTCAGCTGGTCGGTTGGTCAAGGCACGTAGCATAGGTGGTTGCGAGTTGGGGATGCGAATGGTGCAAGAGCGGTGGATCGTGGCCACTGTGCGCTGCAACGGTTAAGCATCTTCGATGTAGGGAGTCGAGAAAGGCAGAAGGGGCTGCATGCGTTTGTGTGCAGTGGTCAGGAAGATGGAGGGGTTTCTACTGGTTGTTGGAGGGCGATGCCCGGTTGACACACGATTGGAGCTTGGAGGCGCTGTAGAGGTGGCTCTGAAGTTGGCGTGGGAGGATTAAGAAGCTGCAGTAGATGGTTGTTGGAGGGCGACGTCCGATCGATGGAGGTTCTTTTATTGTTGGGGCATCCATAAGTTAGAGTGTGATGATGCTCGACCTCGTAGGGGTGGAATCAAGGTCATGTGCAATGATGGTGGTTTTTGCTAAAGCCGATGCAGTAGGCGAAGGCGTGGCGCGGATGAGGACCGTGGTGGCTCTGCGTGGAGGTGCAACGAAAGAATGAAGGGGTGTTGTAGTGGATGCATGCCTGTGCAAGTGCGTGGTGAATGGCTGCTAGATGTGCGGTTGTCGATGGACGATGAAGGAACAGGGCAGTACGAGAAGGAAGAAAGGGAAAGAGGAAGAATGGAGGAATAGAGGAATATAAGAAAAACAGAGAAAACGAAGAAGGAGATTATACATGTAGCTGGAGAATTTGGAGTATTAACCGCCCTCCTATGATCGTCGTTCAAGAGCTGCGAATCTCGAGCTCTACGGCGTGTGAAGATCAGAGCTATAGCAGAAGGATCGAGCCCTCTAGATCTCTCCAAGGATAGTTGCTTGTTGTCACTCTACCAATGGGCCGCGATTGATGTCACCAATGTCGGTGGGAGCTTGGGCTCTATATCTGAGGAAAATGGTAGATGGTCCACAACGTTGGCGAAGAACCCCCTTTTAAGGACAATTGTAGGAGTGGTTGAGATCGTGGGGGAGAAGTGGTGTAGTTGTGCGATGTGGGTGGTGCTCTACATGAAGATGGGGAAGCGAAGTGGGCGGAATCGCCCGCGTTAGCTGCGACGGTTGTGTACGCAGAGTGAATGAGAGGTGAACACGGAGGGGGGTTGATGAGGGAGAGGATGGGTGGTTCCGCTAGGTTGCAGCCCTGCTGCAACAGGAAGAGGCTATGTGCAAGTCTCGCAGGAGGAAGGGGAAGGTGGGCAGGTCATGTGCTAAACACGTGACCTGGCAGATAGAGAAGATGAGGGCGCCACATTGCGCATGGCGATGCGGCCACGTGGCGGGTAATTTTTAATTTTTAAGAAAGAAATAAATAATAGTATATAATATAATAAAAATAAACACAATAAATAATACTAATAACATAAAGCTAAATAAATAAATTAATTAAAGTAAATAAGTAAACTAAATATAAATAATTAAAGTAATAATAAAGTAAATAATTTAAAATAATAAATAGAATTATAAAAAATGGGGGTGATACGTGGCAGCTCCAGTAGTTGCCACGTATCGCTCTCAAAAAAATAAAAAATTAAATATAAATACAAATAAAAATGAAATAACAAATTGAGTCAGATCAAAAAGTGGCCAACACAAAAGTTGCTCGTCTCAATGTCATCTACAACTTTCGTGAAGAACCAAAAGTCAAAAGAAGTCATTTGTATAAAAATTATTTGTGGGTGGTAGCTTATATGTACAAAATACCGCATTTTTGTCTTTTGCAAAATTTTTTATCATTTTCAAATAAGAGAAAAATAAAAGTAAAGTTAGAGAAAATATGAAAGGAATATTTACAACTTAATCTATTTTTTGTATTTTTAATAATAAAGAAAATAAAAAGATAAAATGAATGGTATTTTGGTCAATATGTACAATATACAATAGGGGTCAAAAACCCCAGTTTCACTTACGATCCGATTTTTATGAAATAGTATTGTTTTAAAGTCTTTGAATATGTACTACATTAAAAGTGAGTAGACCTAAATCAGATGTTGTATGGGAGAGAGATGCATATTTTAAAGTTCTTATTCTCAAACTAGGGCTCGGGTTTAATTGGTCAATTTTACAAGTTAGTATTTTTTTGATATTTTTCCTTTATTAGTGTTATTAATATATACACTATAAAGTTAATTTTACTGGATTTGGAGTTAGTATCAAATATATACAAATATGTGATTTTGGCCAATATATAGGTGAATATTTACAAGTGAATCTAGCTCCTTATTTAATGCAAATATGAATGCTAAAATGCAGATATTATTTATACATGCACGAATGCTAATTATGCAATATTAATGATGAGATGCAACTAATTACTTGGGAACAAAGCTCTATTTTCAAATTTTAGAGTGATGAATTGCATATTCATCGGGGGGCTTCGACAACAGGGATGGAGGTCGGGGGCCACACAGGAAGGGAGCTTGCAGGCTGAACTTCATCGGGGGTTACACAGGGGGAGGGGGAATTCGACAAAAAGGAGGGAGGGAGGGGGTGCAGGGGACTTGGCTTCATCGGGGGCCGCACAAGGGGGAGCTTGCAAGCTGGAAGTAGGGGGTTTCAACAGAGGAGCAAGAGTCAGGGACATGCGCGGTGGGGAGTGAGCTTCCGAGTGGGGGCTTCGACAATAGCAGCTTGTGGGAGGGCTTTGTCAACAACATACATATGGGGGACGGGGGCATGGGCTCGTGGGAAGGGGAAAGGGTAAAAAAATACTTGACAGATATTGTCATAGTTAACAGATAATTGGATGAAAGTTAACATAGGGTTATGGGTGTAAGAGTTAAGTATTATTCAGGGTTCTATGTGTAATTCACGATTACGTGGGGTTAATAATGTAATTACGAAATTATTTAGAGTTATGGGTGTAAATATCCCAATACTTTACTTAGGCAATCAAGACAACACTGAGCCAAGTCTCGTGAGTCTAGTAGACCTGAAGCATCTTAATTCCAGTTCCTATAAGGTTCCTGTGATTAAGTAGATTTAAGGTCCAACAAGCTCCAATCTTCATATTTTACGTAGACTTGTTCGATTATGAATTTCAATCTGAAAAGTGTAAATGCTATGCACAATGCATGGAAAATATTTTTGTGATTCAATTTTCTGATTTTAGAACTTTTATAGATTTTTAAAATGGTTTTGCAATTTTTATGCAATTTTTGAAAAAGTTTTTGCAAATATTTTTGGGATTTTTAATTTTACAAAATTTTAGGGATTTTTCAAAATAAAAGATTTTTTAGAAAAGAAATGGTATAGATCTTTACACATGAGTGACTCTTTATATTTACAAGGATTGGGTTTTTAGGAATTTAAAAGATTCTATATACAATGTTTGTAAATGACGTACATAATTCTTAAGATAATTTGAGCAGATTTTGCGAACATTTTGAAAGCTTATTTTGAAAAGTAATTTGACAATTAATTTTTACAAACATTTTACAAAATTTTGAAAATTTGCAAAGATTTTTCAAACATTATATATAGGTTTTTCAAAATATTTTTGCAATTATTTTTCAAACATTTATAAATAGATTTTTCAAGCATTTTATTTCACTCAAAGAAATGAAATTTTTACAAAACATTTTTGCAAAGGTTGAAAAAATTTAATAAAATGTTTTCCAAGTTGTTTTCAAAAGATTTTTCAAAAAGCTTTTCAAAATATTTTTCAACCATTTTGCAAAATATATTTTTAACCTAATTTATTAATCATTATATACATAGAATTTTAATGAATTTTATACAAGTTTGTTTGTTATAGTTCATTAGTTCTACTTTAGCCATAGTTATTGAAAATACAAAAGTATGGGTTATGGCAAAAGTATATATGAAGTATATAGGACCCCCATACATAGCTTGAGCTATGTCCTCATAGATTAGAGAGAAAAAGAGAAGACATAACTCGTATTGATTATATAGAACCTATACTACAACAAGAAAATAAAGAATGAACTAATCATCGGCTCGACATGCTTCCCCCTACACTTAGTGTAAAATATCCCTAAGTATAGATAGAGTGTAAAAATTTGAGGGGATAGGTAAGGGATCTGAGAATGAACTACTCAGGGTATACACCTCCCTATACTTAGGACAAAGTATGCCATAAGTATAGCAATGAAGGAGGGATGACACATTTTTGGAAGAAAAGAAAAAGAAAATGAAAAGAAGAAAAGAAGAAAATAAAGTTGACTCAACTCGTCTACCTCCCTTATACTTAGCACAAAGTACATCCTAAGCTAGGGAAAACAAACAGAATGAGGTGGATGAGCAAAATGGTAGATGGAAAGGAGAAAAGGAAAAGAAATATACAAAGAGATCGATATACAAAGATCAAGAAGGTAGAAAGCGGATATTCTTGCGGGACTGACGAGTCCGGAAATGCTGCTTTTAAGAAGTTGTTTTTATCGTGTTGTGCGTTGTAGGCGGCAATCGGAAACGATCAAGAAAATACCACAAATGATTTATTCAATTTTTAATATCGTGGTCTTATGTTTATTTTACTTGGGCAAGTCCCAAGGTCGATCACAAGGAGGCAAAGGAACAACCTTGAATTAAGTCTATCAAAGTTCGTGTTCGGTTTTCGAGGCGGTCTTTTTTTTTGGAATTTTCAATGCAATATAGGGTGCAAAATGCAAATTTGGCCTTATTTTAGGGACTAAAATGTAATTTACGTTCAAATGATGTCCGAAAAATACGAAACTTGGCCACAATGTAAATGACGATGAAATGAGTGCACAATAATTTTTTTGGAATTTTTGGATGCAATTTGAATTTTTTATGGATTTTTCAATGCAAACAAGATGAATTTCAATATTTAATTTTAATAAATATTAAACCTACGTATTTTCAAGGATCAAAATTATCTAAGGTCTATCACTAGGTGACGGATCTCAGAAAAATCCTAAACCTCGAAAATGTAGGGTTTAATACCTATTAAAAATTAAATACTAAAATGTGCAAAATGATTTTTATAGGATAAAATATGCATGCAAATGCAAATCTTTTTGGGCACAATGTTAAGAATAATTAAATCTACAATTCGTGATTTTTCGGGTATTTGAGCAACGGTTAATCAACTATGAATTTAAGAGAAAGAAATGGGTAAAATACGCAAATTTTCACAAAACAATTATTTATTAATTACCCGTCCGTCACAAAAATACCCACAACATGTCTTAAGTTTAGAGAATCAATTAACCAACACCATGCAATTTTTGGATTAAGAAAATAATGTAGATTTGAGGTCCAAATATACGAGGGAACATAGGGGTACAGATGCAAATATAAATAAATAAATAAACATGCAAAGGGCTGAAATGTAAATACCTATACCCGTGGGGGTATTCCTGCAAAATCGCCACTAGGTCACGTGACAAGCACGTGACCTGGTCGGTGGGGGCCTGCGCGCAAATTGGGAGACTTCCAGGGGGGTCTCTGCAATTTACCCAGCGGGTCACGTGCAGATCACGTGACCCCTGGGGATGAAGAAGGGTCGTTCCCCGCGCACGTGCCTCGCACGTGCCGGGGCCTCGGGCTTCAAGCCCGGCCTACGGCTGAAGGCGGTAGTGGTGGCGCGGCAGGTGCGTGGCGGAGGCGCGGAGCTCCGATGGCGTGGTGGCGCTGGAGCGGATCTCCGGTGGTTGATGGCGTAGCGTTGGCTGAAGAAGGCGGCGTAGACGATAGGTCCGGCCGTCTTCGAGGGTGGTGGAGGAGCAGTAGAGGGCAACCCCCCCGGCCGAGGCGGTGGTGGAAGCGCGGAGGAGGGGTTGGCGCGTTGCTGTGCCCGCGGTGGCGAGAATCGGCAGAGCAAGACCTGGTGTTGCGGTTGGCGTGAGGGTCGGCCGGCTGAGGATGATGAAGTCGGTGTCGAGTCGAGGCAGAGTAGGATAGTCATGGCGATGAAGCGTCAGGAGGCGGAGGAGTGTCGAGTGGATTGATGACGAAGGTGGAGGCGGTGGCTCAACGCCAAGGGGGCGGAGCAGGAGCTTGCGTACGGAGGAGCGGCGCTGCAACGAGGGGGTAGCCCTCGGATCTCGCCGTGTCGTCGGGGCGTGGAGCTGTCACCTCCAGCCGGTCGTCCTTCGAGCATCAGTCGGCGGATGATGTGGAGGAGGGCGGCGATGGGTTTTAAATAGGAGAGGGGTGCGAACACCGGAGAAGGAAGGAGGGGGGTTGATTGAAGGCGGCGAGATCTGGGAGTGATCCGGAGATAGCGAAATCGCGGGGAATGGATTTGGTCGACGAGATTCGCGGGGGAAGGTGATCTGCGGCGGGGCGGAGTTGGCGAGATTCGCGGCGGCGGAGTTATTCGCGGGCGGCACGAGGTGGAAGACGAGCCAGCGGCCGTCCGATCGGCCGAGATCGGACGGTCGTGATTCAGACACGTGGCCGGGGCGATAAGGAAGAGGGAAAAGGCGGGCACGTGCGGAGCACGTGCCTGTGAGGCACGTGCGACGCACGTGCGTGGTTTTTTTAAATTTTTTTTATAAAAAAATTATAAATAAAGTCCAAAAATGGTTGACACGTGGCGGCCTCTGGGGCTGCCACGTGTCAGCACCAGAAAATTCAAAAAATAATTATCTTGTAAAATCGAAAATAAATAGTAAATGACCTCGGATCGAAAAACGTTCCTCACGAAAATTGCTCGTCTCGATGAGATCTACAACTTTCATGAAGACATCAAAACCAAAATCGATCATTTGAACAAAGTGAATTTTTAGGGTATCCCATGTACATAGAATACCTTGATTTTTTTTTGGTTTTATAATTTTTATGTCATTTTTAACCAAGATAAAAATCCGGAAAAATTACGGTAAATCAGAGATAAATAAAGACACCTTAATCTAATTTTTTTGGATTTTTTATTAATTGATAAATATGTATATAAAATATTAGGTCAAAAATAGCTAAAATATACAATGTACAAAAGAGGCCAAAAACCCAACTTTCACATATGAGCTCCGATTCACTCGAACTTGGTCTTGTTTTGAAGGTAATTGAATGCACATTAGTTCAAAAGTGAGTAGGATTAAATCGGACATTGGATGGAGAAGATATGTGGCTTTTAGTCCAAAAATCCTGAAATTAGGGTTTGGGTTTTTGGTCCATTTATTTGGGTTAATTATTTTTTTGTATTTTTCCTTTATTCTTGTTAGTGATATGTACACAGTGGAAGTGGTTTTGAGTCATTCGGAGTTAGCATGAATGGGTTAAAAATCCGGGAAGTTAGGCTTATTTACAGGTCATTTTGGCTTGGATTTTTGGCTTCTTATTTTATACAGATTTTTGTGCTAAAATGCAATTCTTATGGAAACATGCATGAATGTTAATTATGCAAAATAGATGCAAGAATGCTGTTGATTTTGAGGGATTTGAGCTTAATAAATGAGATTTAGAGTGATGAATACGAGATTCATCATCCCCCTATACTTAAACCATGCTCGTCCCTGAGCATTAAAAATATGCCATGAAGTGAAATGAGATTGGGTTCCATACCAAGACCATGAGATGAAGGTGAAAGTGAACCTAAACTCAACCTTTGGATTATTTGTGTGTCGGAACTTCTGTAAGACTTAGAATTTTAAAATCAACAGTCCTCGAGTTTTACAAATCATTGCTTACAGTTTCGGCTCAGAAGTCATCTTAGATCAATCCTCTTCCCAAAGTATACCCTATGAACATTGAATAACCGACTCTTGTGTGTGAAAGGTTTTTAGCTCTTCCCACTCAGAATGCCGGACTACTGCGCAAACCTCCTCTCCAATAACTCGTCCTCGGGGAGTCAGGTATTTCCTTCTAAGGTCTGTCGCGCTGTGTTCACAATCGAATTGGGGGGAGAAGTTAGAAGAATGAGAAACGAACTGGAGGGTGATTAGTGTAGTTCACCTCTCCTTGTGAAGTTGGCCAGTGTAGCCGAGTCTCCACCAAGATCTGCAGGTTTCTTGAAGCTTGGACCTTTTTGGTCAGATTTTATTTGGTAGTTGCTTCTTTGTATTTGGAATTCTTGGTGGTTCTGCTTGGATCTTGTTTTGCCCCTACGGATATAGCATCTTTTGTTTCCGTACATTTTTTTGGGTCTTAGAAAAAATTGTGCCCAGTCGTCCATCCCTTTTCCGAAGCTTTATTTCAACCCGTACTCCGGTCTTTAGATTTCCACGCTACCAGAAAAGAAACTCACACAGTCTTCCAACAAATGTTTGAGTTGAGCTAAGTGCATAGTGCGAGAGTACAAATTAATTCCTTATTCCAGAGTTGTACCCAGAATGAAGAGATCAGGTTAGACACTAAGAGTCAAACTCTGTGCATTGTTATGTGGAACTCAAAGAATTAAGTCACAGACCTGAAGACTCTAAAATCCTATTTCTCGGTGAAGTTCCTCTGAAAATTAGGTTGATTAAGGTTAAGTCTAGATCACTCTCGGTTTCGGTTCATAACTCGGTTCAGAACCCAAAGACTTTTCACATATGCAAATGAATGTAATGCTGGATGAAGTGCAGGTGTGTGGAATGCAAACACATTTTTTTTTAAAATGAATAAGAAGCCATTTTTTTTCAAAAATTTTGGGCAAAGTCAGTGTTAGAAACATTTTTTTTCTTTTTCTTTTTCTGTTTTTTTTGTTTGTTTGTTTTTTTTAAGAAAACCCACCCCGTAAATACATATAGACTTATGCGCAAGTACGAGGTATGGCTAAAATATATACATAGTATATATACAGACCCCCCTATACTTAGCGAGTGCTGTGTCCTCAGAGCACAAGAAGCGTAATGAAGACATAGCTCGGGCTAAGCGTAAGAGAGTAAAAATATACAAGGGTTCGCACCCCTATACTTAGACTGTGCATAGTCTAAGTATAGAAGAAGAGCGCAAAAAGAGGCAGACGAGATATGTAAATGAGGAGAGTATAAACAGATGGGTGGCGGTTCCCCCTATACTTAGGCTTTGGCCGCCTAAGTATAAAAGAAAGGTGGAGATGGAGCGATCGAGAGATAGGAGAGTGATGAGGGAAATGGTATATACAAATGGCATCGGTCCCCCCTATACTTAGGCCTTGGCCTAAGTAGAGGAAGAAGTTGTACAAGAAGACCGATGTGGTCGGGAGGGAGGGTGGCTAGCCGATGATTAAGGTGGTTTACGGCTGATCTTTTTGTGAGCCTGTGGTGGGAGATCGTAATGATGAGTCGGAGATGAGGTATACGATTCCCCACCATTATCAGTGTCATCATGATGGATAGTAGATGAAATATTTGAGTCAGATGAAAGGTAGCCATCATCAGAGTTATCCTCAGAGGAATAATATTTGAAAGTGGACATACTCCAGATCTTCATGTCTTTTTGTTCATTCAATTGTTTCCTCAAAATTCGTTCCTTTTTAAGATCAATCGGTTTGTCCTCAAATGAATCTTCAGATGCTCCAGTCTCAGTCAGCTCATAAGAAATAATTCCAGTGTACTTGTGAAAGGTAGGAGCATCAGCTTTGGATGAGTAATAATTAGGAACGGGAGTTGTCCAACGAGAATCGAATTTTGGATCCTTGCGAAGAAATGGCTTAAGAGCTACCGAACAGACTTCACTCATGTAGACTACTTTTTCCGGACCTGATGAGGGATCATAAACTGATACCTCTTCCGAAAGATCAAATTTGACTCTCTTTTTCTTATTTTGTGAAGCTGTCGGTTCACTTGAGTATCCAGATGAATAGCCATTGGAATTCTTCTCCTTGGTTGGCGTTTGTGCTGCAGATTTGTTTTTAGTCTCCTGGATGTTAGTGCACTCTTGATTTGGGAGGATTTGGTCAAGATAATCAGAGTATGTTGCTCCAGGGTGCGACCATGCAAATGTCTCAGGATCGTAATAGAAGGATTTGTTTATTTTGAGATCCGTGAGAGTTGAAAGAATAGGGAGATTCTCTAAACCAATGGTCTCAACAACAACCGCTATCTCAGGTGTCGTAGCGGAGTAGGGCTCTTCTACCTCTTTATGGTTGCGGTTGTTGGGGATTTCGTGGGTTACCTCAGAAAATTGTGGTTCCTCAAAGACTGTATCAGGTCGTAGTGATTCCAATGCCGTAAAATTTATTTCCCGAGTCTCACAATCGATACTCGCCTTGGCCAATGCCAAGAATGGTTTTCCGAGAATGATTGGAGACTGGGTGAATTCTCCTTGATGCTCAATATCAATGATCGTGAATTCTACCTTGAGCGGAGCACCTTGGAATTTCATGATGACAGATATGGTTCCTCTCGGGCTTTTTATCGATCGGTCCGCTAATTGTACAATCTCTCGTATCTTCCGAATTTGTCCAAGTTTGAGTTCCTGAAATATAGAGGTCGGGAGGATATTGATCGGTGAATCGTCATCAATACGAGCATGGGTGAAAATTGTGTCTTTGATTTTGCAGTCAAATCTAGGCAACCGCTTCACTATGCGGCTCTTGGTTTTTCTCCTCAACACCAAGGAGGAGGCCATTGACAAGATATGTCTTTCAGTTTTTGTTCTAATCCTTCCTGACTTTTTAATGATTAATCTGTTCATTAGAAATTTCTTAAGGTCAGGGAAGTGTTCAATGGCCTTTATGATGGGAAGTTCAAAAATCAAGTATTTTTCCAGTGCTTCCCGTAAAGCAGGATCCAAATTTCTCAGATCTTCTTCAGATTCAATTTTTATGAGATTTTCTGGATTTTCAAATTTTTTTGTATTTTTTGTGTGGTGTGGCGATGTGGTGTCTTCCTTAGATGAGAAGGGGCCTTGATATTCAGGGTATGGATCAGTGGCATAATCATTCCTAGGGGGATAATGAGCAGAAGTGTTGATGTTAGAATCATCCCTAGGTTTTTGAATATCCTCAAACTTTTCATCATGGGATCCAATCATTTCCTCATTTAGTTTAACACTCGATCCACCATAGAATGAGATTACTCGGTCGGCAAATTTTTGAAATCTATCCTCCATCAATTCAAATCTTGTTTTTATCCTCGAGACATTATCCTCACATTTTTGCTCATGATCAATCATGGAAGCACTCGGATTTTGTTCAATAATTCCATCTTCCATTTTTCTGTATGTGTGGAGAGGAGAATTTCTTGGAATATCCACTATATGATTATTTCTTGAAAATTTCTCCTCAAAATTTATGGAAGGAGGCTGCTCATATGGTACAGGCATGTGTGTTTGATCTGAGTAGAGTTCGGTCCTTTGATCATGTTTGGTCAGCTCTTGATATTGTGGAGTCGGCATACAGGGTTTATATGTGTCTAGGAGTTCAGTCCAGTCCTCTGTATGAGTATCATGTCTGACAAAGGGTCTGTCATGGTCAATCCAACGATGATGATCATTAAGCGCATGTCTTTCCATCTGGGTTTGGGTTCTCTGCCAGTCATGGGATTTAAAGAGATTTTGATCTTGAAATGTTTTATTGGCGAGAAAGTGAGAACAAGATGGTTCAGTCCAAGATGGTGTGGTTGGATGATTTGAGAAAGGATTTAATGAGGTCGAAGTCATCTGCGGTTGAAAGCTTCCCGCAAGTGTTGGAGGATTAAACGAAGAGGAAGAAGTGGATTTGGGCCAACCCGACATAGATTTGTTTTCATAGTGATGTTCGGTCATTTTTGACGGAGTTGAGAGAAATGATGGGTTGGATCTGAAATTTGGAAAAATTTCCATGATGAGATTAAAATCAAGAGATGAGAGAGATGATTGTATGGGATAAAAAATTTGTCAAAAGTGCGGCTAATGATCTTTGATATCAGTTCACGCACACCAATACAAACACAAATCAACCCTGGGTTCACCAACTCACACAATGAAGCCGTAAGATTTCGGCTATTATCTTTTCAATTTTAGTTGGTGATAATTCAATCTTGGCAAAAATTCAGCCAGCTGAGATTTTGGATTTGGGCTCTATCCTTAAGTGTCGTCTCTCGCTCACTCAAAAAAAATTAAAATCATCCAAGGTCGGGGTTGCTCTCCCGCAAAAATTCTTGATTTTATGGGTTATTTGAGATCAGATATATTTAGCAGTCCCGGTTTTAATGAGGTGATCACTGAAAAATTAGATGAGCACAAATACACGTCTATCGTCCAGTCCCAATTTCCTTTAAAGTTATGTTATAAAACAAGAGAGAGGAATTCGAGAAAAGCCGATGCACGCGGAAAACTTATGATGAATGCTCAGTGAGAAGACTTACAGTGAATCCTCGCAATCTCCATGTGGGATGCTAGACAGAATTAAAAATTATTCTAAATGAAATGCAAGCCGATGGAAAAACCGCACCTAAGCAGAAAGTTCTATTAGCGGGAAGAATTGATTTAAATTTGTCTAAGTTGAACGATCTATGTGCGTCTCAATTAATAGTGCAGTGTGGCTTAATCCTACGAGCACAATCAAAAATTAAATTGCTCTGAGAGCCGTATGTGCAGGTCTATCCTATTCGCCACTCAAGTCGGGCCCCACCCTCTCCGGAGAGTGAAACAAGCCACGACACACCACAAATAAAGTTCAAGGTCTTTTTACACACGCGAGAATCCAAACGGACACCGCTATAAATGAACCGAAATTAAAAGTGCAGAAATTGAAAACCTAGACTCTACGCTCTCTCACGACTCGACTCGATCTTAATGAAATTGCGGTTTCTTCGGGTGTCGGTGAAGATGCCTTGAAAAACCGCTCCACGTGCGCCGGGTACCTCGCAAAAAAATAAGAGAGAAAATGTAAGAGAGTGACTCAAAAATATATGAAAAAAAAGGCTGAAAATAAATTGCCGGAAAATGAAATTTACAATGAAAAATTCGGGGGTCAGACTACCCGAATGCGGAAAACCGAATGAAAAAAATTTTTAGACAAAAATCTAAGCCGTTTGCCTCCCCGGCAACGGCGCCATCTGACGAGTCCGGAAATGCTGCTTTTAAGAAGTTGTTTTTATCGTGTTGTGCGTTGTAGGCGGCAATCGGAAACGATCAAGAAAATACCACAAATGATTTATTCAATTTTTAATATCGTGGTCTTATGTTTATTTTACTTGGGCAAGTCCCAAGGTCGATCACAAGGAGGCAAAGGAACAACCTTGAATTAAGTCTATCAAAGTTCGTGTTCGGTTTTCGAGGCGGTCTTTTTTTTTGGAATTTTCAATGCAATATAGGGTGCAAAATGCAAATTTGGCCTTATTTTAGGGACTAAAATGTAATTTACGTTCAAATGATGTCCGAAAAATACGAAACTTGGCCACAATGTAAATGACGATGAAATGAGTGCACAATAATTTTTTTGGAATTTTTGGATGCAATTTGAATTTTTTTATGGATTTTTCAATGCAAACAAGATGAATTTCAATATTTAATTTTAATAAATATTAAACCTACGTATTTTCAAGGATCAAAATTATCTAAGGTCTATCACTAGGTGAAGGATCTCAGAAAAATCCTAAACCTCGAAAATGTAGGGTTTAATACCTATTAAAAATTAAATACTAAAATGTGCAAAATGATTTTTATAGGATAAAATATGCATGCAAATGCAAATCTTTTTGGGCACAATGTTAAGAATAATTAAATCTACAATTCGTGATTTTTCGAGGATTTTTAGAGCAACGGTTAATCAACTATGAATTTAAGAGAAAGAAATGGGTAAAATACGCAAATTTTCAGAAAACAATTATTTATTAATTACCCGTCCGTCACAAAAATACCCACAACATGTCTTAAGTTTAGAGAATCAATTAACCAACACCATGCAATTTTTGGATTAAGAAAATAATGTAGATTTGAGGTCCAAATATATGAGGGAATATAGGGGTACATATGCAAATATAAATAAATAAATAAACATGCAAAGGGCTGAAATGTAAATACCTATACCCGTGGGGGTATTCCTGCAAAATCGCCACTAGGTCACGTGACAAGCACGTGACCTGGTCGGTGGGGGCCTGCGCGCAAATTGGAAGACTTCCAGGGGGGTCTCTGCAATTTACCCAGCGGGTCACGTGCAGATCACGTGACCCCTGGGGATGAAGAAGGGTCGTTCCCCGCGCACGTGCCTCGCACGTGCCGGGGCCTCGGGCTTCGAGCCCGGCCTGCGGCTGAAGGCGGTAGTGGTGGCACGGTAGGTGCGTGGCGGAGGCGCGGAGCTCCGATGGCGTGGTGGCGCTGGAGCGGATCTCCGGTGGTTGATGGCGTAGCGTTGGCTGAAGAAGGCGGCGTAGACGATAGGTCCGGCCGTCTTCGAGGGTGGTGGAGGAGCAGTAGAGGGCAACCCCCCCGGCCGAGGCGGTGGTGGAAGCGCGGAGGAGGGGTTGGCGCGTTGTTGTGCCCGCGGTGGCGAGAATCGGCAGAGCAAGACCTGGTGTTGCGGTTGGCGTGAGGGTCGACCGGCTGAGGATGATGAAGTCGGTGTCGAGTCGAGGCAGAGTAGGATAGTCGTGGCGATGAAGCGTCAGGAGGCGGAGGAGTGTCGAGTGGATTGATGACGAAGGTGGAGGCGGTGGCTCAACGCCAAGGGGGCGGAGCAGGAGCTTGCGCGCGGAGGAGCGGCGCTGCAACGAGGGGGTAGCCCTCGGATCTCGCCGTGTCGTCGGGGCGTGGAGCTGTCACCTCCAGCCGGTCGTCCTTCGAGCATCAGTCGGCGGATGATGTGGAGGAGGGCGGCGATGGGTTTTAAATAGGAGAGGGGTGCGAACGCCGGAGAAGGAAGGAGGGGGGTTGATTGAAGGCGGCGAGATCTGGGAGTGATCCGGAGATAGCGAAATCGCGGGGAATGGATTTGGTCGACGAGATTCGCGGGGGAAGGTGATCTGCGGCGGGGCGGAGTTGGCGAGATTCGCGGCGACGGAGTTATTCGCGGGCGGCGCGAGGTGGAAGACGAGCCAGCGGCCGTCCGATCGGCCGAGATCGGACGGTCGCGATTCAGACACGTGGCCGGGGCGATAAGGAAGAGGGAAAAGGCGGGCACGTGCGGAGCACGTGCCTGTGAGGCACGTGCGACGCACGTGCGTGGTTTTTTTTAAATTTTTTTTTATTTTTTTTATAAAAAAATTATAAATAAAGTCCAAAAATGGCTGACACGTGGCGGCCTCTGGGGCTGCCACGTGTCAGCACCAGAAAATTCAAAAAATAATTATCTTGTAAAATCGAAAATAAATAGTAAATGACCTCGGATCGAAAAACTTTCTTCACAAAAATTGCTCGTCTCGATGAGATCTAGAACTTTCATGAAGACATCAAAACCAAAATCGATCATTTGAACAAAGTGAATTTTTAGGGTATCCCATGTACATAGAATACCTTGATTTTTTTTGGTTTTATAATTTTTATGTCATTTTTAACCAAGATAAAAATCCGGAAAAATTACGGTAAATCAGAGATAAATAAAGACACCTTAATCTAATTTTTTTTGGATTTTTTATTAATTGATAAATATGTATATAAAATATTAGGTCAAAAATAGCTAAAATATACAATGTACAAAAGAGGCCAAAAACCCAACTTTCAAATATGAGCTCCGATTCACTCGAACTTGGTCTTGTTTTGAAGGTAATTGAATGCACATTAGTTCAAAAGTGAGTAGGATTAAATCGGACATTGGATGGAGAAGATATGTGGCTTTTAGTCCGAAAATCCTGAAATTAGGGTTTGGGTTTTTGGTCCATTTATTTGGGTTAATTATTTTTTTGTATTTTTCCTTTATTCTTGTTAGTGATATGTACACAGTGGAAGTGGTTTTGAGTCATTCAGAGTTAGCATGAATGGGTTAAAAATCCGGGAAGTTAGGCTTATTTACAGGTCATTTTGGCTTGGATTTTTGGCTTCTTATTTTATGCAGATTTTTGTGCTAAAATGCAATTCTTATGGAAACATGCATGAATGCTAATTATGCAAAATAGATGCAAGAATGCTGTTGATTTTGAGGGATTTGAGCTTAATAAATGAGATTTAGAGTGATGAATACGAGATTCATCAGGGACCGCTGAGGAATGGTATGACAAGGTGCAGGTCGATATAGGGGTCATCAGTAGACATAAACTGATCAGGATCGACCTGATGAAGTTCCTCACTGGTATCAAAGTGAAAGGCACGGACTGGTAAAGTGGAAGTAGTATGGTCGTGCTCAGTCTTGGAGTTCTCTACTAGGACAGAATCGAAAGGCTTGAATTTATCGATGAAAGAGGTAAGGAAAAATTTAACCTTTTTAGTCTCTCCTAAGTCTGACTTCCGCTCTAAAGAGTCTATAGTGTAAATATCGTGGATGTCATTAATGAATCTCCACTCGCCCAAAGGGGGAACTCCAAGGTATATGCTTTCCGAGTCTTCCTCACCAAAGAGGAATCCTCGGGTCTCAGTATCTTCCATAATAAAGCAAACCTCTTTGATATCAACATCAAGGTCATAGTCCTGGGGTCAGCTAACACAGGTACACTCCCGTCAGATACGGGTCTCTGGTCAATAGTGGGTGCGGTGATCGACACATTGCAATCTTAGCAGAATGAAAGCAAATCTCTCCAGATCCATAATCAATAACGGTTCTCGCATAGGGGAGAAAAGGTTATCCCAGGATCATTGGAGGACACTCCACATGGGTGGAGGTCTCCATGGGAAATACAACAAAGTCAGCAGTAAATCTCATGCCATGAATCTGAATGACAACGTTTTCTAGAATACAATCATTCTCTTTATTGATCCATCAACAAACTAGCAACTCATCCATGTCTTCTAGAGAGGCCCTTGATGGAGAAACTGTGATGAACGTCAAATTCGCCTCTTTAATAATCCAAAATAATGTCGTAGTACAGGAGGCGAATTTGGTTCAGCAAAAACCACGAACTTTGAATGTTGTGGAATAATTTTTACTTGGCAAGTCTACCAAGGTCGAACACAGGGAATTGTGATTTTTAGTTTCGTGGTTTTTAAATCAAATTAAATAATTAATCGATGCTTGATTAATTTCTGTGTTGCGAAAATGTACAATGCAATGAGATAGAGATGCTATACAGAGAAAATAAACAGAGCCTATTAAGCCCAGGATCTTCGATTTTTAGTGATGTTTAATCCAAAAAATAACCAATATCCTCAAAATGAAATCACAGATCAAATAACATTGAATTCAACAAGATGTAACAAAAAAATTCCTGATTCCAACAATAATGAATAAATATCATATTGATCCTGCGATGATTTTTATCTTCGAAATCTGTCTAATTTTATTCTCAAGAAATGTTCGCAGTCAATATCTAATCCATCTTTCTGAATTAACCCCTGCAAAAATTTAAGTCCTCAAATACTAGCTCAACTCCAACAAATCCCTGCAACAATAAATCGTCAATTCTCCCAAAAACATTTGGCACAAATACATCAACACGAGCCTGCATAAGCCAACAGATGTCCTCAATAATAATTATCAATAAACAGCTTCGAATATGCCCACAATTTATGCCAAGTGACAGAGCACAAAATTAGCTTCAAAATGACATATTATATGCTTAAAACAGAGTTCGTATGAAGAAGATATGATAACATGAAGTTTCAGGGACTAAAATGTAATAAAAATAATTATTATTGCTTCAAATAGGTCCCTGGGGGCTTATCTGTAATGTGATAAACTTGAGAGATTCTGATGTAATTTCTCCAGTGCATCACGTGCCTCGCACGTGACCTGGGCTGGCAGGGGTTCCTGTGAGATTTTTGGAAATGAAGGGGGCTCGATGCAAATTTCCCCGCTGCTCACATGTGATGCACGTGAGGGGAGGGGAAATCTGGGGCGAGCGGAGTTGCAGGGTCGGTGAGGCGCGGGGCGCGCTGCCACGCGTCGACGGCTGGGGGGCGGTGCGAGTTGCGGTGGAGAGGGTCTCCAGCCCTTGGGCCGCTGGGATGGCCGCAGCGGCTCTGCTGCTCGGCAACCCGCACGAAGGCATGAGAACGAAGAGTTGGGGTGGCGCGAGCCGCAGGCGTGGGGCTGGAGGGGGCATTGGCTGAGGTGCTCGACGACTGGAGGATGACTGTGGCCGAGCGCGGAGGTGGATGGCGGTGTGCTGGAGCTAAGGCTCCGGCGGTGCTTGGCGCAACGGAGGGGACGGCGGAGCCTTGCGAGCGAGGTTGACGATGAACCTGCAAAGAACGAAATTAAAGAAAACAAAAAGGGGGGAAGTGTGTCGCCTGGAAGGTAGGAGAAGCAGTGGCTTCCTCCTGCTGATCGCCTCAACACCGGCGTACGCGAAGCTTGGCTGCGAGGCGCAGCTACAGAGGTCAGCGACCTCCGGATCACGCTGCGGTGGTCTAGCCGCTGTCACCGGATTCGAGGAAAAGGGCGGATGCATCGAAGGCCGGCCATGGTGGAATTTATAAGACGTCGATGGTGTAACGGCTGATGGAGGAGTAATGGCGTCGCATGGTCGGTGGAAAGGTGGAGGAGAAACGACTAGGGAAGAAGAAGGGGGTTGGGTGATGTGTGTAATGACTGAAGGTGGAAGGAGGATGGGTCACGTGCTGGGCACGTGACCTGGGTGGCTGGAGAGAGGAGAAGAAGAGGGGTGCCACGTGGCAGTGCCACGTGGCACCAAAAAATTTCAGATTTTGAAGAGGGGAAAAGAGGTAGAAGATGACCTCGGATCAAAAAATTTCCTTCATGAAAGTTTTTCGTCTCGACGAGATCTAAAACATTCATGAAGGATCCATGAGCAAAAGAGGTCATATGTACGAGGTGGTCTTTTTGGTGGTCCTCCATGTGTATAGAAAACCGGGTTTTTGGGATTTTGTATTTTTTTTGTAGTTTTAAAGGGGATAAAATTATAGAAAAATAATTATAAAATATAAGAAAATTAATTACACATTAATCTAATTTTTTTGGATTTTTAATAAATAAGAAATTAGGAAAATAAAATAGAAGTCAGAATCACACAACTTTTGTATAGACCGACAACGGACACTTGGACTTGGTCAATTTCTTTGATTTCAGTTTTGATCTGGATTTGGATTTTTGTGTCGTTTAATAAAACTTTCATCAAAGAACGCAAATGAAGAAGAAATAAAATTAAAAGGATTATTTATGTACATAAAAACTGAGGTCAAAATGCGCAAAAGAGACCCAAAACCCAACTTTCACAAATGAGCTCTGAATTTTATGAAATTGGTCTTGTTTTGAAGGTATTTGAAAATGGAGTACTTTAAAAGTGAGTAGACCAAAATGGGACACTGTATGAGGGAGATATGCTCGTTTTAGTCTGTTAGATGTGGAATTAGACTTTGGGATTATTTGACACTTATTAGAGTTGGTAATTTTTTTTATATTTTTTATTTAATAAGGTTAGTAATATCTATACAATGGAGGTGGATTGGGGTCAATAGGAGTTAGGATGAACTAATTAAAAATGTGAGAAGTTAGCAGCTTTTTGGGCTAATTTACACTTGGGATTTTAAATGCAATTTATGCATGATGAAATGCAAATATTATTTACACATGCATGATGGCTAATAATGCTCTATTAATGATTAATTACAAATGGATGAAAGGGAACAGAGCTTAAATGACCAATTTTAGCATGATGAATACGAGATTCATCAGACTGTAGCAATGAGAAGGGTATTATATTAATCAACGCACCGCCATCAAGGAGAGTGTTATCACAAGAATATTCAGAGATGGTGCAACTTATAATAGGTGTAACATTGTTCCCTTTCCTAATGTGTGGACGGTGAGTGATGGCGTAGGAAGTGACCATGGTCAAATTGTATCACTCAGATCTGCTCCTTCGCTTTTTCTTCTTGGGTTTAGGAGCAGATAATTGGGCCATGGCCTGGAAAAGTGGGGCCTCAATAATATTGTGAATAGCTACCACCACTTTAGGTTCAGTCAACATTTTTAAGATTTTAGATCCCTCCATACGAGGGAGGAGATCAAAATCATCATCTACACAAGGATGAGTGAGAGCAGTCTGTACAGTGTCATCCTTGGGGTCAAAATTGGGAACTGTGGTGTGAGTGTGTGTGATCAAAGGGGCTGGCAAGGGTGCCATATCCTTTATGAATATTAGTTTCATCACTCTAAAAGATAATAATTAAGCTCAGATCCCCAAAATTCACCTGCATTTCTTCATTTTTATTGCATAATTAGAATTCATGCATATGTAAATAATAAAGGTATTTTATCGTGCATAATTGCATAAAATAAGGGCCAAAAATCACAACCTAATGGACATGTAAAATAAGCTAACTTCCTTGATTTTTAGTTAATTCATGCTAACTCCAAATCACCTGAAACCACTTCCATTCTGTGCATATTACTAACAAGAATAAAAGAAAAATACAAAAAAAATCACTGACATAAATAAGTGGTCCATAAACTCAAATCCTAATTTTAGATCTGTCGTACTAAAACACAAATATCTTCCTCGTATAATGTTCAATTTGATCCTACTCATTTAGAACTAACGTACATTCAATTACCATCAAAACAAGACCTAGTTCAAGTGAATTGGAGCTCATATGTGAAAGTTGGGTTTTGGGCCTCTTTCGTAAATTGTGTATTTTACCCTATTTCGACCTATTATTTTATGTACGTAATTAACTCTTTTTATTTTAGTTCTTTTCCATTTATTTTCTTTGACAAAAGTTTTATTAAAATACATAAGAATACAAATAAAAAATAAGCTTGAAATCAAAGAAACAAACCAAATAAGAGTGCTTACTATGGGTGCACGTGGATCAGATAAAATATGTAATCCGATCCAATCCAATGCTATTGGATTTGATTGGCTTGGTTTTATCATTTGAATGGATCGGATTGGACTGAAATTTTTAAATCCGTCCAAGTATGGATTGGATCAGATCTTGTTGAAATCCAATCCGATCTGATACGATAATCCATTAATACACATACACTTATACATATACACATACATACACATACATACAAACAACTTACATACATATAATATATGCGCATAGATTTCCAATTCCTCTATTGCCATAATCAATGTAATTCATCTCATTTTTTTCTTATATTAATCTTATATACAAGCCCTCTTTCTACCATTATTTTTTCTCTCTTTCAAGGTCAAATGTTAAATCTTTAAAATAATGAAGTATGACTGTAATACGTAAAATTGTAAATCGTGTTCACTAATTCTCCTCCTATCCCCCTCCCTCTCATTTCACTCTTGACTGCTAATATTTCTCTTACTTCTTTCTCAATCCATTTCGGTTGCCTCCTGCACAATGTTATTCCTTTTAGTACAACCCACTGACCCCTCCCTTGCGATGTTTCCACCCGTCTCATACAACACCACCCCCCTTCCATGCACCACCATTTCTCCTCAATGTGTTTCCACTCTTCTGATCTTCATTAAAAGAAATATAAATTTGGGATAGTTGCCTAGTACATTTGATAATTATTCATGACCCCTTTTCTTCTTATCGTTTACTTCCTCTAGCTTCAAACCATATTATAGGGATATAAATGGATCAGTTACATGATTAAATGCACCGCGCTAATCTAAGAATAAATAAGTAGTATTTCAATTGCTTTTATTTTTAATTGATACATTATTTAGATTCAATTTTTCATAAAATATGTATATTTTTAGTTTAGTATAATATTACAAATAAATTATATTTCAAGTATAATTTAAGTGAGAATTATATTTCTCAAGTGGTGGGTTATATTTAAGTTATTTTTATCTTGGATATTCAAATGAGTATGAATGTTATTTGATTACTATTTATTAACAATATATTATAGTGATTTCAAGGGTGTTCTTCCAAAATTATAGAATACTGAGAATAAAATACAAAATAAAATATGGAAGATATTTTATGACCCTAAACCCTGAAACTAAGTCAAGAATTGAGTTGGTCAACAAGGAATAAAGCAGTAGGAGATAAGTGCCAATAATACAATAAAAACAAAATTATTTCATTCATTATTTATGCATTTGTGACACCTATTTTATTCTTTATTATTTATTCATCAAATGAAGAAATATTTTACTTGAAATTTGTAGATAATAATGTAAATGAAAGTACAAAAGCAAGTTTATACAAAAATAATATACAGTGTACTTTTTATACACAAAATAAAAAGCCAAAATCCCAATATCACGGACCCATATATTTCAAACAAAAACTCAAAATATATCAAAATCACCTGTAATTGTATATAACTTTTCATGAGCTATTTAATGGAGGTGGTTTCATTTTTTTGGAGTTACTGGGTGAAAGTTAGGTTTTGGACCCTTATTGTATGTTACAGATGATTAAAATATTCAATTTATTCATCCTTTACTATTTTTACAAATTTATATTTTTTTAATTTCGTAGTTATTATTTATAACATATTTACATATTAAAACTAAAATAAAACAAAAGAAAATGCACTAAAATAAAAAGGTGTATATAGGACATAGATAAAACACCTATAAGTATACCTATAAACTATACATTCCTACTTATTTAAGTGTACAAATTACATCTTATAAAAATATATTTACACACCTAAAAATAAGTTGTAAATATATAAAATAAAAGAATAAAATATTAAAATAAAATATACAAATTAAAAAAAATAGTCAAAATATAGGCAAATGTACCTCTAAATACACCATTAAAAATTAATTACTAATAAATAAAGTTAAAAAAAATAAATAAATATCATAATAAAATATTATACTAAAGAATAACATTTTTATTTTATAATCGAAAATTAGTAAAATCATTTACTACTTATAAATAATTATTTTCGAAATAAATTCTATTTTTGTCATGCAGCGAACTGATGTGGACCAATCACATCAAGTCGTGAGTTGATCGCCGATCAACTACCTCTCCTATCGCCTGAGTTGACGTTCCCTGGCTCCTCCCCGATTTTGCACCTTTTTCCTGGGCGTCTCTTCCATCTGTCACCTTCACCTTCTCGAGTCTAGTAGGTCTCGTCTTGGATACAACTAGTCTTATCGTGACACGAGGAGGCGGTGTGAGGTCTAGCGAAGCCCCAGGAGCACGGAGGTGCATCCACGGCCGTCCTGACGGTGGCCCTACTTCCTGAGCTCCCCTAGGTATAAGAGCTACTTCATTTTACGACGTTTGGGTAGCTTTTAATTTAGCATTCGTTTCGTTCATTTACGTGAATATTTAGCCTAGCGATTCCACCTAGATTCAACAATTCATAGTTCGTCGGAGCTCTGCTCAGGCGAACAAATCTGACTATGTTCAACCGAGATCCAGGTGGTCCCTAACCCCGCTAACGATCCCATTTCGCTCCCCTACGCTCTCTGATTGCCTCACGCATTTCATTTAACCAAACTCCCTCGTGGATCTGGGTTTCGTATCTCCTTCTCTACCACCCTCACGGAGATCTCCGCCCTCATCACCCTCACCTATTCCACTCCTAATCGGGTCGAAGTAGTTTACCTCTCAACTCATGTTCTTCTCTGTGCAAGTCTCAGGTTCAATGGAGCGCTTCTGGGCTCAAATCAACTCCAAACTTGACTCCTTAGGTGCTTTGAACGCTTTCACCTCTCTACTCTTCGCTGAGTTCTGGTAGCCATGTGAGGTACCCTTCGTCGTGGATGTCCATCAGGAATCTAGAGAGCACCACGACATCGCCGGAGAAGCCTTGGAGCTCGAGAAATCGAGCGAACAAGGAAGAATACGCCTGTGTTCTTCCCTGTTCTTGGAGATGTACCCAACATCGTTCGATCATCGACCGCGGTCCAGATGCTACAGGTGGCGTTTGATTAAGGTGCGCATAGACCGTCAGATCATCCCTGTCGATCTAATTGCCACCATCCAAGCATGAATCGACATCGTCGCATCCGAAGGGACCACGTGTTCAAGTGAACCGCGCCACACCGTCCGATGGTGCCTTATACGGGGAAATTTTCTTCACCCCACGATATTGTATATTTACATATTAGTCCTGTAAAATAAATTATAACATGTAAAATAAATTGGTGATTTTGCAAAAATGACCCTATATTTATTTTATTTACATTTTGATCCAGTCCATCTCATCTCACGTGTCGTCCCATATGAGCTGGGCAAATCGAATTGAGACCTTGGTGGATTTTGTAATTATGAAAAGTTCTATAAACGCTTAAATACGTTGTATATTTATGGTATATTTGCATGCCTGTCCCTATCATATTATTTTTTTGCAAATTGTTAGGACATTTATTTGTATGCTTTTTATCTATTTATTAAAAATACCTATTGTGCTCCTAAAAATACGCAAAAATAGGATTAAATGCCTCATGCTGTGTACTTTCACACATTGTATTTATTTAGCATTTTATGCATTTTATCCATTTTATAAAAATCAAATGAGCACTATTTATGTCTTGTCTAGCTTCAAAATGCCAAAAATATAAAAACATCTCCAAAAATTCCAAAATTATAGATAGTACATTTTATCCTATTTTAACTACAGTCCAAAAATCTCTAAAAATAGAAAAACAAAAAGCCTAAAAAATCAAAAGCCCCAAAATCTTTCAAAAAATCTAAAAAATCAATTAAAATCTAAGAATATGTTTTTATGTTTTATAAATTTTCTTTATATAAATAGTTATATATAAAATTGATATGGATAATTTTGGAACCTATTTGATATTTTTAATATTCAAACAATTTCGAATTACTAACTAATCCCTTATCTGGGATAGTTATGACTTAAAAATACATATAAATTAGCAAAAATTCTAGAAAAATTACAAAAATATTAGAAAAATCTGAAAATGCAAAAACAATTCTTTTGTATTTAATTTATATTTATTAGTATTTATACATATACTAATTTATGTATATATATATAAAGCCTTATCTATGATATATATATATTAAAGGAAAATGAAATGTAAAAATGTAAAAATATATAAAGAAAATATAAAAACAGAAAAAATAAAAACCAAATAAAAAATATAAAACCTAAATTAGATAAAAAAATATAAAAAATTGAAACCCACAAAAAGATGTATGTACATAATAAATGACTTGGTTGTACATAAATAACCGTAGGCTACCATTTTGCTCTCTCTGGTTCGACATCTACATGCTTGCTTACGTATCTTATGGTAGAGAAACATAAATCTTAATCTCAATTTTTTTATTATTCATGACTAATGTATATTGTGGGTTAATTGCTGATCAATCAGGGTTTTTGTTTGGGGTCGCTTCGACGACTGTCGGATTGCCTTGCAGATTGGCAAGACCCCTCCAAAAATATCGATTATCAGATGGCGCCATTGACAGGGTCTTGTCGATCTGCAAGGTGGACCAACAGGAGGAGGTGGTGGACCCCATGATAATCCAGACAAGGAAGAGCCTGAGCAAGGCAGGTCGGAACCCATACTAAAAGAGACATAGAACCCAGAGACAGCCAGATGACCAAGTGGATCCTCATCCCACCGGATCTGGCCAGCTTCTCGATCACTTCTGAGACTGTAATGGTTGGAGGATGTGTTGCCTAAACTTTTGCAGAGTTGCCAACCTCGGTATTCTATTGAGATTCTGATAATGTGTCGATTGGATTCGTGATGGGATCGTTTGTCGTGCTGGAGTGAATCGTTGGAGTCAAAAAGATGCATCAACAAGTTGGACTCTGTCTCCCAAATGTCCTCGGAGCTTGTGTCGAGTGTGCTTTCCAGGTCCTCGAGAGAGAGGATTTCTTGTGTCCATGGATCATTCAAGAAGATTTGTGTATCTCTGATTCCGGTAATATAGTCATAGTCTGCTTCAGACGTCGCTGCATGTCCCTTATCAGTTACGACTTTGAGCTCGCTGATCATAGCTATGGTGATTCTGTTGTTGCCCAAGATGAAGGTGATCTTGTCAGACCCATAGTCTTTTGAAGTGCACAGGAATGGCCAACCTAGGATGATAGGAGTCTAGAGTAAGGGTGCAGGTGAGTCCATATCAAGGACTACAAAATCAACTAGGAACTGCATCTCCTGCACCTTCTCCACAACGTCTTCCAACGGACCTCGAGATTGCTTAATGGATCGATCAACAAACTTAAGGATCATATGTATCTGTTTGAGAGGAACTATCCCAAATTCTTGCAGTAATGACGAGGGCAGGAGGTTGATGGAAGAACTGCTATCAAGCAGGGTTTGCTCAAAGACTTGATCGAAAATCTCGCAACTTATAAGAGGCGCTCCTTTGTCTGTTTTCTTCTATGGAAGATTGATGATGGCTACAACGGTGGCCATGGTGAGGACATGCTTCTCAACCTGTCAGCATCTGTTGTTTCATGCTAGTCGACACTTACTTGTAACGTGCCTCTTTCAAACCTTTCTTCACAACGGGCATGTAATCCATGGGCTTCATCACAGGAATCTCAACAGTCAATTTATTAATGATGTCCACCACTTTAGGATCAGATAATGCACTTTTTATTTTTGCAATTTTTTTGGATTTTTCAATTGCATTAGTAAAAGGCATATGTACATTACTGGAATCAGAAATAGAGTTCTTATTTACAATAAAATCCTTGTCCACAAGATGTTGTACATCCAGGTCGCAAAAAGGAGTACAATCTAGACATTGAGATGTTGGTGCTGGTGGACTAGAAAAAAGTGGGGCCTGCTCTCTGTCGACTAGCGTAGGATCGATTGTTGCTGGTGGCTTCTTCATGGTTGGCACGGCTTCTCTTTGACAACGATCTTCTTTTTGTTCTTTTTTCTTTTTCTGATTTTGTTGCTCTTTTTAGTGATGGAGATGGTGGTGGATGGCAGCTGGAATGGCTCCTTCTCCTTCTTCTTCACCTACCTATGTAGCTGGCACGGTTGATATAGAAGATGATGATTCAACTGAAGCTTTATTCTTCCCCTTGTTTGTGGCAGGAGTAGGGAAGGTCCTACCGCTCCTGAGAGTGACATCATTAGATAAAGCAATAGCCCAATTATCTGACTCTACAGGCACAGACTTGACATCACATTCTACCTGCTCTTTCCTTTTGAAGCTATTGGGATTAGCTTCGACCTGCGCAAGAATGGTCATCTTCGCGGTGGTTAGTGTTAGACATGTGAGCCCTGGGCGAACCATTCTTACAATAAATGTTATTGTAATATTTAAGTTTATCAATAAAAGTTATTGATGTTTCACTCCCTTTCTGAAATTATATGAATGAATGCACTATAAGGTCCCTCTGTACAATTAGGGTTATGTACCATGGCCAGCTTGATGATCATATAGTTGTTGATTCATTAAATGAATCATAGAGGTTGGTGTTTGGATGAATATCTAAAGAGTTAGATAGAGGACTCATCAAGCACCGTCAAATGATTGTCAAGTGGTGATCTCCAGCCTGAGTAGGAGATGGCAATCCTTTCTCACATAGGCTGATATCTGACCGACCTCTTGATGCAGGTCCTCTGCATGGGAATAGTGATTCGGAGGTGTCAGATTAGTTAGGTCAATGGGTTGACCTAACGAGATCGAGATAACCTAAGTCCTATGTTGAATGTTGTCACAGCATAGACACGTATCCTCTGACCGGAGACAGATATATTGTTATATGTCTGAGTATGTACATTTGGCAGACCAATAGGTTGATGACCTAACCAAGGTCTATACACCGGCGAGCTGGTGTGCATATAAGGGTATATGAGCAATATAATCTCTCAAAGGGATCATACAGGTTCATTTGTGAACCGGAAGACATGAGCTCACTCATGAGGTATTGGGACCGATCAAATTCCATGCATGGTCGTCGTGCTTTGGAAGCATGACATGAATTTGAAGGTATGATATATGCTTTGGGAAAGCATATGATCGATACCAAATCCCAATGACCAAGATTGATAAACTTAATGATTAAATCCTGAAGAAGACAGTGTAAAAATGATCTTGATCTTCGGGTTGATCATGGGTCTTCCAGTATGCAGGATGTACAGGTATTGGGAAAACCTGAAGGGTGATGTGATCATAAACGATTGTATATCCGTGACGCTTCCATTCCGAGGGAGTGATGAAACAGGTCTAGATTTTAGTGACTCCTTTCAGTAGAGAAGCAATCTGATCTTAGTCCAAGTGTTGGACATTGGTCTGAATGAGATTCAGATTCAATGAAGATTAGATTTGCGGTCTTGATTTAATCAAGCATCTATGGGAGGTTCGTTAGATCTGGATTTGAGATAATATCTCAATATCCAAGTCACTATACATGGAATAATACAATCGCCCTGTCCTTATCTCCAAGTATCTGCGGAGAAAGCACATTATTCTTGAAAGGGTTCAAGAATAATTCTTTTGATGAAATATCCAAGCAAGGACTTGATGATTAAATGAGATTTAATCATCAAGCTTAAATATGAATATGATGCATATTGTGAAAATGATTATCTAAGATAATTAAATGGGATTTAATTATCAAGGATTAAGAGAATGTGGATAACACTATCCATGATATATGTGTGTTATAAATATGATTTATAATATACATATATAAGAGAGAGAATTTATGTAAATAGCATTTGTTAATTAATAATGTGGATTGGATTCACATTTATTAATTAATTAGAAATGCAATTTACTAATTATTTTGGGTTGTGAATATGATTCACATAATATTCAATGGCAAGATTGAAATATTCACAAATTAATTTGGAATTAATTTGGTGAATATTTATTGTGATTAATTAAGGAATAATAAGATAAATAAAATGGAGCAAAATAAACCACCCTCCATAGGTGGCGTCACCCATGAATTGTTCATGGGTGACGCCCCCCCAATTTTAGGGAGGTTGGTTGACTCCATTTTTATTTATCACATTATCTCTTAATTAGTTAATGTTAAATTAAATTATGTTGATAATGTTGCAACATTTTTTAATTTAAATTAATGTTGTTGGTTTTAACCAACAACAATCATAGCCATTGATTTAGCATGGACCAAGCATAGCCTTGGATTCATGTGTCCCATGGATTGAGATCCATTGGATCCTAAACTAGTATAAAAGGAGGGCTAGGGTAGCCTTTCCAAGTTATAACATTCTTGAGTTGAAGAACTCTACTCTCTCTCTCTCTCTCATTCTCGTGGGGTCTCCCTAATATTCAAGTGGCCGTCCACTTTGTGTATTAGGAAGGAGATCATTTTTCTACGCCTCGACGCTTGGATCTTCGTCAAAGAATTGCGGGAAGGACGCGACTCATCATCGTGCCCGCAAGCGCATTCTCCGTGGGTCGGACTTAAGATAGGAGGATCTCTACTTTGGGATCTCGCGATCACAACCACACTTCAAGAGGTATTCCTTGTACTTTGTGGTTTGATGAAACGATCCGAGAAGTGTTATCGTGATCATGTGGTTTCATCTTTAAAGTTAAAATTTTAATTTCCGCTGCATCTAGCATCTAGTACGACTACTTGCTCCGATTGCATACGATGCGATCGACATGCTTCCGTGATGCGCTTAGGGATTCACAATATCCTTCAAGTGGTATCAGAGCCATAGGTCGAATAAAATTTTGGATATGATCCATACACCTTAGACGATTTGGTTCTTGAAAGGGTTGCGAAATTTTTACTGCATTTCAATTTTCGCACCTCTGTCTAATTGAATTTTTCTGTACTGTTTAAAATGTTTAAACATGAAATTTTCAATTGTATTTTGTTCCCCATTAAACAAGGAAACCATAGGACTTGAGTTTACTAAATTTGGACTTTATTTGCTCAAGTTATGGCCTTTTGAATATGACTATATTCACTGTTGCGGGAACTATGGATTTGAACGTAATTAATGAGATAATTACGGTTTTAATCCGCCTTGAAATGCGTGAATTATCACTTGGGTTCTTTAATAAATCAAATAGGCAATCTTTGGAAACTGAGTTTGCATTTTTTGGATTTAAATTGATCAAGATAAGTTAATTTTAGTGATTGGGGGTCACTGCTGGAAATTAACAATTTTGATCTTGAACCTTGTGATATGTCATTCAATTATCATGATGAAAATTAATTGTTAATTTTCTGGAATAATTAGTGATAAATATTTGTGAAATATTTAAATAAATAATTATTTCATTTAATGACATTTGCCTAAACCACAATGATAAGATATTAGATCTTGATCATTGGTTCATCAACAAACATTGCTTTCATGAAAACTATAGTTTATCCTACAATAGTTGTAGGACAACTTTTACATGAAAAACCCTTTTGCTTGAATAGAATTGGGGATTTGTCTAGCAAATCTCCTTATAATCAAAAATATTTTGATTTATATTATATGGTATAATTTCGGTTGAAAAACCGATGAACATCTCAAAGTACATGATGGTCTATCTGGTATTATCCTTTCCCGAGGCGGATGTGGTGCCTAGTCGGAGAGCATTGGGTAGCGTGTTGCAACGTATGTGGTCCGTCCCACTCTCGTCGGTACTGACCATGACAGCGGGTAGGGACTGTATAATACCGGAGACAGACAATGTGTATTTTTCTAATTATTAAAATTCAAATAATACGTACTTTGAGTATATACCTACTATTCAAGTAAAAGACATGTTTGTTGATTGATGATTGGATTAATGATTAATTTAATATGATTAAATTAATTATATCCAATAAACACTCTATTTTGAATAGATGTGTATTTCCCTTGGAAGAATTAATTATGTGAATGTGATTCACGATAATTAATTATAAAATTTGAATATGAGGTGGAGGATCACATAAGTGACATCCATGGTCTCCCGTCAAGGCGAAGGGTTTCTGTCGTCAGGGATTGTATGTAGGAGACACCTGTCCGAAGTGACAGCTCCTGTATGCAAGCGCATCTGGATCGGGCTCTTTGCTTCTCGAAAGAGTAAGGTCGTATGCGTAGTGACCCCAATATCGAGTCCTCATATTATTGGGGCGATATTGGATTGCGCATAGCGAGTTCTAATCCTGTTGACAGTTGGTTCAATTAACAACGGGTCAACATCATCTTAGGGGTGGTGGGCCCGGGTGTTAAAGACCGAATTGGGAATGCAAGTTGGACTTGCAAATGCGGAATGAGTTCCCGCTTCTTTTTATCGGAGTCGCAAGTTCTCATATTATTGGGATGTGACAAAGATAGGAAAGGAGATCCCAGATCTTGCTTGAGATATAGCGGTAAGTATATCTCTTATTTTGAAAGACAATTAGGGAATAATCTTTCAAAGTTGACCTAGCAAGACAAATTTGATTTAAAATACCTTAATCAAATTATTCTTAAAATGAATATATATTTATATATATTCTAAAATAGTGCATTCTTAATTTCAGAAAATGAAGTCCATGAACCCACTTAGCAGGCTTCTGGAGGTCAACCAATTGACCGGACCAAAATATTCGGATTGGATCCGAAATTTGGATTTTGTTCTCTCTGCAGAGCGTATCTCCTACGTGCTTAGCAAGGACAAGATAGCAAACCCTATGACTGATGAAGATAAATCATATAATGATAAATATGATGAAGACCATAATCTGGCAAGGTGTTACATCCTTGGGTCATTGACCAATGTGCTTCAGAAGCAACATGTGGAAATGAACAATTGTCAAGAGATTATGCTGAATCTGAAAGAAATGTTCAGTGACATAAACCGCACACAGCGTTATAATGTGATGAAGAGCTTATTCGCTGCAAGATGCAGGAAGGGACCTCTGTCAGAGAACATGTACTCAAAATGTTTGGGTACCTCTCTGAGCTGGAAACCCTGGGAGCATACTTGGATTCTGAAATGCAAGCTGATTTCATTCTCCTGTCGCTCCCTAAGTCTTTCAACAACTTTGTTGTGTCTTACCACATGAACAAAGGTGACTTCACAAACGCTGGGCTGTTGGCTGCATTAAAGTCTGCAGAAGACGTCATGAAAAAGGACAGCCCCTCTGCTTGTGCAATGGTTGCACATGTGAGAGGAAAGCGCGGGCGGAAGCAAGGTTCTCAGAAGGGCCCAGCCTCGAAGAGAAAGAAGAAGAATCAAGGAGTTGGTTCATCTTCTAGTGCTTCCACACTAATGACATCGAAAAAGACCGATGTCTGTCACCACTGCAAGAAGCCGGGGCACTGGCGGCGTAACTGCCCAGATTACCTGAAGTCCACAGACAAAGGTAAAGCCCCAGCAGGTATGAAATCTACTTTCATCATTGAAACTAGCTTTCTCGTTGGACGAGAAGGAAGTTGGGTTGTAGATTCTGGTGCTTCTGTTCATGTATGCAATTCGTTGCATTTGTTTCAGGAAACTAGGAATCTGGAGCATGGGGAGATAGTTATCCAGATGGGATCTGATGCAAGTGTTGCAGCAGTCGCCATCGGGACGTGCAGACTATCGTTATCTAGTGGTCGAGTCCTAGTACTTAAAGAGTGTCTTTATGTACCTGAAGTCAGAAGGAATTTAATATCTGTATCTAAGTTAGTTAGAAATGGACATTCCTTCATTTTCTGTAATAAATTAATCATAAACCGTTATGATAAATATATTGCGGATGGTATTTTGACTTCTGATGGACTCTATGAATTGTGCATTGATGAATGTGTCATGAATGTTACTACCACTAATAATGGAAACCCCAAGAGATTCAGGGAGGATGGAAATCATTCAAACATGATTTGGCATCACAGGCTTGGTCATTTATCTGTTGATAGGATCAATAGATTGATAAAGGATGGAGCTTTAGATTTTCTACAGGTTCAATCTTTACCTACCTGCGAACACTGCATTCGAGGTAAAATGACCAGAACACCTTTCCATAACAAGGTTACGAGATGTGAAGGTATTCTTGACCTAATACATACTGATGTATGTGGTCCCTTCAATATCGCGACTAGAAATGGATATCGATATTATTTGACGTTTATTGATGACCATTCGCGATACGGGTTTATCTTCCTACTACGTCATAAATCCGAAACCTTTGAAAAGTTCAAAGAGTTTAAGGCTTTGGTTGAGAACCAAACCGATAGGAAGATCAAACGAATTCGGTCTGACCGAGGTGGTGAGTACCTCTCAGATGAATTCAAGGAATACCTTAAAGAGAATGGAATTGTCTCCAATCTCACTCCTCCTGGAACTCCCCAACTTAATGGTGTTGCTGAAAGACGCAACAGGACCATCATGGACATGGTCCGTTCAATGATGAGTAAAGCACATTTACCTCTTAGTTTCTGGGGATATGCAGTAGAGACTGCAATATATATCCTAAACAAGATTCCTAGCAAGTCTATACCAAAAACTCCTCATGAGCTCTGGTATGGTACCAAGCCTAGTGTTAAACACTTGAGGGTTTGGGGATGCTTGGTCCATGCGAAGAACGTGGATGCAAGTAAGCTAGAATCTCGCACTCGTGAGTGCTACTTCATTGGGTATGTTAAAGATGGTATTGGATACCAGCTTTATGACCCCGAGACCCAAAAGGTTTTTGTCTCTAGGGATGTGAAATTTCTGGAGGATGATTTCCTTAAAGGTCAAGACAAGAATGAAGTAGAGGAACTCATTGAATCTCCTGAGGATTCTGAGATTCTTGAACCAGAAACTGAAGAAATAAATGAAGATGAAACACCCATACCTCTTCGAAGGAGTTCGAGGGTGGTTGCACCACCTGAAAGGTATGGATTCCATGTGTCATGTGAGACTGACAATGATCCTTCTTCATATGATGAAGCACTTGCGGATCATGACATGGATAGATGGATGCTAGCAATGAAGTCAGAGATTGACTCTATGCATAAGAATGGTGTATGGACCCTAGAGGATCCACCTAGAGGGGTAAAACCCATTGGGTGTAAATGGATCTTCAAGAGAAAAAGGGGACCTGATGGGAAAGTAGAGACTTTCAAGGCACGGCTCGTAGCCAAGGGCTACACACAGAGAGAAGGCATCGACTACGATGAGACATTCTCTCCTGTGGCCATGCTTAAGTCCATCAGGACACTACTGGCTATAGTTGCATCTCTTGACTACGACATCTGGTAGATGGACGTCAAGACGGCCTTCCTCAATGGATACCTCGAGGAGGATATCTATATGGAGCATCCCCAGGGCTTCATAGCTGAGGATGGTAAAGTATGCAAGCTGAAGAAATCCATCTATGGGCTCAAACAAGCTTCTCGTAGCTAGAACATCATATTTGACGAAACCATAAAGAGTTATGATTTTGTGCAAAACCCTGATGAACCTTGTGTGTACAAGAAGCTTAGTGGGAGCGCCATTGTGTTCATCGTGCTTTATGTAGATGATATCCTTATCATTGGGAATGATACAGGAATGATGACCAGTGTGAAGATTTGGCTATCCCATACCTTCGAGATGAAAGATCTTGGAGAAGCCTCTTACATCTTAGGCCTGAAGTTGTTCAGAAACCGAGAAAAGAGAATATTGGGATTATCACAACATGGATACATCAAGAAGATTCTTGAACGATTCTGTATGGATAGTTCGAAGAAAGGATTCCTCCCCGTAGGACATGGTATCCATATTTCCAAAGGGATGGCTCCTCAAAGTGTTGAGGAAAAGAAGGCCATGGCTGGATGCCCTTATGCATCAGTCGTAGGAAGCTTGATGTATGCCATGATGTGTACTAGGCCAGACATCTACCATGCTGTGGGAGTGGTAAGTCGTTACCAATCCTGCTATGGAGAGAAACACTGGAATGCAGTAAAGAACATATTCAAATATCTAAGACGGACGCAAGATTACATCTTGGTCTATGGGGATGGTGATCTCCAAGTCTTGGGATATACAGATTCAGACTTCTAGTCAGATATTGATGATCGAAAGTCGACATCAGGGTTTGTATTCCTGTTGAACGGTGGTGCTGTGAGCTGGAGAAGCAAGAAGCAGGACACTACGGCGGATTCAACAACAGAAGCCGAATACATTGCCGCATCGGATGCTGCAAAGGAGGCGGTGTGGTTGCGCAAGTTCATCTTGGAGCTTGGCGTAGTTTCCTCTGATACTCCCGTCCCTTTACTCTGCGATAACACTGGAGCCATTGCCCAAGCAAAGGAACCCATGTGCCATCAGAAGAGCAAGCACGTGGAAAGGAAATACCACATCATTCGGGAGATTTAAAAGCGTGGTGATATCATCATCACCAAGGTGGCCTCTGCCGACAACATTGCTGATCCTCTTACCAAACCTCTGACACAGAAGGTTTTTGACCAGCATGTAATGAGTATGGGTTTACGGATTGTACCTGAATGGTTCTGAGGGCTAGTGGGAGATTGTTAGACATGTGAGCCCTGGGCGAACCATTCTTACAATAAATGTTATTGTAATATTTAAGTTTATCAATAAAAGTTATTGATGTTTCACTCCCTTTCTGAAATTATATGAATGAATGCACTATAAGGTCCCTCTGTACAATTAGGGTTATGTACCATGGCCAGCTTGATGATCATATAGCTGTTGATTCATTAAATGAATCATAGAGGCTGGTGTTTGGATGAATATCTAAAGAGTTAGATAGAGGACTCATCAAGCACCGTCAAATGATTGTCAAGTGGAGATCTCCAGCGTGAGTAGGAGATGGCAATCCTTTCTCACATAGGCTGATATCTGACCGACCTCTTGATGCAGGTCCTCTGCATGGGAATAGTGATTCGGAGGTGTCAAATTAGTTAGGTCAATGGGTTGACCTAACGAGATCGAGATAACCTAAGTCCTATGTTGAATGCTGTCACAGCATAGGCACGCATCCTCTGACCGGAGACAGATATATTGCTATATGTCTGAGTAAGTACATTTGGCAGACCAATAGGTTGATGACCTAACCAAGGTCTATACACCGGCGAGCTGGTGTGCATATAAGGGTATATGAGCAATATGATCTCTCAAAGGGATCATACAGGTTCATTTGTGAACCGGAAGACATGAGCTCACTCATGAGGTATTGGGACCGATCAAATTCCATGCATGGTCGTCGTGCTTTGGAAGCATGACATGAATTTGAAGGTATGATATATGCTTTGGGAAAGCATATGATCGATACCAAATCCCAATGACCAAGATTGGGAAACTTAATGATTAAACCCTGAAGAAGACAGTGTAAAAATGATCTTGATCTTCGGGTTGATCATGGGTCTTCCAGTATGCAGGATGTACAGGTATTGGAAATACCTGAAGGGTGATGTGATCATAAACGATTGTATATCCATGACGCTTCCATTCCGAGGGAGTGATGAAACAGGTCTGGATTTTAGTGACTCCTTCCAGTAGAGAAGCAATCTGATCTTAGTCCAAGTGTTGGACATTGGTCTGAATGAGATTCAGATTCAATGAAGATTTGATTTGCGGTCTTGATTTAATCAAGCATCTATGGGAGGTTCGTTCGATCTGGATTTGAGATAATATCTCAATATCCAAGTCACTATACATGGAATAATACAATCGCCCTGTCCTTATCTCCAAGTATCTGCGGAGAAAGCACATTATTCTTGAAAGGGTTCAAGAATAATTCTTTTGATGAAATATCCAAGCAAGGACTTGATGATTAAATGAGATTTAATTATCAAGCTTAAATATGAATATGATTCATATTGTGAAAATGATTATCTAAGATAATTAAATGGGATTTAATTATCAAGGATTAAGAGAATGCGGATAACACTATCCATGATATATGTGTGTTATAAATATGATTTATAATATACATATATAAGAGAGAGAATTTATGTAAATAGCATTTGTTAATTAATAATGTGGATTGGATTCACATTTATTAATTAATTGGAAATGCAATTTACTAATTAGTTTGGATTGTGAATATGATTCACATAATATTCAATGGCAAGATTGAAATATTCACAAATTAATTTGGAATTAATTTGGAATTAATTTGGTTAATATTTATTGTGATTAATTAAGGAATAATAAGATAAATAAAATGGAGCAAAATAAACCACCCTCCATAGGTGGCGTCACCCATGAATTGTTCATGGGTGACGCCCCCCCAATTTTAGGGAGGTTGGTTGACTCCATTTTTATTTATCACATTATCTCTTAATTAGTTAATGTTAAATTAAATTATGTTGATAATGTTGCAACATTTTTTAATTTAAATTAATGTTGTTGGTTTTAACCAACAACAATCATAGCCATTGATTTAGCATGGACCAAGCATAGCCCTTGGATTCATGTGTCCCATGGATTGAGATCCATTGGATCCTAAACTAGTATAAAAGGAGGGCTAGGGTAGCCTTTCCAAGTTATAACATTCTTGAGTTGAAGAACTCTACTCTCTCTCTCTCTCTCATTCTCGTGGGGTCTCCCTAATATTCAAGTGGCCGTCCACTTTGTGTATTAGGAAGGAGATCATTTTGCTACGCCTCGACGCTTGGATCTTCGTCAAAGGATTGCGGGAAGGACGCGACTCATCATCGTGCCCGCAAGCGCATTCTCCGTGGGTCGGACTTAAGATAGGAGGATCTCTACTTTGGGATCTCGCGATCACAACCACGCTTCAAGAGGTATTCCTTGTACTTTGTGGTTTGATGAAACGATCCGAGAAGTGTTCTCGTGATCATGTGGTTTCATCTTTAAAGTTAAAATTTTAATTTCCGCTGCATCTAGCATCTAGTACGACTAGTTGCTCCGATTGCATACGATGTGATCGACACGCTTCCGTGATGCGCTTAAGGATTCACAATATCCTTCAGTTAGGTCGTCTAGCTTCTTTATCATGTTTGTGAGACCTTTGACGAGCTAGGCCAAGCAATCAATGGTTCGGTTCATAGGATTTGCCTCGGTAGATTCAGCGTGTAGACCATGTTGCTGCTAAGTGTGTGGAAGTTGAGGCTACGACTGTTGGTGGGCTGAGGAGGTGGAGGAAGCTGATGATGATGGTAGGAGGGAGGAGGGTGCTACTGATATCGTGGAGGCGGTGTAGCCGTATACTTGTGGTATTGCTATGGTTGACGGTACTGCGGCTGCTGATACTACTAGTGCTGCCTCCATTGGTTATTGTAATGCTAATGCTAATGATATTGAGGCAGGGGATGTGAGGATCGTAAAAAACGGCCACCTGTGGTTGGTGGTACTGTTTGTTGGCTGGTTATAGGACCTGGGGGTGTCTGGTAGGACGGGCCAGCTGTACATCATTGGTCCAAACACCGTTGACTTCTTAGATCGAGGGCAGTGGTGGAAAGGCTGGATCGGATGATGGAAGGAAGTCTAGCTGGTAGACAACCATCTACTACTGCTGCTGGCCATGATCATTCTCATGCACATAGTACACGTGCTGGACTACTGGTGGCTGTTGGCTCGGTTGAGCTTGTTGTGGAGGTTATGGCTCATCTTTCTTCTCAGCTGGTGCTTCTGTGGATGTGTCGCCAACTGGACAGAACTAATGGTTCCCACCAGAAGATCCAACTGCTTGGTGATCTGGTCCAGCTTGTCAAGATTCTGCGTCCTCTTTTCGATCACAGCAAGTTTCTCGAGATCCTGCGATCACTTCTCAATGATATCAACTTTTGAGAGATGGCACCCGATGATGCTGAGGTTGGAGCTTTCATCTCTCTCCGCCTCATGGGATGCTACCATATGAACTTGCTACCGGAGGATCTGAGGTTGCTTCTAATACGCCTTAGATGAAGAGAGGGCGGCCTCTCCTTCGTCCGTTTCCTCAAAAATCTTCCAAACTACGTTTTCATCCTTATTGAAATGTGATCCTCCATAGGCTGCATCAACGATCCTTTGTCTTTTTATGTTTAGCCCCCTAAAGAATTGTTGGACCAAGATGGTCCTCAAAATTTCATGATGGGAGCATTTCTTTTGCAGATCTATGAACCTCTCCCGGGCTTCATGAATAGTCTCATGGGCTCCTTGAGAGAAATTGTTGATTTCGACTTGCATGTAATTGAGCCGATCGAGAGGATAAAATTTATGCAGGAGAGCGAACTTCAGTTCCTCCCATGTGGTCACAACTTTTGCCAGATGGTTAACCCAGTAGAGGGCTTTGCCTTGTAGACTGAAGGGGAATGCCATCATCTTCACTATGTCCAACAGAACATCGGAGTAGTGGGTAGTACGCCATATGCATGAAAATTGTTGCAACCAGAACTCATGCCACTTCTTACTGGCCTGAAGTATGCTTTCCTTGTAGGTGCGGACCAAATGTATCTGGTCATCATCAACAACAGGCTGACCCCAGAGCAAGAATCTCAACTTCTCGAGATTCTAGCGAAAAACCGCAAGGCACTTGGTTGACATGTATCAGATCTCTGCAGGATAAATTATGCACTGTGTTCACACCACATTTACCTGGAAGAAGATGCCATGCCATCCTGCAAATTTCAAATAAGATTGAATATAAATCTGAGGGACGTCGACATGAAAGAAATCACGAAATGGTGTGATGCAGACTTCATTCATCCCATCTCCAATTCAAAATGTGTGAGCCCATTGCACATAGTTTCAAAGAAGTAAGAGCTTACTGTGGTCACAAATGATAGAGGAGAGGAGATATCTACTTGGGTACCAATATCCTAACACATATGTGTTGACTATTGACGTCTTAATGCATCAACGAAGAAGGACCACTTCCCCTTGTTATTCATTGATCAAGTGCTAGAAAGATTTGTTGGCAAGGAGTTCTTCTGCTTTTTGGTGGGTACTCTAGGTATAATCAAGTGGCAATCATCCCTGAAGACCAAGAGAATACAACCTTCACTTGCATGTTCGACACATATGCTTTCAGGAGAATGCCCTTTGGATTGTGCAATGCACCGAGACATTCCAGAGATGCATGCTTGTAGTCTTCGCCGAGATGGTAGACAGTTTTCTCAAGGTGTTTATGGATGACTTTTCTATCTATGGTGATAGCTTCGATTCTTGTCTCGAGCACCTGGACATAATACTTCAGAAATTTCGTGAAGTAAATCTAGTATTGTCATGGGAAAATAGACACTTCATGGTCACATAAGGGATTGTGTTGGGTCACGTCGTTTCCAAATGTGACATGGAAGCCTACCCGACGAAGGTGGATGTCATTGCCAATCTTGAGCAACCTCAGACAGTTAAGAATATGAGGTCATTCCTGGGGCATGTGGGATTCTACAGAAGGTTCATCCGTGATTTCAGTCGCATTGCCCGGCCTCTTACAGAACTTTTATGTAAGGAGACTGAGTTAATGTGGATCAACAAGTTCTCCTTTCATTCAATCAGCTAAAGGAGCACATCACTCAAGCTCCAGTCCTACAACCACCGAACTGGTCTCTTCTCTTTGAGATCATGACAGATGCATCAGACTTTGCAGTTGGGGTTGTTCTAGGAGAGAGAAAAGACAAGGTGCCCTATGCCATTCATTATGCCAGCAAAACATTAGATGAAGCTCAGAAAAATTATAATGTGATAGCGAAAGAGTAGTTGGTTGTGGTATTCACCTGGAGAAGTTTAGATCATACCTGCTTGGATCAAAAGTCACCATTTTCACCGACCACTCTGCTATCAAATATTTACAGTAGAAGAAGGGTGCCTATCCCAGACTGATCAGATGGATCCTTCTCCTCCAGGAATTCAATTTGGAAATCAAGGACAAGCCTGGAGTTCAGAATGTGGTAGCAGATCACTTCTCCAGAATTGAACAGCAAGAGACTCTGCTAAGCAGTGCACCCATCACAAACACCGTTCCCGACGAATCGATTTTGGTCATGGATTCACTCCCTTGGTATGTTGATATTGTCAACTACCCCGTTTCGAGTATAGTTCCACAAGATTGGATGAATATTGGAAGGATAAATTCTTATCGACGATCCCTTTCTACCAATGGGAATATCCGCTCTTATTCAGGGAAGGAGCAGATTGCATTTGGCATAGGTGTATTCCTCAGGAGGAGCATCGTCCTCGAACATAGTCACTCACTCTAATCTGGTGGACGACACTCTGGAGATAGGACAATAGCGAAAGTAATTTAGTGTGGATTTTGGTGGCCCACTATATTTAAGGATGCAGCAGCCTTCGTTAAACGATGCACTGACTGTCAGAGATTGAAAGGCACCCTCACCGCAAAAGATTCGATGCCCCTAAAGATCATTAACATAGCAGATGTATTCGATGCACGGGGCATCAATTTCATGGGACCTTTTCCGAACAATCATGGATATGAGCACATACTTCTTGCCATTGATTATGTGAGTCGTTGGATCGAAGCTATCCCCATTCGAGCCACAGACAGTTAGACAGTGTGTCGTTTTCTGAAAGAGAACATCATCTAACGGTTTGGGATTCCGAAGATTCTAATATTAGACGGGGGTATCACTTCATTAACAAATAAGTCAAGAAACTAACGAAGGAATACATCATCGAGCATCGAGTTACCTCTATATACCATCCCAAGACCAATGGCATGGCAGAATTATCAAACATAGAAATCAAGACAATCCTTCAGAAGCTTGTGAAGACGGACAGAAAGAATTGGTCCCAATTCTTGGACTATGTCATGTGGGCATATAGAACCGCTTACAAGTCTCCTTTGGGCATGCCGTCATATCTTCTTATATATGGGAAACCATGTCATCTGCCCATGGAATTAATTCACATATCCTTACGGGAAATCAATATGTACAATCTGGACTCACACAAAAGTGGTCAGAAAAGAAAATATGATCTGAACAGGCTCTTGGAATTCCGAGACTATGCATACGATAACACGTTGATGTACAAGGAAAAGGTGAAATGCTGGCATGACCGACACATCAGACGAAAGACCTTTGAAACTGGACAGAAAGTGTGGTTTTCGATGCAAAGTTGAAGATCTTCCCAGGAAAATTGAAAAGAAAATGGATAGGGCTGTTTAAAGTACGAGAGGTGCGTGACAATGACAGTATTGTAATATCAGAATTGTCTCCTGATGCACAGTCATTTGTCATCAAAGGCAGCTACTGAAACCTTACCTTGAGCTAGACACTTTCTTGGTCGTTGTCGACATCCAAGTTCTATGCTTCGATGATACATCCACAACATTGTAAGCATCAAAAGATTCAGATAATGCAACTCAAAAACTTTTCCTTCAATCTCTTATCTTTTATTCTCCTCTGCTTTTCATTTTCAGCCATCTTCCTCTAAAAATAATATATATATATGTATATATAAATTATTATTAGATGTATCACCCCCTCTGGTCAGCCTTCTATTCTGGGAGTACTTTTCCCTAAGTATAGGGGGGTGTACATCCCGATAACCTTCATTCTTTGATTCTCTCCATTGTATCCACTTATTGCCTATACTTAGGGCTCTCTTACCCTAAGTATAGGGGGGAGACAGTATGAGTACGATCTGTTCATTCTCACCCTTGACCATCCCTGCCTTGTCTACAGTCTGATATACTTAGGATTATTAGATGGACAACTTCCATTCGTTTATTCATGCCCTCGTTTTGTTATTCTTTAGACATTTCTATACTTAGTACGAGTTATGTCTTCTCTTTTTCTCTTTTATATATGAAGACATAGCTCGATCTAAGTATAGGGGGGGTCATATATACTATGTATATACTTTAAGCCATAACTCGTACTTTTGTATTTTAAATAATAATTATGGATAAAATCACTATTAAATTAATTACAATCTTTTAAATAAAAAGATTCCTATAGCTCCTCAAATGCTTTTTGTACATACTGATTAAGAAATCAGGCAAAAATGCTTTTGTAAAATATTTGAAAAATAGTTTGAAAATCTTTTTGTAAAATCTTTTGAAAACTGTTTGGAAAACATTTTGTAAAATGTGTTCAAATTTTGTCAAAATATTTTGTATGCAAAATTTGATTTTCTTTGTGTGAAATGAAAATGTTTGAAAAAATATTTGTAAATGGTTTGAAAAATGGTTGCAAAAATATTTGAGAAATCTATATATATTGTTTGAAAAAGCTTTGCAAATTGACTTTCAAATGCGTGTAAATGTTTGTAAAAATAATGTTGGACTATAGTTTTCAAAACTGTTGAAAAATGATTTTCAAATAAGTCTGAGGAGTATATACACCATATTAAAATTCTATATACATATGTCTATAGAAGTGATCAATTACACATTATAAAGCCTTTAAGGACCAAAACTCTTGTGAATATAAGATGTATCCCCGTGTAAATATTCATACCTATTTTTTTGCCAAAATATTCTTCTCCCAAAAATCACAAAAACATTTGCAAAACTAAAATTACCAAAAACAACCTTTTTATGTTATAGATTTATTAACAAGAAGCATTTTATTCTTCAAATTCTTTTTTTAGGTTCGGATTAATAAATTAGGTTAAATATAATTTTGCAAAATGATTTTAAAAATGGTTTGACCCATTTGGAAAACTTTTTGTAAAATGTTTTCAACCTCTGCAAAAATATTTCGATTTGTAAAAACTCTTTTCTTTGTGTGAAATGAAAGATTTTCAAATCCTATTTGCAAATGGTTTCAAAAATAGTTGTAAAAATACTTTGAAAAATTTATATATATTGTTTGGAAAATCTTTGCAAAATGGCTTTCAAATGTTTGTAAAAATTTGCAAAAACTATTGTGTACTATAGTTTTCAAAATTGTTTTCAAATAAATTTTAGAATAAATGCATCATTAATAAATATATATTAATTAATAAATAAATATACTAACAACAATAAAATTTATATACAAAAATAGAAAATTCTGTAGCAATTGTATATATATATGCCTATAAAAAACATCTTAGATTCTTTAATTATTAACTCTTGTAAATACATAAAAATACGCACGCCCGTGTAAATAGTTGTGCATATTATGAACTTGTGTGCAAAAACTCCTTTATTTTCAAATTCTTTGAAAATTTGCATTATTCTTTGTATCATCGTACATATCATTTGCATTACATTAGCATTATTGAGCTTGATGATTGAACTAGATCAATAAAGTCGAAGATTGGAGTTTGGTTGGACCTTACTGCACCTAACTGTACTGGAACCTTATGGAAACTAGGTTTAAGGTACTTCAGGTCCATTGGGTTTTAATTATTTGAGGTTCAGGGTTGGGTTCAAGTTACCTCAACCGACTAACTAGAACTTTTCGAGACACATGCATGACTCTTGTCGGTCCTGACCTAACTTGGACATATGCACCTTTCACATAGCACAAATCAGTTGGAGTGGTGAGGAGATTGGATTTTCCAGTCTGAGACACACACGAGTGGAAACATTTGTCCTCGTCTACGGAGGGAAGTGCACCCCAACCTGGTCCAGTTGCCTTGAAGTCGAATGACAAGAGAGTGTGGGTTGCAATAATGCTTCAAAAGAGGGATAGTCTTCTGGCTCAAGAGGAAAGAGTCCTTATGTAAATGCTGTTGTATATAGTATTTCAAAAAAAACTCCAAAAAAGTGGGCAGACCCGATTGAAAATAAAATGCATGTCGGAGTATGTATATATGTTATATAGTCAATAAGCAAGCTGGAGCATCAAAGTTATACCATTGAGCCTGCGGCTGGATGACTTGACTACACTAGTCTTGCATCCTAGGGTAAGTAGCTACACTGGCTACCGTCCATTCTTTTCTTCAGCTCGTCCTCTTGATTTGGATGCCACTTGAACTTAGAAGGGAATACCTCGCTCCTCGAGGACAGAGTGCTGGATTGGGGAATCATTGGGTTGTCATTGTGGAGAAGTAAATCCTTTTGTCATTTCAGTTGGGGAGAGCTAGTATCACTTACACTGTACAAGTCAACTTCATAGTCAGACGGGTTTGCGTATGATGTAGGATAGTTCTGGCATGGCTATTGAGGTGGTTTGAACCTAGTTCTGTGACTCTCGAAGGTTGTTGTATTTTAAATTTGGTTCTCGACCAGGTTCCACACGCATTCTCACATCAAGGTCTAACCTGAGCTCCAAACTTTGATTTTGTGAAGACAAGTTTAATAATTGAAATCAATTCCATTTATTCTTTATTTTTCTTTTATTATTTATTCTTTTTTGTACTTATTGCATAAGTTTTTGCTAGGGGCTAGCAAAGGCAAGTATAGGGGGTGATGAATCTTCATTTCAACACCTTTATTCTATCATTTTGGCCTTAAAAACCTAGCTACTGCATGTAAATACCAACAATTTGTACAAAAGAGCATCATCATTTATCGCATTTATTGTGTAAATAATATGGTTTCTAATGCCAAAATTATAGAATAAAAAGAATAAAATAAAAAGAATAAAATATGGAAGATATTTTATGACCCTAAACCTTGAGACCAAGTCAAGAATTGAGTTGGTGACAAGGAATAAAGTAGGGGAGATAAGTGCCAAAAATACAATAAAAACACAATTATTTCATTCATTATTTATGCATTTGTGACACCAACTTTATTCTTTATTATTTATTCTTCAAATGAAGAAATTTTGTACATGAAATTAGTAGATAATAATGTAAATAAAAGTACAAAAATAAGTTTGTACAAAAACAATATACAATGTACCTTTTATACACAAAATAAAAAGCTAAAATCCCAACTTCACATAACCATATCTTTAAAATAAAAACTCAAAATATATCAAAATCACCTCTAATTGTATATAACTTTTCATGAGTTATTTAATGGAGGTGTTTCATATTTTTTGGAGTTACTGGGTGAAAGTTAGGTTTCAGATCCTCATTGTACATTATACACGATTAAAATATTCAATTTATTCATCCTTTATTATTTTTAAAAATTTATATTTTTATAATTTTTGAGTTATTATTTATAACACATGTACATATTCAAACCAAAATAAAACAAAAGAAAATACATTAAAATAAAAAGGTGTATATAGAACATAGATAAAACACCCATAAGTATACCTATAAAGTATACATTCTTATATATTTAAGTGTACAAATTACATCATAAAAAATAAAAATAAAAATATATTTATACACCTAAAAATAAGTTGTAAATACATAAAATAAAAGAATAAAATAATATAATAAAATATACAAAATAAAAATAAAAAAGCCAAAAATATAGGTAAATGTACTTGTAAATACACCATTAAAAATTGACTACTAATAAATAAAGTCAAAAAATAAATAAAAATCATAATAAAATACTACATTAAAAAATAAATATTTTTTTATTTTATAATCTAACATTAATAAAATCATTTTATATTTATAAATAATTATTTTCAAAATAAATTTCAGTTTTTGTCATGTAGCGACCTGACATGGACCAATCACGTCGTCTCGAGTTGATAGCCGGTCAACTACCTCTCCCATCGCTTGAGTTGACGTTCCCTGTCTCCTCCCTAATTTTGCAGCTTCTTCCTGGACATCTCTTCCATCTGTCATCGTCTCGAGTCTCGGAGGTCTCGTCTTGGATCCAAATAGTCTTCTCGTGACAGGAGGAGGTGGTGCGAGGTCCGACGAAGCCCTAGGAGCACGGAGGTGCACCCACGGTCATCCCGTCAGTGGCCCTTCTCCTTGAGCTTCCCCAGGTATAAGGGTTGCATCATTTTACAATTTTTAGGTAGCTTTTAATTTAGCCATTCATTTTGTGCATTTACGTGAACTTTTAGAATAACGATTCCATCTAGATTCGACAATTTGTAGTTTGCCAGAGCTCTGCTCCGGTGAACAAATATGACTGTGTTTAACTAAGATCTAGGCGGTCGCTGACCCCATTAGCCATCCCATTTCGCTCCCCTACGCTCTCTGATCGCCTGACGCATTTCATTCAACCAGACCGGAGATCTTCGCCCTCATCACCCTCACATATTCCACTCCTAATCGGGTCGAGGTAGTTTACCCCCAACCCGTGTTCTTCTCTGTGCAGGTCTCAAGTTCAACGGAGCCCCTATGGGCTCAAATCGACTCCACACTTGACCCCTTAGGTGCCTTGAACGCCCTCGCCCCGCCAGGGATCTTCCATGAGTTATGGCTACCATGTGAGGTACCCTCGGATGTGTATCACCATCAGGAATCTAGAGAGAACCTCAGCGTCGCTGGAGAAGCCTTGGAGCTCAAGAAATTGAGCGAACAAGGAAGAACACGCTCATGTCCTTCCCTATTCTTGGAGACGTGCTCAACACCATTTGATCATCGACCACGGTCCAGATGTTACAGGTGGCATTGGATAAAGGTGCACCCAGACCGTCAGATCATCTCTGCAGATATAATCACCACTGTCCAAGCACGAATTGACATCGTCGCATCCGAAGGCACCACGTGTTCAAGTGAACCGCGTCCCACCGTCTGATGGCGCCATATATGGGGTAATTTTCACCTTTCACCCCACGGTTTTGTATTTTACATATTAGTCCTGTAAAATAAATTATAACATGAAAAATAAATTAGTGATTTTGCAAAAAGGACCTTGTATTTATTTTATTTACATTTTGGTCCAGTCTAGCTCAGTTCACATGTTGTCCTACGTAAGCAGGGCAAATTGCATGAGACCCTGGCAGATTTTATAATTTTGAAAAAGTTCCTGAAAGTTGCATATTTATGGGATATTTGCATGCCTGTCCTTGTCATTTATTCTTATTACAAATATGCCCCTGATAGGACATTTATTTTTGTGCTTTTTATCTATTTATTAAAAATACCTATTGTACTCCTAAAAATAAGAAAAAATAGGATTAAATCCCTCATGCCTTGTACTTTCACACCACATGTTTCTTTATCATTTTTGTGCATTTTATAAATTTTATAAATAACAAATAAGCATTATTTATTCCATATTTAGCTTAAAAAATGCCAAAAATATAAAAACATCTCTAAAAATTCCAAAAAATATAGATATTATATTTTATACAATTTAAATACAGTCCAAAAATATCTAAAAATGAAAAAAGGCTAAAAATAAAAAACCCCAAAATCTTTCATAAAAATATAAAAAATCATTTAAAAATCTAATATGTTTTCTATTTTATAAAATTTCTTTATATAAATAGTTATATATTAAAATTGATTTGGATAATTATGGAATTTATTTGATATTTTTAATATTCAAATTAATTTCGTATTATTAATTAATCCATTATTTGGGATAATTTTGACTTTAAAAATACATAAAAATTAGCCAAAATTCCATAAAAATTACAGAAACTTCTGAAAATATGAAAAATGCAAAAACAAATTTTATTTTGTATTTAATTTATATTTATTAGTAGTAACACATATACTACTCTATATATATAAAGCCTTATCTATGATATATATTAAAGGAGAAGAAATAAAAATGTAAAAATATAAAAAGAAAATACAAAAACAGAAAAATTATAAGCCAAATACAAAAACAAAACCAAAAATCAAATAAAAAATATATAAAAATTGAAAATCCACATATATATATATACACACACACATAATAAATGACTTGGTTATACATAAATAATCATATACTACCATTTTGCTCTCTGTAGTTCAACATATACATGCTTGCTTACTATGCATCTTGTGGTAGTGAAAAATAAATCACAACCTGACCTTTTTTATTATTCATGACTAATGTATATTGTGGGTTAATTGTTGATCACTCAGGTTTTTGTTTGGGATCGCTTCGACCGATCCGCCTTGCGGATTGACAAGACCCCTTCTAAAATCTCGATTATCATTTATGAATCCTTATTTGGTAACTAGTATTTTTCTTATTTGAATCATTTGTTGAAAACTAATCGTAAAAAACAAACAAATGCGTCATTTATAAGAACAAACATGAATTTCTAATTCAATATGATCATTTAGTTTGATTGTGTGGTTTTTAAATTTTTATAATGGATTATTGGAATCCTACAACTTTCATTTGATTATGTCTTTTATCTTTTTAACATCTATTCATCTTATCTATTTAAAGATATTATTTAAATTTCGAGGGCTAGTGTACTATAAAATACAAACATGAGAGAGTAGATTATTGAGCAAGAAAATGCAAGTATAAAAATCCAATCCAGTTTGATCCAATCTGTGATCTAGTGGATTGGATCAGATTCGATTGAAGTATTTGATGGATTGAATTGGATTCAAAAAATAAAAATCCATTAAGATGGGATTGGGCGCATATTAAGGTAAAATATAATCCAATCCGATCCACATGCACCCGTAGTGTTTACTAACAGACTGTACAAAATTGGTCTTTTCATATTTTATTTTATTTCTTTGTTTTCCTAATCACTAAAAATAAAAAATAGATTAATGTGTAAATAATTTTCTTTGATTTTATCATATTTTCCTCCCATTTTGTATTATTTAAAAAAACTAAAAAAATACAAAACTCATAGATCAAGGTATTCTATGTACATAAAGTACCCCAAAAAATTCACTTTGTGCAAATGATCGATTTTGATTTCGGTCTCTTCGTGAAATTTAAAGATCTCATCGAGCAAGCAATTTTCATGGAGAAAATTTTTCGATCTGAGGTAGTTTGCTATTTATTCTTGTTTTTTTGTATTTTTTTCTGAATTTCCTAGGGCTAATATGTGGCCACTCCTGGACCCGTCACATGTCACCCATATTTGGTATATATATTCATTTTATTTAAAAAATATAAATAATAAAAATAATTAAAAATTAAATAAAAAATATAAAAAAAATAAAAATGGCACGTAGCGCGCTATCAACAGCCTAATCTCGGTCGATTAGACGGTCGATAGCCCTTCTTCTTCCCTCGTTCATTGCCTCCCCCTTTCCTTTTTTGTTGTCGCCACCGCTTGTCGTGATTATTGTCGACAGCCGCTCATCCTCCACCTTCCATCTGAGGTGGTGTCGCCTTCCTCTTCAGTCAAATCCCCATCTCTCAATTAATCGACGTCATAGCAGATCGCATCCTTCTCGCACCACATCCATCATTGGCCATCTTCCTATCTAAGTCATATCTTATCAAAATCTCCTTTGTTGATTTCCTACCTATTCGGTCGCACCGCCACCACTCACCTGATTGCCTCTCCCAATTTTCGATCATCATCCTGATGTCGCCAACCACCCTCACCCTATTTAAGCACTCGCAGCCCCTCTGTCTATTTCATCCATCGATTTCCAAAAAAAACAAGAGCACCTGGCGGTGACAGCGTTGACCCTCCTTCTTTGATGAGATCTGACGCTCCGCCTCTGTGACGTCGTTGTAGCACGTCCTGCTCAGCTGCTCCGCTCGACCTCTGTGGCTTGAGCTCCGACACCCACCTTCGACCCACTTCGCTCCACCACGTGCTCACCACTACCACCCAATCTCCCCGATAACCTCCTCTACCAGCATCACCAGGGTCAGACTCCATCCTATAACCAACATGAGATCCGCCCTCATCTGTAGCGTCGCTGGAAGTTTCTTCACTCCTTCGCCTTCAGAGCCCCATCGACTCCAGTATACACCTGTAAGGAACATTAACTAGGGAGGGCTTTCCACTCTCAAAGCTCTCTATCGATCTCCAATAGGACAAAGAACTCCGCCTTCGACTCCACTTCATCGACTCCTCAGACTCGCCGCCAACCAACGACTAGTGCTCCGCCCACGACACGCCAAGCTACACCATCTTCTCCGCATTCAGATCCAGTCAACACCACCAGTCTTCTCCTTTTTCTGCTCTTCTACGTCGGCCAGAGGAGCAGCACACTGCTAGCTCTCCGCATCATCCTCCAGTCCTCCTCGACCTCCACTCTGCCAGCATCCAATCATCACCAACATCGAAGGCTTTGCCTACTTCAAGAGGAGACTACAGCCGGAGCTCCGTCGTATACACGGCACCTCGCTTCACCGACCGTCGAAGCCGCCTCAAGCTACCAGAGGGACACAAGCTACGCACGTGGCCCCTTAGTTAGTTGCATCAAGCCCACCTGGAGTTCCTACTTTTCATGCACCAATCTAGCCATCTAAAGCGCACGTGAGGCGTTCGTGTCCCCATGGGAATTTTGCAATGTAGCTCTCTGAGGGCCTGGTAATCTCATTTAGGCTCCTTTCCTTGAATTTTTCAATTTTATTTAATTAATATAATATTATAAACAGACATCTGACTTCAACTCTTATTTAAACCTTATTTTTGCACCCATTTATTATTCCCAAAATAGCATCATGTTCTTCGATTAATTCTCTACATTATAGCATGCTCATCATATTTTTATTATTTGTAGTTAATTAATAATGAATATTCTTGTGGAAATTTACATATTTTGCCCAATCTGTTCTTAGAAATTCATAGATAATTAATCATAGCTCCAAAAATTATCAAAAATTTACAGATCGTTGAATTCATTATGTTTTACATCGTGCCCTATAAGAATTGCATTTGCATGCATATTTTTCTCTATAAAAATCATTTTGTGTATTTAACTAATAAACTTTTAATAGGTATTAAATTCAATATTTTTAGGGTTCAGATTTCCTGAGATTGATCACGTAGTGATATATCTTAAATAGTTTTATTTATTGAAAATAAATACATTTAATATTTATTATAAATAATTATTAAAAATCACACTATATGCATTCATTAATTCATAAAATATTTATTTTGCATCAGAAAATTCCAAAAAATACATAGCATCTATTTCCTCATAATTGACATCTTGGCCAAGTTTAATAATTCTTTGACTCTGTAAAACTGAAAATTGCAGTTTAGTCCCTAAATTTGGCCATATTTGCATTTGCATCCAAAAATTACATCAAAATACCGAAAAATATCCCGCCTCAAAAACCACACACGATATTTGATAGACACTAGCCTTGGTTGTTCCTTTACCTCCCTGAGTTCGACCTTGGAACTTGCCCAAGTAAAACAAACATAAAATCACTCGAATTAATTTAATTAAATATTTATGTGATTATTTCTTGATTGATTTTGATTACCCGCCTACAATAAAATGACATTCATTTATTTTTGCACGTTTAATTTATATTAACTAAAGAGGGTAGTTTGCTACTTGTCAAATGACACTGTTGTCGGGGATGCAAACGACTTAGGTTTTTGTTTAGTAAATTAGTGTTAGGTTATCCATACACTTGGTAGTCTGACCTCCAAGGTCTCATTGTAAATTTCTCATATTTTTTCAAGCATTTATTTCTTTTTTTTGGTATTTATTTTTTTTTGTTTTTTTTCGATTATTTTTGTTTCACTTTCTTACACACACTCTCTCTCTCTCTCTCATTTTTCTTGCGAGGTACCTCACACCCATGGAATGGTTCTCTCTAAACTGATGTATCTTCACCAGCCACCAATCCGCATTAAAATTAAGATCGAGTCAAGATGTGAGAGAGAATAGAGTCTAAGATTTATTCAATGTATTTTTAATTATTTGTAATTAACATCTCATTTATAGTTGTGTCTGTTTGGACTCTCACATATGTAACAAGACCTAAACACTTTTTTCTATGGTGTGTCGTGACCTGTTTCAGTCTACGGTGTGGGTGGGGTCCGACTTGAGTGGCTCGTAGTTTAGACCTGCACACACGGCTATTAGAACTTCTAGGATTTTTTTATTGTGCTCGTAGAATTTAGGACCACAATGCACATTAATTGAGATGCGCATTAGATCGTTCAACTTAGTTAAATTTTTAACTCAATTATTCTCGGCTAATAGAACTTTCTGATAGGTGTGGTTTTTGTCAGTTTGTATTCATATAAAATAATTTTCAATTCTTGTATTGCATCCCACATGGAGATTGTGAGGAATCACCGAAGTCTTCTAATTGAGCATACATCATCTTTTTCCGTATGTATCGACTTTTCCCGAGTTTCTCCCTCCTATTTTGTCACTAAAAATTTCAAAGAAAATTAGAACTAGACGGTAGACGTGAATTTCTGCTCACCTAAAATTTTCAATGATCATCTAATTAAAATTGGGACTGCTAAACAAGGCTGACTAAATTAAACCCATAAAATCAAGAATTTTTGCGGGAGAACAATCCTGTCCTTGGATTAATTTATATGTCTGAGTGAGTGAGAGAAGACACTTAAGGATAGAGCCAAACTTCGGAATTTTCATTCACAATACTGATTCTATAAAAATGATTAGCTTCTTCTCAGTGAGGAAATACAGGTAGCCGTATTCGATCCGTCTTTCCTTAACGGAGTGGGTGGTTTAAAGGACACTATGTAAGGCCCCTTCCTTAAGGAATGGTCATTCTACGATCCGTACTTACACCCATACTGACTGAAAGTAGGTGCAACTACTCGTAAGAATTCGAGCCGGTCTTTAAGAAAATTTCTGGCACCTAACAACTCGCTAATTCTTTTCCAAGATTGAATTTATCACCAATTAAAATTGAAATGACAATCAGCCAAACTCTTTCGGCTTTCATTGTATGAGTTGGTGAACCTGGGGTTTATATTGTGTTTGCATTGATTTGCATGAATCGAGCTCGAATATCAAAAACCAGACACTTGTGACACCATTCTCCTTTATAAAAAAATAGGGTTTCTTATTGTGAGTGTCATATGCACTTAAAAAGATCTTTAACCAAGATACATTATGTCAAGTCATAAACCTCCTTCGAAAATCATAGACATTGGCCCGAGTACCCACCAGAGTATTATTTGGTCAAACCTAAATCATCTAAACCCTCTTCCTCCAGACATCATCCAATATTGATGAGAGGCTCTGGCCTTCGGATGAATCCAGTCCACTCTATAAATTCCAATCCATGTTATTCAGATCATCCGACTAAATTCAACACATCATCATATTTGCTACCTTTCCCACCATTTTCTATACATAATCAAAATCCATCCTGGTTTGACCCAATCTATTCTCGATTTCATGTTGGACCTCATGAACCATTCAAAGATCAAACCAATTTGGAGACAAAGGATTGACCTAGACATCAGTCCCAACTGACTACATTCTCTCCTCATAATAATGTTGGAACAAGTCAACATTATAGAGATACACATCCAGACTAGACCGTATGGAATAACACGATGGAACGATCGAACAAAATGGAGAGATACGTACATAATGATCTTCCATATTTGATTAACCGTGATGATCACATCCATATTGACAATCTCGAATACCACTTCTTTGGACAGCCTGTACATACAGAGGACCAGACTGATGGTATCGATACACGTGAACCCTGTATGATTCCATTGTTTGAGGATACGACCAATCATGACCATGGAAGTGGACTCTACTCAACCCTACATCGCATGCTTGAGTCACGGTATGTTGAGTATGAGACCTACATATTCCTGCAGAATCCTCCCACTGAGCATACTCCTTCCATGATTTTTGAGGAGAAACTTTCAGAAGATAACGATCATATACTATATATTCCAAGAGGATCTTCTCCCAGCTCATACATGAAAATGGAAGATGATATGATTGGATCTCAAGTTGAAAAACAAGAGAAGACTTGGGAACCCACACGGACTGCTCACATCATTGATCATGAAAAGCTTTTGGAGTATGATATTTCTAGAATAATTAAGAGATATGAATTAATTGAGTATAAATTTAGAAGTTTCACCGACCAAATAAATTCATTTTATGCTAGCTCAGGTATGGAAGTGGAAGATAAAATGATTGGATCTCAAGTTTAAAAACCTTGAGAATACTCAGAAATCCACACTGTGTACACCCTAGGTATGACTCTGACAGCGACATCTCTGCATACTACTCCCATAGAGATGACTCTGACTCTGATCAAAACCCCTCCTCATCTATGGAAAACAACTCATCTACACACCACAGAAAAAGACCAAAAAATTGAAAAATTCAAAAACACCAAAAAATTGAAAAAATAGAAAAGCCCATAAAATTTAAAAGTAGAGGAGATTTAAAAATTTTGGATCCTACTTTGAAGGAAGCATTGGATAAAAGATCGATTTTTGAACTTCCCTTAAATTAGGCCATTGAACACATCCCCAATCTGGAAACATTTTTAAAGAGTAAATTAATGCAAAAATAGTCGGATAGGAAGAGAACAAAGATCGAAAGACTTATATTATCAATGACCACCTCTTTGATGATGAGAAGAAAGACCAAGAGCTGTAGAGTAAAGTGGTTGCCTCGATTTGACTGTGAAATCAAAGACACAACATTCACCCATTCCCAAATCGATGATGACACACCAATCAACATCCTCCCAACCTCTGTGTTTGAGAAGCTCAAACTCGGACCAATAAGGAAATCAAGAGAGATCATTTAGTTGGTTGATCGATCAATAAAACGACCGAGAGGAACAATTTCAATCATCATGACATTCCAAGGTGCTCCGCTCAAGGTGGACTTCACGATCATTGATATTGAGCATCAAGGAGAATTCACCCAGTCTCCAATAATTCCTGAAAAGTTGTTCTTAGCCGTGGGCAAGGCAACTATTGAATGCGAGACTTAGGAAATCAATTTCATGGCATTGGGAGCACTTCAAGGACAAACAGTCCTTGAGGAAACACGATATAAGGTAATCCACAAAGCCAACAACAATCGTAACCAACAAGCGGTAGACGAGCTACCCTGCTAACACACCTGAGATAATGGTTGTTGAGCAGACCGATGGTTATGAGACTCATCCCATCCTCCCATTCCCTGATGCTTAGACTTCAAACACTATCATGACAAGTCAAGATCTTTACAATATCTATGGTGATTATGATGAGCAAAATCGAGCATGGGCTTATCCTGAGTCGAACAAGACCTCCTCTAACCACCTTGATCAAACCGATCCGACGTAGGAATTCACAAATGTCAAGTCAATTGAGAACAAATATGCGGGATGTCTACTGACCAGGGAAGAATATTTCAATTGTTATTCATCTGGAGATCCAATTATCAGCACCTCACTCCAAGGACCTGCACCTGCACAGACAACACGGACCAAATGCCCATTCTGGTTGCTCCTTCCTTTAGTTGGTTGATAAACCGACTAAGAAAGTCACCTTCGACACACCAGAAGAGAAATCTTCTAATAATTCCTCATTAGGATCTCATAGGTTGATCTTTATGAGTGAGCTCAGTGCGGCAGCCCTAACGTCCTATCTAAGAAAGTAGTCAAATATCGGCTCCTGTTGGAAGACTCCTACCCCTCACTACTATTCCTCGAGAGAAGGCTCTCTGATCTCGTTATATATGCCGGAATAATCTCTTATGACCATACCGAGAATAGTGTTTTAGATTATTAATCGTTCGAGGATGATGCAATTGACAACAAGACTAAGCACATCTTGATAAACAGATTAAGAGTAAGAATATCTTGAGTACCCCCACCTTCAAGTATTATTCATCAGAGGATAACTCCGATGACAGCTGGGAATCATCTGATTCATATGTTTCATCTTCTTCCATTCAAAATATTGTCCAGCATGATTCATCTGAGGATAACACTAATAATAGTTGGGACTCATCTGCTTCATCTTCTTTCAACCATTATGATCTCCCATCACATGATCACAAAAAGCTCTGCCGAAAACCTCCTTAATCATCGGCAACCTTCCCTCTCTCCCAGCCCCATCGGTTCCCTTGTACATCGTCTTCCTCTACTTAGGTCAAGGACTAAGTATAGGGGGGACTGCTGCCATATGTATATACCACTCTCCTCATCCACTCCTTATCGATCGCCCCATTTTCACACTTCTTCCATACTTAGGCTGTCCAGAGACTAAGTATAGGGAGATCCGATGCCCATTGTATATATATTCTCTTCATCCACTTCTCCCATTATTTGTCTCATCTTTGCTCTTCTTCTATACTTAGACTATTCACAGCCTAATTATAAGGTTGCGAGTCGATTTCTATTTATTTTTTTCTTTTTCACTCTCTTACGCTTAGCCCGAGCTATGTCTTCTATGCGCTTCTTGTGCTTTGAGAACATAGCACTCGCTAAGTATAGGGGGTGCGTATATACTATGTATATATTTTACCCATAGCTCATACTTTCACATAGGTCTTTATGTATGTATGGGATGGGTAACTAACTTGTAAAATCTAAAATATAAAAAAAATTGAGTTTTGCAACTAACACTGACTGTGCACAATTTTGTGTAACCAACATTTTGAAAATCGACTTATTATTCCTTTTTAAATTAAAAAATAATAAACAAACAAAAATTCTTGCATTAAAAACAAATCAAAAATCACAAAATTCAAAAAAATGTATCTGCATTTCCCGCACCTACACTTCATCCAGCATTACATGCATCTGCATTTGTGAAAAGCCCTTGGGTTCTGAATTGAGTTATGAGAAGAAACGGAGAGTGGTCTGGACATGATATAAATCCACCTAATTTTCAGCGGAACTTCACCGAGAAATGGGATTTTAGAAACTTCAGGTCTTTGACTTAATTGTTCGAGTTCCGCATGACAATGTGCAAGATTTTGACTCTTAGTATCTAATCTGGTCACCTCATTCTGGGTACGACTCTTAAATAGGAAATAAATTGCACTCTCACACTATGCACTTAGCTCAACTCAGACGGGGTATTGAAGACTGTGTGATTTTCTTTTCTAGTAACATGGACATCTAAAGACCGGAGTACGAGTTGAAACAAAGCTTCGAAAAAGGGATCGAGGGCTGGGCATAATTTTTTCTAAGACCTCAAAACACATACATAAAAAAATATTCCATATTTGTAGAAACACAACAAGATCCATGTAGATCTACCAAACATCAAAACAAAAAGAATCCAACTACCAAATAAATATTTGATCAAAAAGGTCCAAGCTTTAAGAAAACCTGTAGATCTTGGTGGATACTTGGCTAAACTGGCCAGCTTCACAAGGAGAGGTAACTACAAGGAGATATAATTGAATGTACAAGACCAAGTTCAAGTGAATCAAAGCTCATATGTGAAAGTTGTGTTTTGGGCCTCTTTTGTACATTGTGTATTTTACCCGATTTCGACCTATAATTTTATGTATATAATTAACTCTTTTTATTTTAGTTCTTTTCTATTTATTTTATTTGACAAAAGTTTTATTAAAATGCTTAAAAATCCAAATACAAAATGAGCTTGAAATCAAAGAAACTAACCAAATCTGAGTGTTCATTAACAATATGTACAAAAGTGGTCTTTTCATATTTAATTTTATTTCTTTGTTTTAATAATCATTAAAATCTAAAAAAATGGATTAATGTGTAAATAATTTTCTTTGATTTTGTTGTTTTTTCCCTGATTTTATCTTATTTAAAAATAACAAAAATTATAAACCCCAAAAATCAAGGTATTCAATGTACATAGAGTACCCCAAAAAATCACTTTGTGCAAATGATCGATTTTGGTTTCGGTCTCTTCACAAAAGTTGTAGATCTTGTCGAGACAATCAACTTTTGTGAATAAGATTTTTCGATCCGAGGTTGTTTGCTATTTTTTATTTTTTTTTGTATTTTATTTTTTGAATTTCCTAAGCTGACATGTGGCAGATCCTGGTGCCGCCACATGTCATCCATTTTTTGTATCTATAAATATTCATTTTATTAAAAATAGAAATAAAAAATAATTAAATAAAATCAAATGATAAAATAATAAAAATGACACGTGGAACGCTATCAAACGTCTGATCTCGACCGATCAGACGACTGATAGCCCTTCTTCTTCTCTCATTTAGTGCCTCCCCTTTCCTCTTTTGGCATCGCCATCGCCCCACCACGATTCTCTCCTATAGCCACTCATCCTCCTTCACCTTCCATCTGAGGAGGTGTTTCCCTCATCTTTAGTCAGATTCCCATCTCTCAATTAATTGACGTTGCCGCAGATCGCATCCTTTCTGCACCACTTTCATCATCGGCCACCTTACTAATCTAAGTCGTATCTCATAAAAATCTCCATCATCGATCTCCTATCTATTCAGTCGCACTGCCACCCACTCGATTGGTCGCCTCTCCCAATTTTCGATCAACTTCCCGATGTGGTCGATCACCCTCACCCTATTTAAGCACTCATTGCCCCTCCATCTTATTCATCTGTTGGTTTCCAAATAAATGAGAGGACCTGGCAATGATAGTGTCAACCCTCCTTTTTTGGTGAGATACACTGCTCCACCTTCGTGATGCCGTCGCAACGCGCTCTACATATCTACTCCGCTCGCCCTCTGTGGCTTGAGCTCCAACACCTCCCTTCGACCCACTTTGCTCCACTGCGTGCTCACCACTACCACTTCATTTCCCTGATAACTCCTCTAGCATCACAAGGGCCAAAATCCAACCTACGACCAACACGAGCTCCGCCCTCGTCCGTAGCATCGCTGGAGATTTCTTTGATCCTTCACCTTTAGATCCCCATCGAATCCAGTATACACCTGCAAGGAACATCAACAAGGGAGGGCCCTCCACTCTCAAATCTCTTCATCGATCTCCAGCATGACAAAGCAGTGCCGCCTTCGACTCTTCTTCATCGACTCCTCAGACCCACCACCCACCAATGACTAGTGCTCCTCCCACGACCAATGCCAAGCTACATCATCTTCTCTGCCTTCAGATCCAGTCAACATTGTCAGTCTTCTCCTCTCTCTACTCTTCTACATCATCCAGAGGAGAAGCACACTCTCGGCCCTCTGCATTATCCTCCAATCCACCTTGATCTCCTCTCCGCTAGTATCCGGTCAATACTAACATCGGAGGCTTCATCTGGTTCAGAAGGTGCCTACAGCAGGAGCTTCACTGTGCACATGGCGCCTCACTCCACCGACCACCAAAGTCGTCTCCAGCTTCCATAGGGTCACGAGCTATGCATGTGACCTCCCAACTAATTACATCAAGCCCCCTAGAGTTCCCACTTTTCACGCACCGACCCAGCCATTCAAGGGGCTTGTGACATGCACGTGTCCCCTTGGGAATTCTGCAACATAGCCCCACGAAGGCCTGGTAATCTCATTTAGGCCCCTCTCCTTGAATTTTCTATTTTATTTGATTAATGTAATATTGCAGACAGACCCTGACTTCTATCTCTTATTTAAACCTTATTTTTGCACCCATTTATTATTCGAAAAATAGCATTGCGTTATTCAATTAATTCTCTACATTATGGCATGCTCATCATATTTTTATTATATATGGTTAATTAATAATTAATATTGTTGTGGAAATTTTCTTATTTTACCCAATTTATGCTCAAAAATTCATAGATAATTAACCATAGCTCCAATAATTACATAAAAATTCATGAATCTTATAATTAATTCTGTTTTAAATTGTTCCCCAAAGAATTTCATTTGCATGCATATTTTTTCCTATAAAAATCATTTTTTGTATTTAACAAATTAATTTTTAATTGGTATTAAAATCAACATTTTTAGGGTTTAGGATTTTTCTAAGATATATATCCTGGTGATATATCTTATATAATTTTATTTTTTGAAAATAGTTAGGTTTAATATTTATTATAATTAATTATCAAAAATCACACTTCGTGCATTCATTAATTCATAAAATACTTATTTTGCATCAGAAAATTCCAAAAATTTTGCATAACATCTATTTCATCATAATCGACATTTTGACCAAGTTTCATAACTTTTGTACTCTTTGTAACTGAAATTACATTTTAGTCCCTAAAATTGGCCACATTTGCATTTGCATCCAAAAATTGCATCAAAAATACCAAAAACATCCTGCCTTAAAAATCATGCACGAAATTTGATAGACACTAGCCTAGGTTGTTCATTTGTCTCCAGGAGTTCGACCTTGGGACTTTCCAAGTAAAACAAACATAAAATCATTCAAATTAATTGAATTAAATATTTAAGTGATTATTTCTTAATTGATTCCGATTACCCGCCTACAATGAAATGACATTCATTTATTTTTACATGCTTAATTTATATTAATTAAAGCGGGTAGTTCATGAGTCGTCACTCCTCACAAGATGACTCGATTGTGTGTCTCCCAAAATCTTTTTGTGTTTTTAGGGTTTTCTCAATTTTTTGTATTTTGGGAGATTGCAAGCTCTCATGGGTGTCCTCAAATGAATACATATCATTAGACCGTGAAGCGACATTATGGCTTTTAATTTACTCATGAGTTCATCAGTCATCTTCTTTATATGCTCCATCATCTAGGTTAAGTACTCTAGAGTGGTCTTCATGAGAGGTGACTCCCACAGTTCAATATCGGGTGAGTGAGATGGTAGAAAATGTGTAGGGGTGATGGTGGGTAAAACTTAAAATCTGATGCCGAAAGTAGTGGGTTAGGTGGATATGTAGAAAAAGAGGAATCAAGAGCAAAGTCCTCTTGATAAAATGGAGGTGGACTGGCTGAAGGGTACTAGAGATCCGCAAAGTCCAAATAAAAATCACTCTAGTCGACCATCTTCGAAACAAAAGAATGCGATCGGGAGAGCATGAAGGTCAAGTCAAGATATGCAAGAAAAAGGCACAAATGCATAGAGAAGATCTAGTATGTAGACAAACAAATAAATATACACAAAATAAACCCCTAACTCAATACAATGATGACCGTGAAGGTTCGGTCTTTTTATCTTTTTAAATTTTAGAGTTAGGTGAATTTTCAAAAAGTTTAACAAATACATAGGTGGGCATGGTATTGGGGCACTAATCCTTAGTGTGTGTGTGGCAAATAAATTGTGAATAAAATGAGGAGGTTACTCTCCCCAAGACAATATTTTTTCTTTTTTGATTTTAGGGTCGAGTAATCTTAGCGGTCCTAATTTTATTGGTTATCGCTTTTTCATATTTTTAATAAAAATACACGAACCTAACTAGGATTCGGTTCCTTTTAGATCCTATGTGGTCAAAATAAGAGGGAGGGAGTCAGAAAAGTGACGCGAGGTGAAAAAAATGGTGAATGCTAAGTATAAATGCTCACCTTGCCTCCTGCTCTCTTCACCCAAGGATGCTAAGCAGAATTGAAATGTATCTATATGAAATGAAAATCGATGAAAACACCCTAGAAGGAATACACTATCAACATGATGCACCATATGGTAATTATCTAGAAAAGAGACCTAAGGTCCGGTCTTGGAAACCTCTCGATGCCCATCACAATGGGTCCTGCAAGCATTGTGTGAGGTTTCTCACAGCATGCAGTCTCAAGTCCAAATAATCAAGAATTATATTTGACTAAGTTCAAGTACGAATCTATAGGCACATGCAAATATAATTAAGGATTTGGACCTTAATCTATCATCAATCAAATCCTTAGATAAGACTCAATCACACAAAACAAATAGAAAGATATGTAAAACAAATAAAAAGTAAGTGATGTAAACACGAAGACGGGGCCCCCAAACAAACACTCTCTCAAGAAATGGACCTGTGTCTTGGAGATTCTGAGTTATTATAATTAGTGTCTCTATCTCACTTGAATTACAGATGGAAATAAAATAAAAGACAAAATGCATTGTCTTCAAAAATCCTCCAAGTCCTCCTCTGTCGCTCTCTACTATCGGCTAGGTCAGAAAATCGACTTTGGTTCATGTGGGTGTGTAGGTCTCCTAGGAGAGCCTCCCTTGACCCGTGGTCCCTCACAACAAAGTCAAAAAAAGAAGGGTGATTAGATAGATCAACAATAATATCAAATAGAAAAGAAAATAAATAATGAAAAATATAGACAAAAGAGAAGAAATAAATGACAAGGCAACCAATATGACGTTGCTCCCCAGCAACAGAGCCATTTGTTGAAAAGGATTTTTAGGGTCAAATATGCCCTCACAAGGTGAAGATACAGTCATTGTGGCGACCCTCAAGAAACCCTACTCCAGAAAATAATTAACCCACAAATAAATATAGAAATGAAAAAAATATGTGGAGTTAAAATTTATTTTATTTAACTCTACAAAATGTTTGTATAGTGAAAGTATGTAGTGCTTCTAACCAAGGGAGTAAACAGTAGATTGGGACATGAATGCATAAAATTGTTCCTTTCTTCTTGCCTTTTATTATCTCTTTGTATGGGTTTTAAATTTTATTTTTTTTTGCACTTTATTTTTATATTTTTTAATTGTTTTTAATTTTCATTTTTTTTCATTTCCTTTTTATATTTTTTAAATTTTTAATTTCTTTTTCTTTTAAATATATAATATGGATCTATATATAAATATATATACCAGATAAGGTAATATATTTATAAATACTAATAGAAAGGTTTGAAATACAAAATAAAATGCTTTTGGATTTTATATAATTTTCTACTATTTTTTATTTTTTAGATATTTTTTATAATTTTTATATATTCCTAACGTCAAAAGACATCCCAAAACATAAAGTAAATAAATAGGCTGAATTGTTTTAGGGATTAAAAAAGGCAAAAAAGTGTCAAAATTTCTCCAAATCAATTTTAATACATAAATAATAATAGAGAGAACATTTAAAGATAAAAATAAATATTTTTTAATTTTCAATGATTTTTAATAGTTTACTAGATTTTGGAGCTTTTTAATTTTTAGTCTTTTCTTTTTTATTTTTAGGAATGTTTTGGTCTAGAGTTGTAAACTACTAAAATAAATAAAATATAATTTTTAGAATTTTTCAAAAAAAATATTTTTGGTATTTTATAAATCAAATAGGTGCAAAATGCTCTATTTTTATTTTTAGAAGATTAAAATGCTTAAAATATAAATGCAAAAATATGACGTGAAGCTACAAGAAAACAAGCACTTAATCCTACTTTTGTATAATTTTTAGAGCACAAGATATACTTTTAATAAATGAAATACAAGAACAAAAAAATAATGAGCTGGGAAGGGTATTTTTGTAATTAAAAATAAAGTCAGGGGATATAGTGCAGATTTCCTAAAAATTTTAAACTAATATTAATTTTAAGGACTAATCATAAAATACAAAACCTGAAGGGCTTAAGCGCAAAATTGTCACCTCATATTGGACGACACATGAGGTGATGTGGCCATGACCTAATAATAATATGAAATAAACTTAGGGGTTCCCTTGTAAATTTTACAAAAATATTAAAACATCTAGAATAAAATACATGACTAAATAAACAAAACAAAAAGGTAGGGGATATGTTTGTAATTTACCTTCTAAGCGCCTGATCGAACGACTCTAGTTTCTTCACTTGCCACACGTCTGGACGACAATAAATGATACTTATCTGCACAGCTACGGTTTGTATCAGATCACCCAACAGATCCAAAACAAAAGCTTTATCCATGAGCAGAAGGTATGGTTATTCAATGTCAAGTTGAATGTTTTTCAAGGAAAGTTGAAGTCAAAGTTTACATGTCACTCCATAGTCTGTGAAGTACACAACAATAACAACGTAGAGATCTCTGATCTTATAGATAGTGGACAATCTTCTTGGTGAATGGACAATCGCTTAAGCATTATGTGGAATGAAATGAGAAACTGGTCCATATTGAGGAGATATTCTTCACACATGGTTCAAATTCTAACCTTAGCAACCCCATGTGACACCTTGAGCTTCACGGTTATCTGTAACATCAGAAGATTAAACATCTCAAAAATTCATCTAAGAAGATTCATCGATTCCTGCAATTGCATATATATCCTTTCACTCCTTTGGTTTCCCAGTCTTGACCACTGCTCTATACTTAGGCTAATAAAGCCTAAGTATAGCGGTCCAATATCCATTGTGTATATCTCTGCTTTTTTCCTTTTTCTCTACCACCATTCGCCTCATTTGTGATCTTCTTTTATACTTGGCCTCTCAAAAGCCTGAGTATGAGGGTGTCGATTTCTATCCTTTTTCACTTGTTTATGCTTAGTATGAGCTATGTCTATTTCAGTATGTGCCATGAGGACATAGCACCTACTAAGTATAGGGGGTGTATATATTGCATATATACTTTACTTATAGCTCGTACTTTAACTGGTTTGTAAATAAAATGATGGGTTATGGGCAAATTTTTGTAAAATTTGTAAAATTCTTGTCTTATTTGTAAATATTACATCTTTTTTTAAAAAATTGTTGTCAAGTATGGGTATAAAAAAAATTGAACTTTAAAAAACACATTTTTTGAAAAAAAATCAAACACCTTTCAAAAAAATGTAAATATTAAAACTTTTCAAAAAGACCAAAAAACTCTTAAAATACATTTTCAAAAAATAAAAACAAAAATAAAATAAATCCACTAATAAGGTTCTACTCCAGACATTTGCACATGCACACAAGACTCATCGTATATCATGCTTCTTGATTTAGAGAACTCTCAACCTCAAATATCAATCAATCTTAACCATTAGCGTCTTATACTTATTGTACTTTAAAGTGCCTTGATTAAGGATATACGTGTTATATTACACGTAGAATCACTATGCTTAATTCGAATATGAGCAGCACCTCACTTGCATGATTGCCTATATTTAATGTTGAGTCATCGTTTTGCCTAAGGACCTGGGATTTGAGTGCTTAAATTGGGCCTTGATTTAATAACAGTTAAAGATGGGAAGGATCTTGGAATCAATTCAAGAAACCTGAGTATCAGCGTGAAGCCAATATAAGGATAAGGTTCCATATACTAACTTGACTTATCCTAGGTGTGTGTATATGTGTTTAAAGTTAAAAATATTTTGGGTCAATGTGCGTGAACTTGTAATAGCTAAGAGGATACCAGTTGATTGTTCCGGATCTTACCCTTTTAATGGTCCGAATTGATGATTTCGTTGCAGTCAAATAAATTTGAATCGATCAAAAATTAACCGCACAAATCAAATAATCAACGAATGAAAGAACGTGCAGTTTGATGTTTTTTGAACCTAAGCACAAACCCCGGGGTCGACTCAAGGAGGCAAATGAACAACTTCGGATCAGATTAGACGAATTAGATCACGATTTTCCAAGCAGATTTTTAATTTTTTTTAATGCAATAAAAATGCCAATGCACAAATGCAGATGAATTAGGTTAATAAGAAACGATCCACTTAGCCAAATTAATCTTTGATGTGAAATTAATCCAAATCAGGCAGGTTATATTTTTCCTGAAAACCTAATCCAATGACGAACGCAAAATGTATTTTTTTGGAATTTTTAGGCTTAAGATGCACAAATGAAAAATGCAATCTTTTTTAGGGTTTTCATGCAATTTTTCGTGAAAACAAAATGCAAAAATTATGAAAATTTTACTAGAAGTTAAACATGATGAAAGTAAGCTAACTATTTTTTGGAATTTTTTGACACTTTACATTTTTTTATGAATTTTTTACTGAAAATAGAGTGACTGCTAGTATTAAATTCCTAGTTAATCCACAAAATCGAATTTTCCAGAGAACTATTTATCTCAAAAATATATTTTATTGTGCAATCCAAGAGACTTGAAATTTTGCAAAAATGATATTTTTTTATTTAACTAAAAATCATTTATTGAAATAACTCAATAATTTATTTCAGGAAAACACACCTCCAATTTCAATAAAGTTTGGATAGTAATTGAAGCACAAATAAAGGCATCATATATGATTTTTTATATTTTTTGGAGCAATAAATGAACATGTGTGAATTTCAAAGCAAAAATGGATAAAATATCACTCAATTTGATCTCTGATTTTTTAGTAAATTCTCCAATGCTAAAAAAAGTAAATAAATAGCCAAAAGATAAAGAATGAGTTGTTGAACAAAATGTTATTTTCATTACATAATATGATGCTAGATGACTATCCAAATTAATGATCAAAGTCACAGGTATCTTTGCAACGTTGAAAGTGAAATAAATGAACTGAAAATGTGCTCAAGGGCACTTTTGGAATTAAATAAACTTAACAGACTAATAAGGTAATTTTTCCAAAAAAAATATAAAAAGAAGAGAGACCTTCGTTCCAACTTGTAGCCCAAGTTAGGGCATTGTGGCAGAAAGGGGTCCGCGCACGAGGAGGCGTGCGGCGCGGGTGCTGGCGGTGGCATGTCGAGCGGGCGGGGACCGCCGCACGAGTGGCTCGTACGTCGAGGGAGCAGTGCTGGGAACCTCCACGGAGGCAGCGCGGGGAAGAGACTGGAAGGCTCCTGGCGAGGTGGTGGTCCAATGCGGGCGGTGCGACGTGTCTGGAGGAGGTCGGCCCATGTCCGGTGGAGCTGAGGGACAGAGGGAGGAGGGTGGTCGGCAGCACATGTGGCGGGGCACGTCTGTTGTCAACCTGGCTGGGAGTGACGCGACGGTTGGCTGGGAGCCCAGGCGCGCTGGCGTGGAGGCAATTGCGAGCGGGGTTGGCGAGCAATCGCACTGGTGGCGCGTTCGCCGCTGGCGGGGCGGCGCTGCAGTTGCAGCTGTCGGCGGTGACTTCTGTTGGCTGCAGGTGGGCGGCGTGAGAAGGCACGGCAAGCTGGAGGTCGGGTTGGTCGCAGGGCGGGCCGCCGGTGTGGAGGCAGGGGGACGGCGGCAGCTGCTTCCCCTGGTAATGCAGACCACCTGATCTCGCCTTGAGGTTGTCGTCGCTCAACTCATCTCCTACAGCTGTCACCTGAAGGTTAAAGAGGCTCGACCTCACTTCTCTCAAAATGGCGGACGGTGAAAAATAGAGGAGGAGATGTGAATATAAAGAGGAGGATGGAGTTAGAAAAGAGGTGGAGAAGATGGAGGAATAGTGAAGGAAGTGGTGACTTGGAGTGGGGAACAAGAAAAGAAGAAGTAAAAGGGAGAAAGAATAAAAATATAATATAATATAAGTAAAATAAGTAGGCTACTAAAAATAATTAAAATAGTAATAATAAAATAATAATTAAAAAAATCTGAAAATAATAAAAAATAGGGTGACATGTGGCGGCTCCAGGAGCTGCCACTTGTCGCTCTCAAAAAAATTCAAAAATTAAATGTAAAGAAAAATAAAAAAACAAATAACAAAAGGGGTTAAATCAAAAAGTGATCAACATGAAAGTTGCTCGTCTCGATGAGATCTACAACTTTTGTGAAGGGTTGAAAATCAAATGAAATCATCTGTACAAAGTGTATTTTTAGGTGGTACCTTATAGGTATAAAATACCACATTTTGTCTTTTGCATTTTTTTCATTTTTAAATAAGATAAAAATTAAAATAAAATAGAGAAAATATGAAATAAATATTTACAACTTAATCTACTTTTTTGGATTTTTAATAATTAAAAAATACAATAACAACAACAACAAAGCCATTTCCCACAATTAAGTAGGGTCGGCTACATGGATTCTTCGCCTCCATTCAGATCTATCTTGGGCCAAACCCGAGATTACATCCACAAAACTAAGATCCCTTCGTATGATCTCTTTCCAATACTTCTTGGCATCCTCACCCTCTCTTAGCTATCTTAACATCCCAACACTCGCATCTCCTAACTGGTGCATCAGCTGATCTTCTTTGCAAATGTCCAAACCATCATAAGCGGTTTTCTCGCATCTTATCCTCGATCGAAGCTACACCAACTTTCTTTCTGATTGCATCAATCCGAATCCGATCTTTACGTGTGTGTGTGTGTGTGTCCACATATCCACCTTAGCATTTTTATTTCTGCTACATTCATTCTCTGCACATGTCTATGGTTCACAGGCCAACATTCAGATCCATAAAGTATAGCAGGTCTCACGACTGCATTGTAAAACTTTCCTGTAATCTTTAAAGGAATTTTCTTATCACAGAGAACAGCAGAGGCTCCTCTCCACTTTAGCCAGCCTGCATTTATTCTATTAGTAACATCTCCATCAATTTCCTCATCATGTTGCAGAATAGATCCCAAATATCTAAAGGAATCTCTCTTCTGAATGTTATCATCACCAATCTTCACCTCGATTCCTTCACCATTGCTTTCATCAAAGGTGCACACCATATATTCCGTCTTAGCCCTACTTATATGAAATCCTTTAGTCTCCAACTCATGTCTCCAAACCTCAAGGTGCACTCCATATATCTTTAATAATTAAAAAAATAAAAAGATAAAATAAAAGGGTAAAAAGGTCAATATGTATAATATACAATAGGGGCCGAAAATCCAAGTTTCACATACGATCTCTGATTTTAATGAAATTGGTCTTGTTTTGAAGGTCTCTGAATGTATAATACTTTAAAAGTGAGTAGACCTAAATCGGACTATGTATAAGAGAGATATACGTATTTTAAGGCTCCTAGCTTCATACTTGGATCCAGGTTTTATTGGTTAAATTTGCAGGTTAGTATTTTTTGATATTTTTCTTTAATTAGTGTTAGTAATGTATACACTATAGAGTTGATTTTGTTGGATTTGGGGTTAGTATAAAATATATACAAATAGGTGAATTTAGTTATATACATGTGAATATGTACAAGTGATCTTTGGCTCCTTATTTAATGGAAATATGAATGCTAAAAATGCAGATATTATTTACACATGCATGAATGCTAATTATGCAATATAAGTAGAAATATGCAGCTAATTACTTGAGAACAAAGATCTATTTTCAACTTTTAGAGTGATGAATCACAGATTCATCAACCCCCTATACTTAAACCTTTCTCGTCCCCGAGCAACTAAGATGAAATGCAAGAGTGAAATGATTTTGGGTTCCATACCAAGGTCATGAACAAAAGGTGAAAATGGAGCTTGACTCGACCTTTGGATTAATTGTGTGATGCGACCTTATTGGGATATAAATTTAAGACCTAAGAGTATTTAAGTTCCACAAGTCTTCTATTCAAGACGCCTCAACAGTCAGGTCAGAACAAATCCTCATTCGCAAATTCTGATGATCATGAATATTACTTGTACTATGTAAGTGAAATATAGCTCTCCATATCAGAAATGTCAAAGAACCAGCCTCCTCTAACAAGATAACTCTAGTTCCCCGGTCCAGTAACTCTTTCCTCGAGGAGCGGGGTATTCCCTTCTAAGTTCAAGTGCAACTGGCTCAAGAAGAGGGGGGAGAAGAATGGATGGTAGCCATAGTAGCTACCTATCCTAGGATGCTTGACCAGTGTAGCCAAGTCATCCAGTTGCAGGCTTCTATGGTATGAGGCTTTGAAGCATATGTCTTGCAAATATACAGACTCTGACAGACATTTTATTTTCAATCAGGCCTGTCCAGTTTTTTGGAGTTCTCTCTTTTCTTTTTTTCTTTTCTTTTTCTTTTCTTTTTTTTGAACGATATACAAGGTGCAACATGTACATCAGAGTTTTTCTCCTTGAGCCAGTAGACTATCCCTCTTTTGAAGCTTTATTGCAACCCACATCATCATGTCCTTAGACGTCAACACCACCAGACTAGGTTGAGATGCACTACCCTTCCTAGAGGAGGACGGATGTTTCCACTAGTGTGCTACTCTAAGCTAAAGGATTCTACCTCCTCACCACCTCATCAATGAAGATTTACGTGCATGGTGCTTGTCCAAGTTAGGTCACTGTCTAAAAGAATTATGCGTGTGCGCGAAACATTCTACTTAGACTAATCAAGATGACATGTGAACATAGACTTGTAGACTCAAAGAATTAAGTCATTGACCTGAAAAAATCTTAACTCCTGTTCCTATAAGGTTCCTCTAAAATTAGGTAGATTAAGGTCAAATTAAATCTATCCTCAACATCTATAAATAACTTGGTTCAGAACCCACTAGCTTTCCACTTTGCATATGTATGATATGCAGATGAGATGTAGATGACATGCTACAGAGATGAATGAAATGCAAGACTTTTTCTTTTGAATGCAAGGATGATGTGCAAGTGTAAATAAGAAGCCTTTATTTTCAACATTTTTGTTTTATTTTCTGGTATACAATATTTTTTACAAGAATATTATTTACAACAATTTTTAGTTTATACAACTTGTACATAATATACAAGTATACAAATAAAAAAATAGTATACATACTATTTTACAACCAATTTTACAAAAGTATTATTTACAATAATTTTACAAATTTTTTATACAAGTATACATGTATTTAAAAAAATTCATTTTTACCCACCTCGTAATTATTGCATAATATATACAAAAATACATGAAAATACGCAAAAGTACGAGCTATAGGTAAAGTATAAGTATATATGTAATATATACATGCCCCCTATACTTAGCATGTGTTATGTCCTCAAAACACAAAAAGAGAGGAAAAAGACATAACTCATGCTAAGCGTAGGAGAGCTAAAATAACAAAAATGTATAGAAGTCGTTCCGCCCCCTATACTTAGGCTATGGCAGCCTAAGTATAGAAGAAGATAAAAAATGGGGTGGACGAGGTCAAGAGTGAAAATGGATGAGTATATACATGATGGGCATCGATCTCCCCTATACTTAGGCTTTGGTCAGCCTAAGTATATGATAGGATTGGGTATAAGGACCGATGGGATCTGGAGATTATATAGAGCATGGTGAAGAGACTTGGGTCACTCTCCCCCCTATACTTAGGATCTGTTCATCTTAAATATAGCCATAAAATGAAACGATATGGAGCTAGGGCGAGTGATTCGAATCACAGAGGAGGGAGGGAATGAAATATATACAAGGAGGATTGAGAATATACAAGGATCAAGAAGGTTTGTGATGAACCTTCTTGCGGAGGTGAGGAATGTACAAGTATGTCATTGTAGGAATCATCCTCAGATGAATAGTAGTAGTGAGGTGAAGGGATCATCCAACGAGGGTCGACACACTGCTGCTTGCTTAGATAAGGCTTGAGAACATCCGAACTGAGCTCACTCATATAAACCACCTTATCCGGACCAGATGAGGACTCGTCAAAAAATTCCATCTCCGGTATGTTGAAGGAAACTTTCTTAGTCGATTTTCTAGAACCTGAATCATTGAGAGGGAGATTAGAGCGAAGCACCTTGAGAGGTTTGGGGGAACACCTCGAGGAATCAATTCTCGACTTCCTCTCACTAGATAGCCGACTAGAAGAGGGAGCAACTATGTTTTTATGTGGAGTCAATTTAGTCTTGGTTATTTGCTTTGAAGGTTCGGGATGTGATGTGGTGCTGACTAAGGGTTCCTCATCAGACGAGTCACCATATAGATTGTAATAGTCCTGAAGGGTCAGCACACGTCTCGGGAAGGTTCTAGTTGTCTCAGTTGGCTTGGCATTATTGGGCTCTTGTGTCGGATCATCAAAATGGTCAAGGCAATCAACAAAGGTCGTGTCAGACTATATGATAGCTTCTGGTCGTGAGTCCTCCTTAGAAGCTGTCACGGTGGTGGTGCAAGCAGTTGATGAAGTGGAGGTGTGGGGAGTCTCAGAACTAACGGTCGTTCGGATAGTCGGTCTCTCATGTGTAGCAGAGAGGTAAGACTCATCTACCTCTCGATGGTTACGACTGTCAGCGGATGTGCGGGTCACCTTAGAGTAAAGTGTATCAAAGAATGGGTGAGGTCGGAGCATTCCCAATGCTAAAAAAATCGATCTCCCAAGTCTCTTAATCTATAGTCGCCTTAGCCAAGGCTAAGAATGGCTTCCCAAGAATAATCGGAGACTGGGTGAACTCTCCTCGGTGCTCAATGTCAATGACTGTAAAGTCTACCTGGAGTAGAGCACCTTGGAAAGTAACGATGACTGAAATATTTCCTCTAGACCGTTTGATGGATCGATCAGCCAGCTGAACGATCTCTCTCAATTTTCTGATTGGTCTGAGTTTGAGCTTATCAAACACAGAGAACGAGAGGGTATTTCTCGGAGAGTCATCATCAATTCTTGCATGGGTAAAGATAGCTTCTTTGATTTCACATTCAACCCTAGGCAACCGCTTCACTATGTGGCTCTTGGTCTTTCTCCCCACCATCAAGGAGGTGGTCATAGACACTATGTATCTTTCAGTCCTCGTTCTCTTATTACCCGACCTCTTGGGCATCAATTTACTCCTTACAAATCTCTTGAAGTCAGAGAAGTGATCTATGGTCTTTATTAAGGGAAGTTTGAAAATCAATTTCTCACTGAGTGCTTCCCTTAGGGTAGGATCCAATTTATTTAAGTCATTTTCATTTTTAATGTGATTTTTTAGCTTTTCAATTTTTTTGGTATTTTTGGTGGATGAATGATTAGACTCTGGATGGGAGGGTAAGTGGTTAGTAGAAGCAATATTTCCCTGACATCTCTCAACTTGTTACCAGATGATTCATTTTTCTTTACAAGTCTAGAGATGTCATCCTCCTCAGAATTCTCATGACAAATCATGGGAGAGTTCTGCTCAAATGGAGGGTATTGCTGAGATATTGGGGTCTCATACTCAACATACCTAGACTTTGGCATGTAATGCTGGGTCGAGTATGGACCATCTGAATGACAGAAACTAGTCGGAGCCTTATATGATGGAGTCAATAAAGAGGGGGTTCGTAGATTGAATCCATGAGTCCAATCCTGTGAATGCGTAGACTCTCTAAATGGCTGGGAAGAGGGCTGGTCAATGTAAGCTTGATCACTAAAGTCAATCAAGTCAGGAAGATCATTAGGTCCATGCCTCTCCAATCGGTATGTTCGATCAACCAAGTAATTCTGCCAGTCGTTTGTCTCAGCAGTGGCTCGTATGATTCATTGATTCCAGCAAGATCTCGAGAATAAGGACAGTCAACCCAAGATGGAAGTTGGTCCAGAGTGTTAGAATATGGTGTAGGTGAGAAATGCGAAGAAGTGGAGAAGTCAGTCGAAGTTCTGACTTCATAATCGGGTCGAGGTGGAACTGACCACGGGTAAAGGTCTCTTATGGATGGCAGAGGATACATGGAAGAAGGAGAAGGCGAAGATGAACAGTATATGGTCGAGGAGGAATGACCAGAGGACTCAGGGTATGGGTACCAATATCCCGACATCTTGAAGAGGAAAGGTTGAATGTAAGCAGAACGAGGTAGAAAATGTGCAATTACATAGATTAACACACACTGGCATACACAAAGACAAACACAAGAGCAAACCCCGAGTTCATACTCAACACGGTGAAGGACCCGAAACCAAGTCCGATTAGTCTGGTTGTTTTAAGTGTGATTTTTTAGACAAATAGCAAGAGTTACGCGACCTATAGGGAAGTCGGCTCACCACCGGATGCATCTTCCCTGTTTAACCTGTCGCCTAAGATACCGGTGCCCTTCCTTTCTTCGCTCCTATCCTAAGCTTAGGAGTTCAAAGACCTGTCCCTATCTACTTGCGAACAGGCGGAGGCTGACAAGACTAGGACTTCACACAGAAGGGTTACTAGCAACTTGTTGCGGAGCACCGCTGGTTCACCCCTATCTACCTGTGGACAGACGGAGGTTACTTGGTGCTAGTCAGTGAACCTGAAAGAATTCAACTTGAGATATTTGCTAGGATCGGGGTACGTGATATGGAAGGCGGAGATTTTGACTCTGCCTTAGGGTGTGCACACACACTCTAGTACCCTCACTCAGCCTGCAATCAAGGTCAGGGTTACGGGGTTACTCTCCCACAAACAAGGGTTAATTTTAGTCATTTTTTTGTCCAATTCAATTAGCAGTCCTGATTTTAGAGATTAGTTGTCATTGTAATTAATCCACACAAGCAATCACGTCTACCGTCCAGTCCCAATTCCTTTATCCTAGGTTAGAAAAACCGAAAGAGAGAGAGAGGGAGAATCGGAAAAAGCCGATGCGATCGAGAAAACGATGATGAATGCTTGAGTAAGAAGACTTACAGTGCCTCTATCTCTCTACAATGTGGGATGCAATACTGAATTGAAATTTTTACATTAAATGGAATGCAAGCGAGAAAGCCGCTCCTAGACAAGCAGTTCTATTAGCAAGTGAAGAACATGTTAGATATGGTTAAGACCTGCGGTCTAAGTGCATCTTTTATGTGTGAAGTGTGGTCCTAGAATTTATGAGCACAAGCAGGTCCTAAAATAGATCTAAGAACCGCAAGTGCAGGTCCTATTCAATGCAATGTAATCCACACAGCACACGGGGACATGTTTTTATTATTCACTTATACACGCGAGAACCCAAACGGGAACTGCTGAAAATGCATTTTTTTTACAGATTAACGAAAATCAAAATCTTTTTGTTGTCTCAACAATCGACTTGATCCACGAATCGTCGACCTCTAATGCACTTCAAGATGCATCGACTTCAAGAAAGTCGCTCCAAGTCCATCGGACCTTCGCACAAAAAGATAAAAATTATGTCAGAGAGAGGTATTAAAATATATACAGAAATGATCAAAAAATAATTAAGGAAAATATGGATAATTACCAGGTGACTCAGGGGTCAGACTACTCGAGTGAATGGAAAACGTAAATCTAATTTTCTAAAGTTATCCTAAGAAGCTTGCCTCCCCAGCAACGATGCCATTTGATTATTCCGGATCTTACCCTTTTAATGGTCCAAATTGACAATTTCGTTGCAGTTGGATAAATCTGGATCGATCAAAAATTAACCGCACGAATCGAATAATCAACGAATGAAAGAACACGTGATTTTATGTGTCTTTAACCTGGGCAAGCCCCAGAGTCGACTCAAGGAGGCGAAGGAACAACTTCGGATCAGATTAGGCGAATTATCATGGTTTTCCAAGCGAATTTTTTAAAATTTTTTAATGCAATAAAAAATGCCAATGCACAAATGCGGATGAATTAGGTTAATAAGAAAACTATCCACTTAGACAAATTAATCTTTGATGTGAAATTAATCCAAAATCGGCCAAGTTATATTTTTCTTGAAAACCTAATCCAATGACGAATGCAAAATGTTTTTTTTTGGAATTTTGAAGCTTAAGATGCACAAATGAAAAATGCAAACTTTTTTAGGGTTTTCATGTATTTTTTTGTGAAAACAGAAAGCAAAAAATATGAAAATTTTATTGGAAGTTAAACATGATGAAAGTAAGCTACACTAATTTTGGGGAATTTTCTAACACTTTACGATTTTTTATGATTTTTTTACTGAAAAAGGATGACTACTAGTATTTAATTCCGAGTTAATCTACGAAATAAAATTTTCGAGACAACTATTTATCTCAAAAAGATATTTTATTAGACTTTAAATTTCGCAAAAATGATATTTATGTATTTAACTAAAAATCATTTATTGAAATCACTCAATAATTTATTTCAGGTAAACGACACCTCCAATTTCAATAAAATTTGGATAGTAATTAAAACACAACTAAAGGAATAAAATATGATTTTTTACATTTTTTGGAGAAATAAATGAACATGTGTGAATTTCAGAGCAAAAATGGATAAAATATCATTCAATTTCAATCTCTGATTTTTAGTAAATTCTCCAATGCTAAAAAAAGTAAATAAATAGACAAAAAATAAAGAATGAGTTGCTCAACAAAATGCTATTTTCATTAAATAAAATGATGCTAGATGAATATCCAAATTAATGATCAAAGTCAGGGATGTCTTTGCAACATTGAAAGAGAAAAAAATGAACTGCAAATGTGCTCAAGAGCACTTTTGGAATTAAATAAACTTAATCGACTGATAATGCAATTTTTCTAAAAAATAAAAAAAATAAAAAGAAGAGAGACCGTCGTTCCAACTTGTAGCCCAAGTTAGGGCATTGTGGCAGAAGGGGGTCCACGCACGAGGTGGCGTGCGGCTCGGGTGCTGGCAGTGGCGTGTCGAGCAAGTGGTGACCGTCGCCTGAGCGGCTCTTACGTCGAGGGAGCGGTGCCGGGAGCCTCCACAGAGGCGGCACGGGGAAGAGGCTGGAAGGCTCCTAGCGAGGCAGCGGTCTACCGCGGGCGGCACGACGCATCTGGCGGAGGTCGGCGCACGTCTGGCGGAGCTCAGGGGTGGAGGGTGGCCAATGGCAGCACGTGGCAGGGCGCATCTGTCGTCGGCCTGGCTGGGGGTGATGCGGCGGTTGGCTGGGAGCATAGGGGCGCTGGTGTGGAGGTGATGGTGAGCAGGATCGGCGAGCAGGTGCACTGGTGGCCCGTTCGCCATTGGTGGGGCGGCACTGCAGTTGCCGCTGGCGGCAGTGACATTTATTGACCGCAGATGGGCGGCGTGAGGAGGCACGACAGGCTGGAGGTCGGGTTGGTCACAGGGCGCACCACCGGCGTGGAGGCAGGGGGCGGTAGCAGTTGCTTCCTATGTTTCCTTTATTTTATTTTTTTATTTTTATTTTGTGTATTTTTTGTATATCTTTTTGTAAACAGGGAATAAAAATGCAATAAAAATGCAGTGAATTGGTGAAGTATAATGTAGAATAATGATGGTGTGCTAATGCAATGAAGGTAGATGATAGATAAAATAGTGAATGTGTATGATGATAGTGGTGTGAATGATGAAAGTGATTTGGTGATGATAAAAATGGTGTTGTGTTTGTAACGGTGATCAACACGAAAACGAAGAGATGATTTTAGATAAAAAAATGAGAAAGTTAAAGATAGGAAAATTACCTGGAATTTTGCCAGAGGGCAGAGCTACAATTCGCAGCTCTTGTCGTCGACTTCAAGGATATGGCGGGTGCTCCGAATCTCAACGAGCATTGTGAGGCTCGTGATGGTAGTGCAGACCACCAGATCTCGCCTTGAGGTTGTCGTACATCTGTCACCTGAAGGTTAAAGGGGCTCGACCTCACTTCTCTCGAAATGGCGGATGATGAAAAATGGAGGAGGAGATGTGAATATAAAGAGGAGAGAGTTAGAAAAGAGGCGGAGAAGATGGAGGAATAGTGGAGGAAGTGGTGACTTGGAGTGGGGAACAAGAAAATAAGAAGTAAAAGGGAGAAAAAATAAAAATATAATATAAGTAAAATAAGTAGGTTACTAAAAATAATTTAAATAGTAATAATAAAATAATAATTAAAAATCTGAAAATAATAAAAAATGGAGTGACATGTGACGGCTCCAGGAGCTCGCTCGACGAGATCTACTAAAAAATTCAAAAATTAAATGTAAAGAAAAATCAAAAAGAAATAACAAAAGGGGTTAAATCAAAAAGTAGTCAACATAAAATTTGCTCGCTCGACGAGATCTACAACTTTTGTGAAGGGCCGAAAATCAAATGAAATCATATGTAAAAAGTGTATTTTTGGGTGCTACCTTATAGGTATAAAATACCACATTTTTGTCTTTTGTATTTTTTTGTCATTTTTAAATAAGAGAAAAATCAAAATAAAATTAGAGAAATATGAAAGAAATATTTACAAACTTGATCTATTTTTTGGATTTTTAATAATTAAGAAAATAAAAAGATAAAATAAAAGGGCAAAAGGTCAATATGTACAATATACAATAGGGGCTCAGAACCCAAGTTTCACATACGATTTTTGATTTTAATGAAATTGGTCTTGTTTTGAAGGCCTCTAAATTTATATTACTTTAAAAGTAAGTAGGCCTAAATCGGACTATGTATGAGAGAGATATGCGTATTTTAAGGCTCCTAGCTTCAAAATTGGATTCGGGTTTTATTGGTCAAATTTGCAAGTTAGTATTTTTTTTTGATATTTTTTTTAATTAGTGTTAGTAATGTATACACTATATAGAGTTGATTTTATTGGATTTTGGGTTAGTATAATATATATACAAATAGGTGAATTTAGTTATATACATGTGAATATGTACAAGTGATTTTTGGCTCATTATTTAGTGGAAATATGAATGCTAAAATGCAGATATTATTTACACATGCATGAATGCTAATTATGCAATATAAGTGGAAATATGCATCTAATTACTTGATAACAAAGCTCTATTTTCAACTTTTAGAGTGATGAATCACAGATTCATCATCAGTACACTTCATATATCTCAAAAAAAATTAAAACAATGAAAAAACTCAACATTTCTTGAAAATTACAACAAAAAGTGAGCTGAATAAACTGGAAGTGATCCTAACCTTTTGGGTGTCCACTTGGACCAAGACGAAGTAGGCCACAATATCATATCTTCCAATTGCAATTAGGACACCAAATAAGAGTCGCTGTAAGCAAGAAAAAGGTCCCTACATCATAACTGCTACAAGTCTGGGTGTAGAAGGTATATTAGATACTCAAAAAAGATGCACCTCGGTGCATCCCAGAAAAACAAGTGCAGATGGTTCTAACTTCTTGACGAACGTACCGATCCACACCAAAAAAATACATGTGTGTTTTTATGGCACCCAAGTGATACCTTTTCCAATGAGAGGAGAGAAAATAAGATGCAAACCTACTCATCTCATAATTGTCCTTTCATGCCCACACTTTTTAGTCTAACAACTAAAGAGATGGTGGAAAGGATTGAGACTTCTCTCTGAAACTTTGAGGTTGAGTCCCTAAGTTATCCTCATAGAGTAGTACATTGGGCGAAACACCTATTGCACACTTGGTAAGGCAATCGCACTTAGTGTCATATCCATTATCACAATATAGAATAAGAGAGTTTGAAATCTAGATACTTTGAGTTCCTTTTCTGTGAAAGATGAGCGAGACTTGACCTCCAATAGTTCACGACACTTGTGACCTGATCTATGAGCCTTGTCATCACTTTCATAGTCAGAAATTCAACTTAAATTCTTATATTCACTTACTTCTTCAAATAAGTGTATGCTAAGGGACTAGCAAAGGTTGAGTATAGGGGGTGATGAATTTGTGATTCTTCATCTTAATATATGAATCATAGCTTTGAATTCATGAACAAAACACCAAATAATTACATCTAAATACAATAAATTAACAAAATATAACTTGCAATAAAATGGACTAAACATGTATATTTACCTTGCAAATAAGTCCACAAAATAATTCAAAATAAAAACCATAAAATTAAAGTCTTGAATATTGTTAGTAAATAATCCTCTCTAAATAACCAACTCCCCTAATTTTAATAAATTCATACTAACCCCTTTTATGCTCAATATTTTGCTAACATGTATACGAAAATGTATATAAATGTAAAAAATATATATATAACAAATTTCATTTTGAATAAATACTTCTAGATCATGAACTGAAAACGCAGTAAATTCTAAGTTCTCGGTTGAATTCTTGCTCCATATGAGCTCTAAATTTATCAAACTCATTTTCAACTTTATGGTATAAAATTATCTATCCAATGAAAATGATTTCATTGAAATCGGAGCTTGTTTGCAAAATGTTGGTTTTGGGACCCATTTATAGAATAATCACTAACTTAGATCTTTGATTTATATCTAACTCTTTTAAATTTATTTTTTATTTCCTTTATTTATTTTATATTTTACTAAAATACATTAAAATCAAAATCTAAAAAATATCAAAATAAAAAAATAGATGTGTTCTGACTTTATATATATTATACATACTTTTCCTTTCTTGATTTTTATTTTACCTTTTATTATTCACTAAAAATCCAAAAAAAATAATATTTGTATGCAATTATATGTCTACTATTTTATTGTATTTTCTCTTGTAAATATTTTTTTCTAAAAATCAAAGATAAAACATAAAATATTCAAAAAATGGTATTTTAATACTTTAAACTACCTTTTAAAATATTTTGCATTGTAAATGTGTCTTATTTTGGTCTTGAGATCTCAATAAAAGTTTTAGATCTCATTAAGAATTACAACTTTTATTTTGATCCTTTTTTTTGTTTTGAGTTTTACTTTTATTCATTTGTATTTTTTTCTTCTTGTTATTCTTATGGTCAAAGTCAACCTCCATGTGGAGGCCTCCCATTGGCCATCTCACCTCCCCACATACATCTCCTCACACCACTTCAGTTCACTTCAGCCAATCACCTTCTTTCAAGACGTGACCTGAGGTCAACTCTCCTTCTCCCTCCCACGTTCTTGTGCTGCACCCATTCCAACCGCTGCCAATCCATCTCCCACGCGTTCCCAACGTCACCCTCGACCACCACTTCTCGTTCTTCTCTATAACCGCCCCTCTAAGACCTACTCCGTCAGTAAACACATCCCCCATGTCCTCCACAGCCTAGATGCGAATCTCCACCCACATAAAAATCGACCTCCAACTGCCATTGGAGATATCCGCCATTTTGCGAGAGAGGTCAAGAGTTCATGCTTCCTATCTCAATGACAGCGAGCGCAGGAGGATCAGGCAAGTGACGACCGGCACTCTATCTCCGATGAGATCCGTCAGTACTCCCACCGACGTTGCAGTAGCTTCTCCTATATGCTACTCGAGCTCAACCCTCCATCGAAGGTTCGAGTGACGACCAGCCAGAGCACGAGTTCCAGCTTCTCCCAAGCACCTCATCCACCCAATTACTACAACTTGGTTGTCGTCTCAATCACTGTAAGCCCAGCAACGAGCACCAGCTCTGGTCTTTCATCTCTGCACGCCCATCATGAGCAGCCACAGAAACAACCTCTTCCCGTCGGTCCACCATGGAGAAAGAAGAGCACGGACGAGAAGGGATGAAACCTATCTCTCGTGTGTGGGTTTCAATGGAAGAGGAAGAGGAAAGTTCTCACCCCCTCCCTTGTGGAGTACAGCAGCCCCATGCCATTATCTCCTCAACCGAAGATTCACGGCTTGGGAACCGAGCTCGACTAAGGCCAACGTTTCACGATAGTCTCTTCTGCAACTCCTTCACGTGACTGATCAGCAATGCCCCATTTTCCTCGAGCAGCCGCAACCCAACCATCTCCGACTCTCTCAGGCGTACGTCATCTCACTGGCACCTTTCGATCCGTCACCAGCTGGTTGTCCAACTTATGTGACCGCGCGAACACCACCGCCCACCTGACACCACCGTGCCCCAGCGCGATCTCCCGCGCATCAACCCTCCTCGCCCACTTCCAAAATCGCGGATTCCAATCGCAAGAACAAAGGAAGGAGTCTTCCCCAGGCAACTTCTCGTGGGCAAGGCTTACTCCTGTACAGTTGTAAATGCATCCTGGTAAGTTATAGAATTAAAGAAGTGCCCTTATGCACAACTTCTTTTTTGTTGAATATTTATTCCTATATTGCAAACTTATACCCATATTTGATATTGTATTTGGTGCATGATTTTTCATCTTTGACATAAAACAAAAATAACACAGTGTTAAGCACATTATTCTCTGTCAAAACCAATTTAGTTTGTAATTTTTGGGTTATTGGATGATTTATTAAAATTCAGGATTACAATATAGTGTTATTTTACCCATTTGAACTCTGAAGACGTTATTAAATCACTAATTGCTCACAAAAATCACAGAAATTCAAGAAACATGTGTTTAATTGTGTTTTATCACGAGCTTAGATTTCACTGCCATTGGATGTAGTTTGTGCCTTAAATAATATATCATTGAGTGGAGTGACTATTTGATTTTTTTTGGATCCACACGTACAATTTTGACAAAATTTTAAGTCTTCTTGATTTCAAAATAAAATATCTATTAGTAATTTTGTTTGGTCTGATTTGATATTTCGGAGTTAATAGAATATAATTACAAATATTCACCATGTTTCAGTATATAATTCATACAAAATAATCAAAGTGTCGGAAAACTTTAAAAAAACATTACAATGAGTTTAATTCATCTTGTTTTTATTTTAGTGAAGTTTCATTAATTTTGAATACCGTAGAGTGAAAATATGCACGAAAACCAATACAATCATCCATGTTTCATGCATGCATATTGAAAACGAAAATTCCATAAAAATGTGTTTTGAACATGTTATTGCATAAGCAATTCAGCAAAATGGCCTTATGGAAATTTGGGTTCATTTGACAAAAGATTTGGAATTTTTAAGTTAGGTTAGTTTGACCTTAAAATTGTCTAATTTGAAAATTTCAAGTTAGGCTATTTCGGGTTTCATTTGCATTTCTTTTTGCATATAAAAACATCAAAAAAAATACATGTTCTTTTCAAAACTGATCACTAAGCAATCTCAATTAAACTCAAGCCACATTGCTTCCTTAAGCCAACCGTGGATTTTGCTCAGGTTAAATAAACACAAAACACATTTGACTTGATTGATTGATTTATCTATTTATGTAGTTAAGTTTTGATTAATCTTGAATACCTGACGACAACATTATCAACATATTAACCAGTGCATTTTAGGGATCGTCAAAGATGGAAGCATTTTTGGTTAAAGAGCGCTTTTTTATTGGGCATGGTTAGGGAGATTCAGACTTAACAAATAGGATCGGGTAACCCATTCCATCACTAGTTTCAAAAAAAGAAAGGGCTTAAAGCTGGGATGAAATCTTGGAAATTAAAGAACCTCCCCCCCCCCCCCCATCCAATCCGAGATTGGTCGTATCATTTCATAGATCAAGGAGACCAGCTATCTATACTTTTATTGGTCAATTCGATGAACGTTATGGTCAATATGCTAAAGAAACGAGTCGAGGAAAGGAAAATTATTGGTTTCCATATCCCTAGATTGGACTTGGAGATTATGTATGTCTAGTTTCCATACGACCACCTAAGCTTCATCACATTTGATGAATAGGCCATTAAAAGCTTGATTGTAATGCTTAAAATCTTTCACTCCATGTCGGGATTTCAGATCAACAAGGAAAAATCTTCCTTTTTCGATATTAATCTTATTCAATCGAAATCAAACTTCTTATTGAGTACCTTTAATTGGAATTTGAGAGAATTCCCAATTACTTATCTTAGTTTCCCTCTTGCGCTTAAAGAATTGAATCCTGCAAGTTGGTAGATGTTGATAGATAATTTTTCTAACAAACTCAATAGTTAGAAAGCACGTATGTTAGAGCTTCCTACCAGGGTTACTCTTTTCAATAATGAACCATCCTATGGTCATATTTTAGGAATAAAAAAGACACATGGATATCGACATTAAATAAACCTCGTGTCCCAAACAATTGGTTATCCGGCCTTCATCTATGGCTTTGGAGTAAGATAAATCATTTTAGAGATCACATTCTACAAGTTCGGATGAGATTATCTTCCCATCAAGAAAAGAAAGGTGGGAGAATACGAACAAACAATTATATCACCTCTTTAAGAATAGAGACATAATCTAGCCTTTTCACCCAAGAATTGCCTTTTCCTTTGGCTAATTTACATCACAAACATGAAATCTAATGTTAACTACATAAATGTGGTTTATCTTGGGTTAATAGATGTTATCTTTGCAAAAAAATATGCTGAAAGTATGAATCATATTCAGTGTAATTGCCCTGTCACAAAATTGATTTTCTCAAAGACGGGAACATACTTACACTTCTCTCACTATAAAAGACTCTTTCAGCTAGAGTAGAGGAATTTTGACAAATACCAAACTCTACTACTGGCTAAAATCGCTTTTGTCTGATGGTTCATCTGGAAAGAAAGATGTAGACATGTATTTAAAGGGAATTAATCCTCTGAGTTGGTTTTAATTTATTTAATTATGTTTCTTTGCAGGTTTCTAACACCTACAGGTTTATTTTCTCCTTGCAAACCTCACAACTCCACGTGGTTATGAGTCCAAGAGGCCAATCCCAAAGTTGCCTGAGGGAGTATGTTCTCCTGCTAAGCACTGAACCAAAAATGATGCCTACCTCTTTTTTTGTGTATCTATGGTTTTGGCTCACGTTGGCTTTCTATGCTATCCTTAAAAAATATGGTTAGTTTGACGTGTGTTTTTGGTCTCAAGCGATCCTCGACAAACAGAGGACTAGGGTTCAACTTTTTAGGGGTTTTTACTGTTGGATGGGTTTCCTCTTTGTGGGAACCTACTCCATATATATAGGATATTAGTAGTCCTATTCGGAAAAGGAAAATTCAATTACTAATTGAAGGAGATCAATCACCTTTTAGGATTAGGAGCCATTTTTTACTGGTCCTATTCGAAGTATGAATTCATATTCTCCATGGAGTATAAATAGGGGGTATGAGGTGCATATCAGGATCATTCCAACACAATCTCTCTTAGCACAAGAAAAAAATAAGAGAGAGAGAGAGAGAGGGTTGACGTATTATTCTCCATTATTTGGTGATTTGTAGCGTCGTATAGAGGGTTGACGTTCTATAAACCCCTTGCGGGAGATTATTTTCGATTATAATGCTTGATTTTGGGTTGCGATAAACCCTAAGGTTTTTCCCCTCACGTTGAGGGTTTTCCACATTAAAATTTCTCCATATATTTGTGGTTAATTTATGTGGTTGAAATTTTCTTCCGTACTTGTTATTGATATACCGTACAAGATCTGCTTATCAACTTTGATAATTTTTCCGAGATTCGATCTACACGGGGAATCTGTTCCGAACAAATGGTGGATTACAAGATGGAGTTTGGTTCGAGCAGGATGATTAGTCTTAATGAGACTAATTATAATTTATGAAAGAACAAGATGAAGGATCTTTTATATGTGAAGGCTATGCACCTTCTGGTGTTCTCCATGCAGAAGCCCGAAGCCAAACCCCATGAGGTAGTGGAATTTAAACGTGAGCAAGTTTGTGGTTGCATAAGACAATTTGTTGATGAGAACGTCTACAACCATATCTAAGATGAAAGTCATGCTAGAAGCTTGTAGTTGAAATTGGAAAATCTTTACGTCTCCAAGATGAGAAGCAACAAATAGATTGTTCTCAAGAGATTGGTGAATTTAAGGTGCAAGGAGGGTAGCCCTGTGCTTGACTTTCTAAATGAATTTCAAGGAATTACAAGTCAGTTGACGAGCATGGGAATGAAATTTGAATGTGAGATGTTGGGACTATTATTGCTTGCTACTCTACTAGATTCGTGGGAGACTTTCAGAATCTCACTTACTAATTATGCAGTTAACAAGATTGTTTCTTTGGAGGCTGTCAATTATGCTATCTTCAATGAGGAGATGTAGAGAAAAACCCAAGGAAGTTCTTCACAATTAGAGGTTCTTGTCACATAAAAAGGGGGAGGAGCAGGATCAAGACTGATATGGGTAGAGGTAATAGTAGGAGCAAGTCCAGATCCATATATCATAATATAGAGTACCACTATTGCAAGAAGAAAGAACACATCAAGAAGCATTGCTTCCAATTCAAGAGATATAATAAGAATGGTGGCGACGAGAAAGAGAAAAAGAATGAACAAGTGCAATTGCACAACATGAAATCCTCATTGTCTGTGATGAGGAGATGGTGAATGTCGCACATGATGATACATCTTAGCTTGTTGACAGTGGTTCTACTTTACATATTACATCTTAGAGAGAGTTTTTATCTTCATATACGGCTGGTGATTTTGGGACACTGAAGATGGGGAGTGGTTCTTTGTCCCATATTATTGGCATTGGTAATATTGCATTGAAAAATGCCAATGGAGTGATTTTTATGCTTAAAGATGTGATGCATGCACCAGACATGCACTTAAATCTCATTTATGCAGGCAAGCTTGATGATGAAGGATACCTCAATACTTTTAGTAGCGGATAATGGAAGCTTACTCGAGGATCCTTGGTTGTTGCTCGTGGTAAGAAGTATAGCAATAGTCTTTACAACATGAATGCATCCATTTCCATGATGTTGCATATGTGACCAGAGATGCAAAATCCATTGAATTGTGGCATCGACCAAGGCCCTAAATGTCAGTTTCGATCACCATTTCGATATTGACCAAAATAGAATTTTGGTTGAATTTCGATGGAATTTCGATCGTAATTTCGATCATTTCGGTCATTTTTTGTACTAGGACCCCCATATTTCAGTCATTTCGATCGAATTTCGATTTTGACTGGATATCGATATTCGAAAGAAATTTGATCGAATTTTACTGAAATTTAAGGCCATGTTTGATGAGGAATAATATGCTAACATATGTCAAGAAAGAGAAGTTGGAGAGATGCGCACATTGCTTGGTTGGGAAGCAGACAGGAGTCTCCTTCAAGAGCCATCAACCTTCTAGGAAGATGCATCCATTGAAGCTTGTTCATACAGATGTTTGTAGTCCGTTGAAAGTAGGTTCTACACCTTAAAGAGAAAAGATTAAGTGGTTTTCAAAGACTTCCATGCGCTAGTGGAGCGATAATCTGGGAAGAAACTTAAGTGCATCTATATGACAATGGTGGTGAGTGTATTGGGCCATTTGATGAGTATTGCATATCTCATGGTATCGGACACTAGAAGACTCCACCCAAGACGTCGCAACTGAACGAGATAGCAGTGAGAATGAACACGACCTTGATGGAGAGAATCAGATATCTCCTTTTTGAAGCTAAGTTTCCTAACTCTTTTTAATGTAAGACACTTTATACTAGTGTTCATGTTATTAATCAATCTCCACATGTACCTTTGGATGATGATGTTCCCGATAAGATTTGGTATGGAAATAATGTCTCCTACGATCATTTGCAAGTCTTTGGATGTTGCACTTTTGTCCATATCCCCAAGGATAAAAGGTCCAAATTGGATGCAAAACTGAAGCAGTGCATTTTCTTGAGATATGGCCAAGATGGTTTGGTTACAGATTGTATGATCCAGTTGATAAGAAGCTGGTGAGGAGCAGGTATGTGATGTTCTCTGAAGATCAAATCATTGAGGACATCCAGAAGGCTACAAAGGACTCTCTTTCGAGAAACTACTAGCCAGATGATGTGGAGCCAGTCCCTTTGGAAAGGACTCCACATGTGGTGCCAGATGATGTATATGAGCAGGTGCCAGATGCAGGACATGAGAAGAATGTACCATAGATCTCCACTCCTAATGATCATGCAGATGACGGTGATGATGATGGTGGGTATGATGATAAGAGCTCTTATTCTTCCGAGTCTCTCCCACCGTAGAGACACGTAAGGGAGAAGCAACCCTCCACCATATATTCTATACATGAGTACATTTTGTTGACAGACAATGGAGATCTTGAATGCTATGAAGAAGCCTTGCAAGATACAATCAAGGATAAGTAGGTAGAAGCTATGAAAAAGGAAATGGAGTCCCTTCATGACAATCATACATTTGGGCTTGTCAAGTTGCCCAAAGGCAAGCAGGCATAGAGAAACAAGTGGGTTTATAGAGTGAAACATGATGAATACCCTACAAATAAAAGGTACAAAGCTAGGTTAGTTGTGAAATATTTTAATCAAAGGATGGGAGTTGACTTTGAGGAGATCTTTTCTTTGGTGATGAAGATATCTTCTATTAGGGAGATTCTCAGCTTGGAAGCTAGTCTTTGATTTGGAAGTTGAGCAGATGGATGTGAAAATAGCTTTCCTCCATGGTGATCTTGAGGAGTAAATCTACATGTTGCAACCTGAGGGCTTTATAGTCAAAAGAAAGGAAGACTATGTTTGCAGACTGAAGAAGAGTCTATATGGCTTGAAGCAAGCGCCCAGGATGGTACAAGAAGTTTGACTCGTTCATGGGGGAGCATTGTTACTTCAAGACCACTTCAAACCAGTGTGTGTTCATGAAGAAATTCTCAGGAAATGATTTCATCATTTTGTTGCTTTATGTTGACGACATACTGATTGTAGGCAACAATGGAGAGAGAATTTCTAGCCTGAAGAAGGAGTTAAGAAAGTCCTTTTCTATGAAGGATTTGGGGCATGCAAGTCAGATTCCGGGCATGAAGAACGCTCGAGATAGGGGAGTAAGGAAACTTCAGCTTTCACAAGAGAAGTACATTGAGAAGGTACTTCAAAGATTTCATATGGAGAAGGCAAAGCCAGCTAACACCTCTCTTGGAGCACATTTCAAGTTAAATTCCAAAGATAGCCCGTAGAATAATGCAGAGAAGAAAAATATGGAAAGAGTTCCCTATGCATCAGCCACACGTAGTCTCATGTATGCCATGGTTTGTACGAGGCCAGACATTAATCATGCAGTTCAAGTTGTTAGTAGGTTCATCTCAAATCCAGAAAAACAACATTGGGAAGCAGTTAAATGGATCTTGAGATATCTTCGAGGTACTAGCAACTCTCTTTGCTTTGGAGCAAAGAAGTCTATTCTTCTTGGATACACAGATTCAGACATGGCAGGTGACATTGATGGGAGAAGATCCATATCAGGTTACATGATCTCCTTTGCAGGTGGTGCAGTTTCTTGGCAGTCTTGTCTCCAAAAGTGTGTTACTTTATCCACTACAGAGGATGAGTTCATTGCAGCTACAGAGGCATGCAAGGATTTGTTGTGGATGAAGAAGTTAATGCAGGAACTTGATTTTCATCAGGACAAGTACGTGCTTTATTGTGACAGTCATAGTGTTATTCATCTTGGCAAGAATTCTACATTCCATACATGATCGAAGCACATCGATGTCAGATATCATTGGATACGTGATGTGTTAGAATCGAAGCAGTTTGTACTTGATAAGATCCACATAGATGATAATGGTGTTGATATGATGACAACAGTTTTGTCGTTTGGAAAGTTCGAGAGATGCTGCTCCAATGCAGGTTTGGAGCGGTTCTCACATCGTCGGTGGGGGATATGTTGTATGGGTTCCCCTCCTTGTGGGAATCTAGTCCATATATTAGGATATTTGTAGTCCTATTTGAAAAAAGAAAAAATAATTACTAATTGGAGGAGGAGATCAATTACCTTTTAGGATTAGGAGCCATCTTTTTCCTAATCCTATTGAAAGTAGGAATTCATATTTTCTTATTTTCCCATCCCCGTGAAGTATATATAAGGGGTATGGGTTGCATGCTAGGATTAACTCAAGATCTCCTAGCACAAGAAAGATATAAGAGAGAGAGAGAGAGAGGAAGAAGAAAGAAGGTTCGTGGTTGACGTGAAGTTTGGAGGGAGTAACCTTTGAAGCAGTTCTTCTCTACCATTCTTCCCTACAATTTGGCGACTGATTCACCATTTTGATGATATCTCTTCTCTCTATTATTCTCCATTATTTGGTGATTTGTAGCACCGCATAGAAGGTCGGCATTCCGTAAGCCCCTTATAGGAGATTGCTTTCAATTATAGTGCTTGATTTTGAGTTGCAATCAACCCCGTGATTTTTCCCCTCACATTGAGGGTTTTCCTCATTAAAATCTCCTCATGCATATGTGGTTGATATTTTGTTATTTAAATTTTCTTTAGTAGTTGTTGTTGATATACCGTGCAGGATTTACTTATCAACTTTGATAATTTTTTGCGGTGTGATCTATACGGGGAATCTGTTCCCAACATTTACTTGCTTTGTTCCTTTGGGGGGTTGAAAAAATGTTGTTGGTCCTTGTGATCTGTAGACACTCTTTGTGATATTTACACATTTATTTTAGATAAATGAAATGCTAATCTTTTTATTAAAATATATTCTTCATATATTCGGACTTTGATCTCTTTTTCAGGGACTTTCATCTAAAGTATTTTTGGTACATGTAGATTTTCCTGCCTCTCCCTTCCGTATTCAAGTTTTTCAACTTCATAGAACTGTAGGAGTTGCTAATAGCTACAAGCAGGGCATTTTTACTCTCAAGCAAACTATAGAGAAGTAAAGAGGTTTTTACCTTATCATCATATGATCTTTACAAACTCCAACTAATTTATAAAGTTGTTTAGATCATTCATATGTACAACCATTATGGAGCTTTTGCTCGTCTTCATATTAAAAAGCTTTTTCATTGAATACACCTTGATTGACATAGATGGCTTTTCCTGCATCTTGTCTAAGTTTCTAAAATGATTTGCAGTCATATCTGTTTCGTGATATTTGAGGCTGTTAATAGAGCAAGGCTGAGCCTTTACGATTCCTAGCACCTTTAGGTTTAGGACCTTCCACTTCTCATCATTCATGATGTCGATATTTATCTCTTCCATCAGTAGATAGAGATCCTTCTTGTACAAAATGTCTACATATTTTAATCTACATATTTTAATGTGAAGTTTGATTTATTAAAAAAAATTATCTTCATTTTCAATTCTCTACTTGCTCACACATCTTCTTGTCTTATCATATGTTTTGGACGATAATAAATGATTTTACCCAATGACCTATTTATGTCGTGAGGTTAGGGTTACAAGGAGGCATTGTATACGAAAGATATGGAGCCTACAAAGTTTCTCTCTATTACAAGTTGTCCTAAAACTCAACTTTTCATCCTTAAGTTACGTGAATTTTCTATTTTATGAAAGTAGTTTTGATCTAATTAAAATTCTAGAAAAATATATATAATCTTAGGAAATTTATGTTTGTTAACAGACGATAAATATTCTCAAATACAATCGGATTTCTTCTTTTTACATAGAAAAATCCAGCGAGGTAAAAAAAGGTTGAGGGATGCATGTACTTCACCAATTACTCTTCATAGGTCAAAACCCAAGAAACCTAAGATTACACATGTAATGGCAAAAATGTTAAAAGCACCTACATACAAATCACTAAATCGATTTGATACAGTTTCTTAACAAGCATATACACACAGGAACTTTTGAACACAATAACTTCATGAATAAAAAGCACATGCTAACACGGCATCATTAAGAACGGCTGATTCATAGCTGGAATTTAAGAGGAATTCTTCCACATGATATCAAAGCAAACTTCCTCGGATAAAACCGCCTTGGGATCAAGGTTCGCAAATAATGAACTAAAGATAACAAGTCATGTTGCTGGATATCATTAAGAATGCCCCTTAAAACTCAAACTCCAAAATCTGGTCTTGGCGAGCATCACAAAAAAACCACTTCAATGAATAGAATATTCACTTTACATTTCATTTGATGAAATTTTTGGCAACCTACTACTGCAATAAAATACCAAATTAAACTTTTCTTCCCATCATAGAAATAATTAGATCAAAGTGGAATATCATACTTTAGTTTACATGAGAGTGTTGTCAAAGAGCACAGCTATCCATAGCTTATAACTGAAATGCAGGAACTTAAGAGGCCCTCTTGCACTTGTACCTTGCCGAGAAAAATATGTACACGAGGAGGTTCAGGAAGCTCAGGCCCGCCAGAAGCCAGAAGAAATAATCCAAATGCCCCTCATTCAAGTTATCAGGAATCCATCCACTCTTACCTCCACTGGTTGTTATCGAGGTCACGACCACAAGGATGAAGGAACTCAGATAGTTTCCTAGAGCAGTTGTAAGAAGAGACAGAGCACTGCATAGACTCCTCATTGCATCGGGGGACTGGTCGTAGAAGAATTCAAGTTGCCCGATGAACATAAACACCTCCGCAGCACCGACCAGGAAGTACTGTGGTATTTGCCAAAGAATGCTCATTGGTACTTGGACCTTTTGGTCCACAAGCCCCTCCGCTCTCGCAATCTGCAACCGCCTAATCTCCACCAATGCAGCAGCGGCCATGGAAAATATTGATATAAACAGCCCGATGCCCATTCGTTGAAGCTCAGAAAATCCACGTTCCTTGCCCGTGAACTTCCTTGCGATTGGAACCAAAACCCTATCATAGAAAGGAACCCATATGATGACGCTAATCACATCAAATGTGGACAACGATGCAGGAGGGATGGAGAAAGATCCGACTTTTGTGTCCATAGACATCCCTTGCTCCACAAACATGGTAGATATCTGTGAATAGACAGAAGAGAAGACAATGCCGGTTGCCCAGACAGGAAACATTCTCAGTAGGATCTTCAATTCCTCCACCTGCGTGACAGTGCAGAGTTTCCATGGGTTAGAGAAAGATTCATACTTCGCATCCAGTGCGGTCACCGTCGCAGCTTTGTCAAGGAACCTGCAACAAGAGACAGATGCAAACAATTTTGAGGAAAATGCCAATAAAATAGGGAAATGCACTATAACAATAAGGCATAAAAAGGGAAATTGGAAGTAAATGCACTTCGAAATGAAAATACGTGCACATCTCAATATCCTCAAAAAATGCAGCAAATTACCATAAATTGATCTGTTTAGGAGATAGATTGCTTCATTCTTCATTAAGGGGTGGTGGTAAGAATGTTACATAGGATGTGAAATAGCTAATCACCAACAAAACGTGCATCTTATACCGAATGTATAAATGATTGTCAATGAGTGGATTTAATTGATATTTGCTAAATGGTTAAGAGGCATACTTAAGTTCTTCAGTGTGCTCCAGTTTGCGACTCCCTTTGATAGCAGAATGTTTGTCTGTCACTTCGTAAAGAAGAGAACTCTCCTCAGGGACATCCGCATTCCATTTATGGACAGATGCAACAACTACTTGGCATACTCTCACGAGAGGGCTACCTCCAGGTGGCTGAAATCTGTAGAGAGCAGTCCCGGAGAAGAAACTAACTATGGCAAGTCCCATGAACAGAGTAGGAATGCCAAAGCCTAAGCCCCACCCATAGTTGTCTTGTATATATACCAGAAGACTGCCAGAAATGAGAGCCCCCACATTGATGGAAAAGTAAAACCAATTGAAAAAGGATCCCTTCTTCACCCTCTCAGAGGCGTCGGTATCATCAAACTGGTCAGCCCCAAATGACGAAACACATGGTTTGATGCCGCCTGTTCCCAATGCAATAAGATAGAGACCAACAAAAAATACACCATACTGAATCGGCGAAGCTTCGGGGCAAACAAATCCGAAACAGGACGGGGGCCTAAAAGCAGGAAGCGATGCTGAAAGAGTCAAGGTGGTCATTCCCTGCAAGGGATATAATGCTTTGACTTACATACAAGAATGAAATCATTACAAGGTGTAGTACTCGTCAAAAAAGCCATTACAAACCAGGCGACTCAATGAAGCAAGCATCATAATGCGAGTAATTGGAGAAAAGATGTGTTGGACATACAAAGAAGTATATTGTTGAGAAAATTGCAATAGTCCAATATCTGCCCCAATATGCATCTGCTAGAACTGCTCCAATCAGGGGGGTGATGTAACAGGTTCCAGCCCAGGTAGAAACATTTCTTGCAGCGACAACGTTTCCTTGGTGAAGTTTCTTAGTGAGGTATGTGACTAAGTTTGTCGATATACCATAATAAGCTAACCTTTCACAACATTCATTCCCTGAAATCAATCATCTAACATGTATTATGCAGACAAGTGCAAAATATGCCTAACATGCAACCTTTGAACAATTAAGATTACCTAAAATAAAAGGGCATGCCTTCCAGTTTCCAGTGCCTTCCTTCAAGACGGGGTTTCCATTCATGTCAACTGAACCATCGCCTGTGTATGGCCCCTTGTTTCCATTCTGCATATGGCAAAATATTAGACATATATTGCAAAAATGAAAAAAATATAAATAATTTTCATAATAGGTATGAGTGTGTATTTGAGTTCTAAATCAAAAACTCATGACAACACGAGCAAATCCAAAATTTGCTTTCCAAGTTAGATAGCATGTTCTATGGACAACACAACACTACTCATCTTCCTACTTCCCATTTTGATAAACCTGAATCCAAGAGATGATAACATGTTAAACATACTTGCTTTAGAGTACCAACTTCCGAAGACCAAAAAAACTCCTTACAGCTTTTTTATAATAAATGTAGATCTTTAATTTTCCAAATATTTCATTAATCAATCTGAATAACTAACGATACTTACTACCAACAGTTTTTGAAAAGTTGACACGAGTCTAATATAAAAAAGCAAACACATTACGCCTTGTAGTATTAATCACCACTGCTGTGTTTGACAAAAGTAGCTGCAAAAGTGGACTCAAACATTATGACCAATTCCGGACCTTGGTGGATCTTGAATGGCAAAAGTAAGAAAGAAACAATTTATTCTACAATATATACCGCTTTTGGGCAACCCACAACTAAAAGATTCATTCGAGGAACATGGAGACTAGTTGATTGAAGTAATAAAAAATCACTTCATTTTTGAGTTGGAACCTTAGGTGGTTCTTGAAAAAAGATAGTGAATCAAATTCTCCCTAAAGTAAAGACTAACATAAATGTATAAATCAATGCTTCCATAGATTCGATCGTGGTTGTCAATTATAGCTTCCATGCCTATTCATTTGGGATACAATCATTTACCAAGATCAAGAAAGGGAAAAGAGTCAAATAAAAGGGGTAATTCGAAATAGATCCAGCACTTGACTTTATGTAAAGCATAAAATGTAGGCCAAAGCAATGTTGTATCAAACTGCTTTACATGGAGAAAGGCTTGGTTTTAATTTTGGTAAAGATAATTTCTACAAGAAAAGTTTAGACTGTTAACTTACGATGTACAAAATTGCATCATCAACCATGTAACTTTCAAAGGCAGAGAGCAAACAATGCATAATCCACAAAAGGACAGGTTCATCGAGGGAAGAAATATGTTGATGGTTTCGGACATAATCCACATGAAGATCGTTCCATCATTTATGTACTAAGTCTTCTCCCACTATAAGTAGGGTCGACTACATGGATTCTTGCTCAAATCCATGTTGAAAAATTTGACTATTTTTTACGTTGATCGTCGACTACCTAATGCAACTCCTGCAAGAGTGGGATTTGAACCATGGTCTTTTGTGTGGTAGACACATTGTACTACCACCTAAAGATCGTTTTATCATGCGAAGAAAAATAGCAGCGGAAATTTGTTACGAGTGCAAGTAAAGATTTGCCATTTTTTGTAGGACATGCTTGACAGCAAAAGTTAGTCCGATCTATAAAAATTATGAAGGACTATAAGACGTGATTCAGTATCTCCCTGAGATATCATATCATAACCAACTTTTTTGCATCCAGACCAAGAAGAATTATGCAAGAGTTTAATATGGTTGCAAGCGATTTGGTGAGCAGGGCACGGCCATTGGCGTAAAAACCGAAAGGGAACACTGATTTTCCAACTGTAACTGCTCAGCACGCACGCATGGGCGTACACACACACCCACGCCCACAACGGCGTATGGTTCCTAAGTCTATGAATGTTGTATTTCAAAGGATTGAATTTGCCATTCAAAAGGGATTAGCGCAGCTTGTTGCCTATTTCACGTCAATTTCTATGTAATTCTTAAGGATGATTTTTAAAAAATAAAGAGTATATATATCTACAACTGCATGCCCTAAATCAAAAAAGGGGCATACAACAAGGCCATCGGAAAGTTTAATCTACCAATATTTAGCCACGTAAACGGCCATTCAACATGATGTGTATAAAAATTTGCAAGCCCTAAATCGGAAACTCAGCAACACGCAACACCACCTGACTAAGCAACACGCAACATGCATCCCATACAGAATCATCAAACTTGAAAGCCTATAAAAATCGTATCTTTCTTGCAAAATATTAGAAGCAACAATCCTGCCACAGCAAATCGAAACTCCCCCCAAAATCAGGTCGATCACCAATCCAAAACAACCGCGGACCCAAATCACACAAAATCCACAAAAGGAGATCACCCAAAAAATCCCTCAAAACAAAAAGGGTACGAAAACGAACCTCCAGGACTCCATCTTCCAGCAGCCTCTCCTCCTCCTGGGACCCCATGAACACGAACCACGACCAATACCTACCTCCCCAATCGCAAAACTCCCCTTATTAATAGCGGGTGTGGGGTTTGGGATCGGGATCGACAAGAAAGACGGGACCTTGCACCGGATCTCTATACCCACAGAGAAGGATAAGTTTTGCTGGAATCTCTTGTGGAGGCTTTGGACCGCACGCAAAAGGCTTTTCGATACAGGCGAGTTGGAATCTGTAAATTGTCGAGTAAGGATTGAATTCGATTTGTGGGTAAATTGCATTCAAGTTCCCAAAGTTTGCTGTTTGGTTGGGGGAGGGATAAGCTAACTTAAAATAAAGGGTCGTACCACGATTTCTTCGTTTTGTTTCCCTCTCTATAACAATATTTTAAAATCAAATAGGAGAGTAAACCACAAATTTTATCAAAAAGTCGGATTCGATCAGATGACGATCTCATCCTTCAGAACTGAAATAATTGGATCGTGACGAAAAAACAGTTGAATCAGTTGATCGAAAATGCGCAATCGATGTATGTATCTTATTATTTAGGTTTTTATCGGTTGTGCCCCTCTGGGATCTTGGAATTTCAGTTATGCTCCTATCTTTTTGGTAATATCAATTGTGCCTTCAATTTTTGCCATTTATTCAATTGTGCCCCTCTGTTGTTTAACCGTCAATGAGTTGATTTAACCATGATTTTTTCAAACCATGGTGCAGTTAAGAGGGGTATAATTGTCCAGACTTATTCTTCATCTTCTTCCTCCTCCATTTATTCTTCTTCCTCTCTTCATAATTTCTCTCTCTTAATTACACCTTCATGCATCCATAAAAATCATTAAAATTTGGGCATTTTCACTAATATATCACTCATTGCGGATCAAATGATGATTTTTATTTCATTTTTTGATGAACTTTCATGAATCAATTAATCAAAATTTTATCTTAAACAAACAAGCTGAAGGTTGGAGATGGAGGAAGGGGAAGGTTGGGGACGGAGAGGTCGCCGACCTGGGAGGTGGAGGGAGGCTGGGGCAGAGGAGGTCGTCGGCTGGGGGCGGAGGAAGGACGGAGCGGAGGAGGGGGGAGGCTGTAAGCTGGGAGGAGCATCAAGAAACCACTGCAGGAACATGTCGATCTATCACCGATATAGAGCGATTCAAGCAGCAATTGACGAGCATCAGGAGTAGATCTGCTGCGCAGGACTGGAGCTTCTCAGAATGGGGAAGAACAGCATGTGGTTCCAGATTGAATATCAGCCGCCTTAGGGGCATAGCTCGGGGCAAGGGAGGGGGGTCCATGAAGGATATTGTTAGATCCTTAAGCGCATCACGGAAGTGTGAGCGTCGTATCGAATACGACGAAGAATGACTAGTCGGACTAATTGTTCTATGCAGCGGAAATTAAAAATTTTTCATGCGACGAAACCACATGATCCAAGAACACTTCTCGGATCATTTCGTCTAAACCACAAACAAGTAATAGGATTGCCTCTTGAAGCGTGGTTGCAATCGAGTCTCTAAACGAAGAGACCTCCTGTCTCAAGTCCGATCCGACGGAGGAGACGCTTGCGAGCGCGGGGATGAACCGCATGCTTCTCGCAATCCATGTTGATGATCCAAGCGGTGATCTCCTGATCTCGACACACGAGATCCATCGTCTTCTTTACGAGTGAGGCGCACCGAAGAAGACGGAGATCCACGAGCAAACGATCGGGCAGCATAACGACGACGCTGCGGCGATGGAGACTCTCTCCAGGACATCCATGGTCGACGGCCATGAGAGAGGAAGAAAGAGTAGGCATGTAGAGAGAAAGAGAGAGAGAGAGTTGTTGTCTCACTTGTTGTGTCAAGAAGAGCAAAGAGGTGCCTCTCCTTTTATAACATTTTGGGATCCATGGATCTCAATCCATGTGACAACACAAATCCAATGGTTCACATTGATTTATGTTTCTTTCAATGGTCATGATTTGTTGCTAAAAACACAACAACAATTAATTTAATTAAATTAATATATATTGAATAAATCATCAATATATAGATTAATTTAAATCAAATCAATGTAGGAGATTTAGGAAGGAGGCATGCCTCCCTTCCATAAAGGGGTTGGCGGCACTCCTTGAATCCAATTCAAGGAGGCCGTCCATCCTCCTTAATAGGAAGGAGGCACTCCTCTTCCTTTCATGAGATCTCATATCTTATGAAAATCTCCATTATTTACAACAACTATTGTTGTAAATTATTCACACAAATAATCCATAACTATTTTGTGAACATTGCAATCATGCCATTGGAAATTAGTGAATCATATTCACAACTCAAAATAAAATGTGAATTACATTTTCAATTAATTGTCCAATGTGAATCCAATTCACATCAACATTTAGTTAACAAATGTAAATTACAAATAGCTCTCTCTTATATATTATAAATCATATTTATAATATATATGACTAATGTGGATATTGCTATCCACATTGTTCATGTCCATGATAATTAAATCACATTTAATCATCTTGGATCTCTTATTCTCATGTGCCTAAATAATATGAATCACATTCACATTATTTTCATCTTTGATAATTCAATCACATTCAATTATCTTCGATAACTCTCCTTATAATATGAATCAAATTCATATTATTCATGATAATTAAATCACATTTAATTATCTATTTTCTCAATGCTCGGATACATAATATCAACAATGAAATTATCCTGAACCATTTCAAGGATAACGCGCTTTCTCCGAGAATACTTGGAGATAAGGACAGGGCGATTATATAATGACTTGGATATTGAGATCATATCTCAAATCCAGATCATGGACCTCCCATAAATGCTTGATTAAATCAAGACCGCAAATCTAATCTTCTCATTGCATCTGAATCATATTCAGATCAATGTCCAACATTTGGAATAAGATCAGATTACTTCTCTACTGAGAGGAGTCACTAAAATCCAGACCCATTTCATCACTCCCTAGGAATGGAAGCATCATGGTTATACAATCGTTTATGATCACATTACCCTCAGGTATTCCCAATACCTGTACATCCTGCATACTGGAAGACTCAGAATAAACCCAAAGTATTGGATCAACTTTATACTATCTACTTCATGGTTTTATCAATAAGTTTCTCATTCGATCATTGAGAGTCGGTATCGATCATATTCTTTCCAAAAGCATATATCATACCTAGGTCTTGATCATATACTTTCCAAAAGTATATATGAAACCTACAAATTCAGTCAAACTTCCAAAGCGAGACGACCGTGCACACAGAATTTGATTCTTCCCAATATCTCATGAGTGAGCTCATGTCTTCCGATTCGGTAACTGAACATGTATGATCCCTTTGAGAGATCGTATTACTCATATGCCCTTATATGCACACCAGCATGCCGGTGTATAGACCTTGGTTAGGTCATCAACCTATTGGTCTGCCAAATGTACATACTCAAACATATAGTAACACATCTGTCTCCGGTCAGAGGATGCATGCATGTATCGTGACAGCATACGATATAGGACTTTGGTTATCTCGATCTCATTACGTCAACTCTTTGACCTAACTAATCTAACACCTCCGAATCTCTATTCCTATGCATAGGACCTGCATCAAGAGGTCGGTCAGATATCAGTCGTTAGAGATAAGGATTGCCATCTCCTACTCAGGCTGGAGATCATCTCTTAACAATCATTTGACGGTGCTTGATGAGTCCCCAATCTAAATCTTTAGATATTCATCCAAGCACCAGCCTCTATGATTCAACAGTTGAATCGATAGTTGTATGATCATCAAGATGGCCATGGTACATAACCCTAATTGTACTAAGGGACCTATTATGCAAATTATTTATTCTTCATTTCAGATCAGGGAATGATATTTGCAATAACATTTATTGCATAATGGCTCACCGTGGGCTCGCATATCCAACAATCTCCCAGTATCCCAAAGAGCCATTAATGGGCTAATTATTTAAACCACACTCATGTGACAATCATAGCCTATTTAGAAAAATAGCTAGGTAAGTTGATCCGCCACTCTGTTCCTGCGAGACTACACCAAGTCCTTTTACGGCACTTGCATATCCCTAGTAACAGTGCTCGCATCTAATGCGAATGTTGCATCTTGTGCAACTAATACTCAATCTTGTTAGTTACAGTGTCCTTGACACTACAGCTTAACAATTATCATAACCAGCATTTTCATAATCCTTATCAGAATACCCTTATTCTTAGAGATCTCTATCTCCTAAGTATCTACAGTTAAGACCTTTTAGATCACTATCTATAAAGTCTTAAACTTTTGAAGATATGACTTTTGAGATCACTATCTCAAAATCTTGTCATCTATGAAGATTGTGTTATTACTGCAATCAAGTGTTTTCTCTCCATAGTAGGGTTAGCAACACTTTACTACTCCCATTGCATGGCAGATATCTGGATTTTGTACACATCTAGCATACACTCAGCTTCTCGTAACTGATGCACAAGTGCAAGCAGTTCTAGCATTCACTTCCTCAACTCTTTGAGGTGTTGTCCCTTTAGATAGATCAGTGCCATATCTTAAGGGATGGAAGCCTTTCTTGGAATTTCTAAGAATAGAATATTTCCAAGGTGTACTACAAATGTGACAGTCCCAATATCCTCTTCTCTTTGCTTCTGAACAACTTCAGAACTAAGATCTAAGAGGTATCTTTGAAATCATATTTCAAGGTATGGAATAGCCAGTCTATAAAACACTTATTATTATCCTTATATCATTCCAAATGATTAGGATATTTTCTATATTTAGCACGATGAACAAAAAAGCACTCCACTAAGCTTCATATGGTTCATCAAGATTCTATCTGAAATTATAACATTTATAATTTCATCAAATCTTATGTTCCAGCAATAAGAAGCTTATATGAGTCCATAGATGGATTTCTTTAGCTTGCACATCTTGCTTTCCTCAACCATGAAGCCATGTGGCTACTTCATGTAATATCCTCAGAGAGGTATTCATAGAGGAATGCAATCTTGACTTACATCTCTTGAAGATCCGTTTACACCTTTATGGGTCTTACCCATATAGGTGGATCCTCGAGGGTCCATATATAACACTTGTATATGAAATCTACTTTAGACTTTCATTGCTAAAATCCATCTTTCCATGTCATGATCTTCAGAAGCTTCATCAAATGAAGTTCGATCATTGTCATATTTCTCTGACACATGTAATATATCCTCAAACTCATTTGAAGAGGTATTAGTGTTTCATCTTTAATTATCCTTTTAGTTTTCAATTTCAGGAGCCTCATTATCTTCTCAAGATTAAATGAGTTCCTATACTTCATTTTCATCTTGATTCTCAAGAGTTTCAACCTCTAGGAATCACATTCTCATAGATGAGATATTTTAAGAATCTCAAGGTCATAAAGTAGGTATCCAGTACCATCCTTTATTTTTCTAATGAAGCTGCACTCTCTAGTGCTCAATTCCAGCTTATTTATATGGAATCTCATTAAGGATATATAATGTAGTCTCTACTACATATATACCTTGAAACTAAGAGGAAATTATGCTAAAATTCATCATTGATCAAATCATGTCACACATGATCCAATTGTATCTCCCTATAACTCTATTGAGTCAAGGTGTATTAGGAGGATTGAGATAGAAATGATATTTATATCTCCATAAGGTATTCTTTGAATTTATCTAGCGTGTACTTGCTACCTAGATTAGATCAAATTTATTTTATCTTCCTTCAAACTTTGGTTCTAAACCAAAAATAATGAAATCTTTGAACATTTCAAAGATTTCTCAGGTGAAGAGAAGAAATCTCATATCATACGTAATCATCAATAGATATTACATATCCATAATGTTTACTATGATATAGATGATCTGCATACATCAATATGTATGAGATCCTCAATACCTTGACATCTTACACCTTTCCCAAGGAAGGGTGTATTGGACATTTTTACTTTTGAATACAATATTCACAAGTATGTAAGATTTGATCCTTTAGACAATCTAAAGTTTCATCTCTCACTAGTCCATTGATCTCATCAACAGACATATGTCCAAAACTTGATGCCAGATCATTGTCAAACGATCCTTATCCTCCAATTTATCTTATAAAGGTTTTAATTTTCAGTATTAGAAATCTTAATGAACCATTCATTAATTTTCTAATTTTGTGGAGTCCACTAGATGTTAGATTACTATCTGAAATATATCCATCATAACTCTTTATGATAGTTTTCTCTCAGAATTCATGTTTATTTCCAACATTTAGAAACAAACAATGAGTGTATTCTTATATCTAGGTCATAGATACATTTTCTAAGAATAAGGGCTCTCCCACTGAAATTAACAAGTCTATCAATCCAACAGAGATTGTTGCAACAATTGCATCAATATCCATGTGGATAACTATAAACCTTAAGACCAAATTTTCCAGTCTTCTAAAACATATGCAACCTATTGCAAGTGTCAAGGATATTAAGAATCCTTAAGCGCATCACGGAAGCGTGTCGATCGCATCGTATGCAATCGGAGCAACTAGTCGTACTAGATGCTAGATGCAGCGGAAATTAAAAAATTTTTAACTTTAAAGATGAAACCACATGATCACGAGAACACTTCTCGGATCGTTTCATCAAACCACAAAGTACAAGGAATACCTCTTGAAGCGTGGTTGTGATCGCGAGATCCCAAAGTAGAGATCCTCCTATCTTAAGTCCGATCCACGAAGAACGTACTTGCGGGCGCGATGATGAGTCACGTTCCTTCCCGCAATCCTCGATGAAGATCCAAGCGATGGCTCCCCCGATTTTGTCAAACGAAATCCGTCGTCTTCCTTTAGAGTAAGAAACTCCAAAGAAGATGGAGATCCACGAGTCGTCGAAGAAGAAGCCGAGAGTCTCTCCTTTCTCAACACAAAGTGGACGGCCACTTAATGGAGAAGAGAAAGAGAGAGAGAGGGCGAGAATGAGAAAGAGAGAGAGAGAGAGAGTTGTCACCTTGTACAACTCTTAATGATGTACCATGGAAGGCTACCCTAGCCCTCTATTTATATTAGTTTAGGATCCATTGGATCTCAATCCATGGACTCATAGATCCAACGGCTAGCCTTGGTCTATGTAAGATCAATGGTTATGATTGTTGTTGGTTAAAACCAACAACATTTATTTATGATTAAATTAAATATATGTTGCAACATTATCAACACATTTTTAATTCAACATAAATAAATTAGTTGAGAGATTAATCATCATAATAAAATGGAGTCAATATAGCCTCCTAAAATTAAGGGGCGTCACCCATGACTTTTTCATGGGTGACGTCACCTCTAAATTTGGTGGCTTTATTTCTCCTTTTATTATATTATTTTATCTCTCAATTATTGCAAAAATATCCACCAAATTAATTCCAAATTAATTTGTGAATATTTCAATCATGCCATTGAACATTATGTGAATCATATTCACAACCCAAACTAATTTGTAAATTGCATTTCCAATTAATTAACAAATGTGAATCCAATTCACACTATTAATTAACAAATGCTATTTACATAAATTCTCTCTCTTATATATACATATTATAAATCACATTTATAATACACATATATCATGGATAGTATTATCCACATTCTCTAATCCTTGATAATTAAATCTCATTTAATTATCTTGGATAATAATATGAATCATATTCATATTATGCTTGATAATTAAATCTCATTTAATCATCAAGTCCTTGCTTGGATATACATTTCATCAAATGAATTATTCTTGAACCCTTTCAAGAATAATGTGCTTTCTCCGCAGATACTTGGAGATAAGGACAGGGCGATTGTATTGTTCCACGTATAGTGACTTGGATGTTGAGATCTCATCTCAAATCCAGATCTTACGGACCTCCCACAGATGCTTGATTAAATCAAGACCGCAAATCTAATCTTCTCATTGTATCTGAATCTCATTCAGATCAATGTCCAACACTTGGACTAAGATCAAATTGCTTCTCTACTGGAAGGAGTCACTGAAATCCAGACCTGTTTCATCACTCCCTTGGAATGGAAGCGTCATGGATATACAATCGTTTATGATCACATCACCCTCAGGTATTCCCAATACATGTACATCCTGCACACTGGAAGACCCATGGTCAACCCGAAGATCAAGATCTATTTTACACTGTCTTCTTCAGGGTTTGATCACCAAGTTTCTCATTTGATCATTGGGATTTGGTATTCGATCATATACTTTCCAAAAGCATATATCATACCTAGGTCTTGATCATATACTTTCCAAAAGTATATATCAAACGTACAAATTCAATCAAGCTTCCAAAGCGAGACGACCGTGCACGGAATTTGATTCTTCCCAATATCTCATGAGTGAGCTCATGTCTTCCGGTTCAGTAGTGAACCTGTATGATCCCTTTGAGAGATCGTATTACTCATATGCCCTTACATGCACACCAGCGCGCCGGTGTATAGACCTTGGTTAGGTCATCAACCTATTGGTCTGCCAAATGTACACACTCAGACATATAGTAACACATCTGTCTCCGGTCAGAGGATGCGTGCCTATGCTGTGACAGTATTCAACATAGGACTTAGGTTATCTCGATCTCGTTAAGTCAACTCTTAGACCTAACTAATCTGACACCTCCGAATCTCTATTCCTATGCAGAGGACCTACATCAAGAGGTCGGTCAGATATCAGCCTATGTGAGAAAGGATTGCCATCTCCTACTCAGGCTGGAGATCACATCTTAATAATCATTTGACGGTGCTTGATGAGTCCTCAATCTAACCCTTTAGATATTCATCCGAACACCAGCCTCTATGATTCAATAATTGAATCAACAGCTGTATGATCATTAAGACAGCCATGGTACATAACCCTAATTGTACAGAGGGACCTATTATGAAAATTATTTATTCTTCATTTCAGATCAGGGAATGATATTTGCAATAACATTTATTGCATAATGGCTCGCCGTGGGCTCACATGTCCAACAAAGTGTTGTTAGAAGATTGAGATACAATTATTAGACTTTATCTTATCAAATAAGTAAGTCAAAGTCAATGGTTATATGTAGATTATTCTGATGCTCGATCTGAGTCCTTCACTAAGGATCCTAGATAGTACATCGACTCATTGCAGTATTGGCATTCATCCAACTATCTGGATGCCATATGGAAGTCACAGAAGTAGGTTAACTCTTTGACTTTCCTTCTTACTCGGGTCTGACCCATGCTTCCATTGCGCTCCCTTCATCTATAAACAACCGTTGCTTAAGACTTAGGATCTCTTATGTTAAATTCAAAAGAATTCAATGTAAGAGCATTTCAACATTTATATATGCTTCACTAAATTCATACAATATGAATATTATGAAGCTTCATGAATGACTAGAGTATAGACAGTAGAATGATGACACTCATCGTACCTTCATCCATCTAAACTCTTGAAATATTGGTTCAGGTAGGTATTCAAACATTTTGCATACATCATCTCTTATAGAGCCACCATTCTACATGATGTAGAGAACCATGTCATTCATGATTAAATGTTGAGAGCACATATGTATGCCAGAATATCTTCTTAGATTTTACAAGGATTATTTGACAATTACGATCATTATCGACATGTCACTTCCAAAGTACATCCGATGAGAGATCAAGACTACAGAGACATACAAACCCTAGATTGCAGTCCTATTATCTATTTAATTGTCATTCCTCATTATTACGAGGAAACTTGCACATTGTAACCACATACATTATGTGTCCAACTGGAAGTACAATATCTGGATCATGAGTCCAATCCATGATATTTTACTGGTTATTATTGAGTATAACATTGAGTGGGTTTAATGAAGGATTATCTGAAATAAGAAATTTGCATAAGTGCATTTATATATATATATATATATACATATTTTACTTTGATTTAGGAATTTTTATATCAAAGTTGTCTTGCCTTGTCAACACTGAAGTTCATTCCCTTAATCACTTTCAATGTAAGAGATATACTTACCATTATATCTCAAGCAAGATCTGGGATCTCCTTCCTTATCTTTGTTGCATCCCAATAATATGAGAACCTACAACTCGGATAAAAAGAAGCGGGAACACATTCCGCCTTGCAAGTCCAACTTGCATCTCCCAATTCGGTCTTTAACACCTGGGCTATCACTCCTAAGATGATGTTGATCCGTCATTAATTGAACCAACCGTCAACAGGAATACAACTTGCTATGCATAATCCAATATCGCCCCAATAATATGAGGACCCGATATTGGGGTCACTACGCATACGTCCTTACTCTTTCGAGAAGCGAAGAGCCTGATCCAGATGCGCTTGCATACATGAGTTGTCACTTCGGACAGGCATCTCTTGCATACAATCCATGGCGACGGAACCCTCCGCATTGACGGGAGACCATGGATGTCACTTATGTGATCCTCCATATCATATTCAAATTCTAATTAATCATTATGAATCATATTCATTTTGATCAATTCTTCCAAGGGAAATAACAACTCTATTTATAATAGAGTGTCTTAATTTTAATTGGATTCCAATTAATCTAATCCTATTAAATTAATGATCCAATTAACATCCAACAAACATTCTTTATTGTTACTTGAATCATGGTATTATCTCAAATATGTATTATTTCGAATTTTAATAATTAGAAATACATCATGATTTCTTAAGCATTATACTAACCATATCCGCTGTCATGGCCAGTACTGACGAGAGTGGAACGGACCACATACGTTGCAACCCGCTACCCCAATGCTCTCCGACTAGACACCATATCCACCTCGGGAAAGGATAATGCAAAATAGATCATTTTGTACTTGAGATGATCATAGGTTCTTCAACCAAAATTATACCATATAATAATAATCAAAATAATTTTGATTAACATTATAATGAGATTTTCTAAACAAATCCCAAATCCTATTCAAGCAACATGTTTGTTGGATTGTAGATCATGTAGATCATGTAACCAATTGATCTAGATCACATCTAATCAAATATTGGTTAAGGCAATGTCATTTAAGGAAATAATTATCATCAAATATTTTACAAATATGTATACACAATTATTCCAGGAAATTAAATAATTTAATTTCACTAATTGATTAAATGACAACCACTAGGTTCTTGGTTAGGAAAGTATTTCCAGCAGTGACCCTCACTTACTAAAAATACCATATCTCAATTAATTTAAATCCACATTAAGCAAACTAATTCCTAAAGTTTGCTAATTTGATTTACAACATAATATAAGTGATTTGCATGCATTTCAAGGCTTATCAAATCTACAATTAACTCTTTAATTATGTTGAGATTCGCAGTCCCCGAAACTGTGGATACATGTTCACTAAAATGAGCATAACTTGGGCAAACAGAATCGAAATCACGTAAACTCAGATCCTACGGTTTCCTTATTTAATGGGGAACAAAATCCAATTATTATTTTCGTGTTTAAACAATATAAATAGTGCCGAAAATAATCTAAAAACAGAGATGCGAAAATGAAATGCAATAAAACTTTCGCAAACCCTAATGAACCCAAGTCGTCCTCCGTTAATGGATCGTATCCAAAAACACCGACCTAAGGCTCTGATACCACTTGAAGGATATGGTTAGATCCTTAAGCGCATCACGGAAGCGTGAGCGTCGTATCGAATACGATGAAGAATGACTAGTCGGACTAGTTGTTCTATGCAACGGAAACTAAAATTTTTTCATGCGACGAAACCACATGATCCAAGAACACTTCTCGGATCGTTTTGTCTAAACCACAAACAAGTAATAGGATTACCTATTGAAGCATGGTTGCGATCGAGTCTCTAAACGAAGAGACCTCCTTTCTCAAGTCCGATCCGACGGAGGAGACGCTTGCGAGCACGGGGATGAACCACGTGCTTCTCACAATCCATGTTGATGATCCAAGCGGTGATCTCCTGATCTCGACACACGAGATTAATCGTTTTCTTCACGAGCGGGGCGCACCGAAGAAGACGGAGATCCACGAGCAAACGATCGGTCAGCATAACGACGACGCTGCGGCGATGGAGACTCTCTCCAGGGCATCCATGGTAGACGACCATGAGAGAGGAAGAGAGAGTAGGCGTGTAGAGAGAAAGAGAGAGAGAGAGAGAGAGAGTTGTCTCACTTGTTGTGTCAAGAAGAGCAAAGGGGTGCCTCTCCTTTTATAACATTTTGGGATCCATGGATCTCAATCCATGTGACAACACAAATCCAATGCATTGATTTGTGTTTCTTTCAATGGTCTTGATTTGTTGCTAAAAACACAACAATAATTAATTTAATTAAATTAATATATATTGAATAAATCATCAACATATAAATTAATTTAAATCAAATCAATGTAGGATATTTAGGAAGGAGGCATGTCTCCCTTCCATAAAGGGGTTGCCGGCACTCCTTGAATCTAATTCAAGGAGGCCGTCCATCCTCCTTAATAGGAAGGATGCACTCCTCTTCCTTATTCATGAGATCTCATATCTTCTGAAAATCTCCATTATTTACAACAACTATTGTTGTAAATTATTCACACAAATAATCCATAATTATTTTGTGAACATTGCAATCATGCCATTGGAAATTAGTGAATCATATTCACAACCCAAAATAAAATGTGAATTACATTTTCAATTAATTGTCCAATGTGAATCCAATTCACATCAACATGTAATTAACAAATGTAGATTATAAATAGCTCTCTCTTATATATTATAATTCATATTTATAATATATATGACTAATGTGGATATTGCTATCCACATTATTCATGTCCATGATAATTAAATCACATTTAATCATCTTGGATCTCTTATTCTCATGTGCCTAAATAATATGAATCACATTCACAATATTTTCATCTTTGATAATTAAATCACATTCAATTGTCTTCGATAACTCTCATAATATGAATCAAATTCATATATTCGTGATAATTAAATCACATTTAATTATCTATTTTCTCAATGCTCGGATACATAATATCAACAATAAAATTATTTTGAACCATTTCAAGGATAATGCGCTTTCTCCGCGAATACTTGGAGATAAGGACAGGGCGAGTGTATTGTTCTCCATATAGTGACTTGGATATTGAGATCATATCTCAAATCCAGATCGCGGGCCTCCCATATATGCTTGATTAAATCAAGACCGCAAATCTAATCTTCTCATTGCATCTGAATCATATTCAGATCAATGTCCAACATTTGGAATAAGATCATATTACTTCTCTACTGAGAGGAGTCACTAAATTCCAGACCCGTTTCATCACTCCCTAGGAATGGAAGCGTCATGGTTATACAATCGTTTATGATCACATCACCCTCAGGTATTCCCAATACCTGTACATCCTTCTTACTGGAAGACTTAGAATAAATCTGAAGTATTGGATCAACTTTATACCATCTACTTTGTGGTTTTATCAGTGAGTTTCTCATTCGATCATTGGGAGTCGGTATCGATCATATACTTTCCAAAAGCATATATCATACCTAGGTCTTGATCATATACTTTCCAAAAGTATATATCAAATATACAATTTCAGTCAAGCTTCCAAAGAGAGACGACCGTGCGCACGGAATTTGATTCTTCCCAATATCTCATGAGTGAGCTCATGTCTTCCGGTTCAGTAGCTGAACCTGTATGATCCCTTTGAGAGATCGTATTACTCATATGCCCTTATATGCACACCAGCGCGCCGGTGTATATACCTTGATGAGGTCATCAACCTATTGGCCTGCCAAATATACATACTCAAACATATAGTAACACATCTGTCTCCGGTCAGAGGATGCATGCATGTATTGTGACAGCATACGATATAGGACTTTGGTTATCTCGATCTCATTAAGTCAACTCTTTGACCTAACTAATCTGACACCTTCGAATCTCTATTCCTATGCAGAGGACCTGCATCAAGAGGTCGGTCAGATATCAGCCTTTAGAGATAAGGATTGCCATCTCCTACTCAGGCTGGAGATCATCTCTTAACAATCATTTGACGGTGCTTGATGAGTCCCCAATCTAAATCTTTACATATTCGTCCAAGCACCGGCCTCTATGATTCAACAGTTGAATCAACACATGTTTGATCATCAAGATGGCCATGGTACATAACCCTAATTGTACTAAGGGACCTATTATGCAAATTATTTATTCTTCATTTCAGATTAGGGAATGATATTTGCAATAACATTTATTGCATAATAGCTCGTCGTGGGCTCGTATGTCCAACAGTCTGGCACGGGGCAGGGGGAGGAGGAGCAGGGGGAGGCACGGTGTGGGGCAGGGGGAGAGGGCAGCACGAGGCAGGGGAGGGGGAGCAGGGGCAGTGCAGTGCGGGGCGGGAGGGGGGGGCAGCACGGGGCAGGGGAGGGTGAGAAGGGGCGGCGCGGTGCGAGGCAGGGGGAAGGGGCGGCTTGGGGCAGGGAGGGGGAGCAGGGGCGGCGCGATGCAGGGGGAGGGGAAGGCCAGGGGGCGGCACAGGAGGTGAGGGTTGGCGCAGGGGCGACAGGGGGTGGGGGGAGCTCGAAGCAGGGGGCAGGGGGAGGTCGGGGCGGAGGGCGCGGGGCAGTCGGGGTGGAGGGCGTAAGGGCGGCAGAAGGGAGGAGCTCTGGGAAGGTGGACTGGCACTGGGGCGGCTGATGAAACTCGATTTCATATCATAATTCCACATTATTAACCCCCTTGCTTAAGCTTAGTGTCAATAAATCCCAGTTAATGTCCTGTAATTATCAGAGTCTCAAATAAATTAAAAACCACAAAAAAATGATAAAACAAAAATTCGTGGTATTTTTAGACTTAAAAATACCTTCAAAAATATTTCGGGCCCTTGTTTGATCTCTTATCGAGTTTTGGTCAACATGAAACTTGTAGATCTCATCAAAATCTACAACTTTCATGTTTTGAGTTTTCTCAAAATAGGCCAATAGGGCCCTCAAAAATCAAAAATACAATCCTAATAATCTGATTGGGCCACGTGGCCCAATCTGGGGGCGCCACGTGGCCCGCCTCCTTTGTATCATCCGCCACCACTCCTGGCCGTTGGATCTTTCCCTGAGATCCAACGGCCCCCATCTTTCCACGCCGCTCCTTATTCCCAGCCATTGATCATCTCCCGCTCTTCATCTATACCACTCGTCGCCGCCTCTCTTCCCTTGCGCCACGTGGCGCGTTGTGGGCTCTTCGATCGCGTCCTGGATCTTGCATCTCAGCCGCCTCTTCTAAGAGCGTGCCTTAGCCGTCCGATCAAGCTTCCTTCTTATCATGACCGTTCGCTAGCGCCTCGCTCTCCAATCGCCACGTGGTCACTCCATCTGCCCTCCGATCACATCACCCCAGATCTCATCTGAGCCTCTCATTCGCACCCAAACGTAGGCCGTTGGATCTCCAGATCCAACGGCTAATCTCCGTCGTCAACCTCCAGATTCCCTCTCTTCCCACTTTTTCCACCTCGCGAACATCCCTCGACTTTCCTATTTCCCTCGTCTCCTCCGACGACCGCGTACTTCGCCAACTGCCCCACGCCCTTCCTCCATCACCCACGACCCTCGCGCACTCTACCATTGACCACCAACCTCTCTCCACGCTCTCCATTTCATCCTCGAAACCCACGTCCCCGTCATCAGCTCCTCCACTTCACCCTTTAAATCCACCGCTTCCTCCACTGTTCAGGGCTGTCCATCTTTACGCGGGGAGCAGCCCAGCCCTCCTCCGCCTCCCTGTGACAGGGGGAGGCGGTAGGATTGAGCGAAGACGACTGTCTCCCCCGGTGAGACCCGCCGCCGTCATCGGCGTCGTCGCGGCGCAACCGCGTCCGCTCGAGCTGCTCCGAGTCGCTGCCGGAGTTCAGCGAAGACCCGGGGACCCTCTGGAACCCCCAGCCCAAGCTCCGCTACGCCTCCGTTCAGGTAAGTTCTTCGTCATCTTCCTCTGTATTTTTCGTTAAGTTCCATTAATTTTCTATGCTTCCTCGCTCAATTTCACCCTTCACCGTATATCCCCTGAGATCCGCCTCGCACTCATCTTCCCCGCTCCGCCTCCAGATCATCTCCTTCTTCTTCCATACCCCTAATCACCTCCGACCCACCTCCTCCGCCCTCGCGGCGGAGGAGCTCCGAGCTCCTCCATTTTCTCCATCCGCAGAGCTCTCACTCCACTCCATGTCGCACGCACAACACTCCACCTTGCTTCGGCTATGTGTATTAACACTGCAGGTCGAGCCCCTTCTCAATGGCCGGAGAGCTCGCCGGGCCATTTTTGTCGTCATCAACTCTCGACATCAGCGATCCGAAGGCCCACGCCAGGAGGTTCATCACCTCGCCCGAGCTCCCAGCTTCATCGACAAACCTTCAGGAGCCTCGGGCGAGCTCCACCGTGCCAAAGATGAAGCGGCGGAGCTGGAGCTCCTTCACCGGAGCTCAGTTCCCGCCGCCAGCCGTAGGAGGAAGATGAATGAGCAGTGGCCGTTGGATGCACTTCCCGGTGTTCATCCAACGGTCACAATTCAGCCACGTCGCCCACAAGGAGCCACGTTTAGATGCCGTCGGATCCCTGAAGATCGGACGGTACACTCTCAGCCACGTGTCATCTCCAGAGCTTCACCGAGCCTGTTCCGAGCCTGCAGGAGCTTCGTCCTACGTCCGACCCTCAGCCGAGCCTACCCGAAGCGCCTCCGAACCTCTGCCTTGAACGAGCCTCCATCCGAGCCTGGGTCGCATGTGCCTGGCACGTGTGTACCTGGGAAATTTGCAGAGGAGCCCAAATCTTCTCCAGAATTACAGAATGGTCCTGCGTCACGTGCAGAACATGCGTACAGCGGGTAATTTGCATTGAAACCCTCGCGGGTTTTCAAAATTGCAAAAATGCCCCTGTGCGTGTGGGTCATTTACAGGGAAGGTCCCGAACTTTATTTTTACTACATTTTCGTCCCTCCCAGGGACCTATCTTCTAGTTTATTTCATGTTTTCTTGCATTTATGCCCTTGTCTTTCTTTATGCATATCTTGAGCATCATGTTTCCTATTCAGTTGATTTCAGTGGCATTTTGAAGCTTGCTTAATGTTCTTCTTAATGGCATCGTTAATTTCTAAGTTTGGACACATGAAGTTGTATGAAGTATTTTGTTGGCTTTGTGTCTAATATGCTTTATTCAACTTTGAAATCAAGTATAACTTTTTATTGATGTTCATTGATTGGCTCATCATATTGATATAGGGCATATCTGTGTTGTATCTCTATTGCATCGCATTGCATTCATTTGCATGATAAAAAAATGGTAAAAAAAATGCATGTTTAATTTTAATTTCATAGTCATGTTGTGTCTTTGCATCATTTGACCTATATGATTCATTTCAACACTTAATTAAATAAACTCAAATCTGATTAATACGAGAGAGGCTCGTGTCCCTGAGTTCGACCTTGGTATCTTGCCAAGTAAAAAAATAAATTTCCGATCGTCTCATTTTGATTTATCATGGCATATATCTAAACGAGGTGATCTTTTGACGACCAAATCGGCCCGACTACGATGACGATTCTGAGTGCTAAAAACACTCTTTTAAAGGGTCGATTTTGCGATTCGTCAGCGGCAGAAGGGAGGAGCTCTCGGAAGGTGGAGGAGGAAGAGAAGGGAGGAAGAGGAAGAAGATGGGAGAGGAGGAAGAGGATGGGGAAGGAGGAAGATGAGAAAATGACCTTTTTCAACTTTTACTTCGAATTTAATTCCCATAATGTCGTAAAGTTAACGTCCGTTTACATTGGGAATGAATGGCAACTAACCGGAGGGGCACAACTGTAAAAACGGCAAAAAGTTGAGGGCACAAATGATATTACCAAAAAAGATTGGGGTATAACTGAAATTGCAAGATCTCGGAAGGGCAATATGGCTTGATCATACCCTGAATCGAGTAGGGTAATCTACCTGCGGCTTGATTATACGGCCTAGGGTAGTCATGCCTTATAATCTACGAAACCGAGTAATACATTTGAAGATCATACCCTAAACCTTGATCATACCTTGATTTAAGAACATGTCGATTACAACAATTCTAAGACCGTTAAAATTACATGCTCTAGATGGAGGTCATATGAGTTTCTGTTTCTGACGAAATTCGAATGGCATATTAGAGGGATATATAGATGAATATACATGGTGGTATTTTTCAAAAAAGTAATAAAATGCGGAAGATGTAAGCCCCGGTGCATAAAAAATTACATGCACCTTGGTGCAAGCTCCCCATCCTCTTAATATAATAGGTATGGATTGCTATATCAATGACAATAATAATTATGACCAGAACGTACAACTAATCGGGTAACATTTATAAAAAAAAAACTCGGGCAACGTAGATTATATTAGTAATGTTGATTTTATCATCAAATCAGAGAATAGAAGACCATTAGCGAAGTGTTATAATACGAAAATCCAGACCAACAAGACATCACAAGTATTTATCGAGATCCATTTTGATAGTTACCCAAATTTCAGGACCACTGACGTAATTTGCCCTCTTTTTTTTAAAAAAATGATTTGTTTGGTTAGTTGGCAGGTAGTATATCTCCCATGGTTTGAACTAAATCATACTAATAACTAGTCTTGTATGGGATAGTGCAACAGTATACGTACAAAAGGAGGTGCCTGTTGCGGCACGCACTTCGAGATGAGATTCTTGAATTATTGGGAATTGGATCCCTGTTCAAGGTACGCATGTCAAAGGTTTGATGCCCGATATCGAGCAATTCGTAATCACGTATTTTATCTTCTCATGTTATATGACAACGACATTTTTTTTCTCAATGAACGTAAATAGGCAATCTATTGATATAGGTATCATAATACATTTATCGATAAGTATTTAAACTAAGAACCCCTCTAATGGTCTGGTGGTAGAAGTGTCCACTTTAAAGGATTATAGTGAAAAAAAAGTTTTTAAAACTAAATAATATATCTCTTAAAAAATGGGTACTATTTTGTAGATAAGTTTGGTGGATTTTTACAACATTAACCTTAGAATCTTTGTAAATTACCTTTTGAACTCTACAAACATCATTATTATCGGCTTGACTCTGTAAAGTTGCTCTGTCTCATACCACGAACCATGTCGTTAGCTTGATTGTTCTTGAGTCAACATGAGTTAATCATTCATGAGTTAATCTAAATGTGACGACTGAATAAATTCCAGCAAATTTACTTTTTATTCCATTATTACTAATAGTGATTTGATTCTAAAATTAAGAGGTATTAATGGCCATTGATTTCTCATTTGAGAGACATAAAAATTCCATAAATCCCCTACCCTACCCTCACGTCACATGCTTTTGAAAAAGGAGAGAGAGAGTTAGAGGGGCGTGACAGAGAAGGATAGAGGGAGAGTTAGAGAAAGAATCTCACCGAGAGATTTATCCTCTTCGCAGGAGACATCGATGTCGATGGCGGAGCACGTCTGCTTGGGAGAAAGGAGAGGGACGTAGAGATCTGGTAGATACTTTTCGTCGGCCTCGAGGTATGTGTCGATCCCTAAGAATACCATATGATGAATCGAGTTATGCCTTTCAACAATAATTGCGATAAGTATCTGCCAAGCTTGCACAAAATACAATCTCAAAAGAATATACGGCTTAGGGTATGATCTTCAAATGTATTACTCAATTTCGTAGATTAATACGTTAATGCAATGACTTGATTTAAGACATCTTGATATATGTCTTGATCTTGTAGGATCATATACTGTATTTAGAATAAGACTCCTAAATATATCTCCAATCGAACTGTTTGGATAGTATACATACACATGGGAATCTACCCCACTAGGATATTCGGTCGCCTCCTTCGGCAACCTGGAGATAGAGGATTAATTGCACGTGGATGATAATTTATAGTGAGAAACTAGATACGACCGTTATGAATACACGACATTTCTCAATATAAGCCACGATGAAGTCAAACCAATTTTCACTAATGTTTCCTATATAATTGGAAAAAAATGCTCACGTCGACGTGCATGTAAGTCCAGACTCCATACATATTTGTTTATTAGATTAATATCTTTTGATGAAGCTAAATCACATGTTCTATCATTCTAATGGATTCGTTAACAATGTTTCAACCCTAATCTCCTTCGATGTTCATGTTTACCGATATTTAAGATTCGGTTTGGCAAACATATATTGAGTCACATATTTTAAAATTACCATCAATAATGGAAACCTACAATTATAATATGATTTACCAAAGATAATTATGTGAGGATCAATTAACTTGAGAATGCACCCAAACAACAATCTTGATATTTACGTAAAAAAACGTGATATTTACATACAATGTAAGATGTACAGATTAATTCCAATAACAACACTCTTGTATCATGTCACACGAATTTAATTCCATGATACATGAGATTAATGACATTATTTTGTTTTTATGATTTTTCTAATAACAATGACAATAATAATATTATTGGTAAGGTTTTAAAAAGGTATCAAGATTAATGCCATGATAGTCGTAATCGAAGCTAAGTGCTATGCCTAACGGTGGGAGCCACCTCTAGAGTCTAATTATCGTAGGCCTAAAGAGGGCCAACGCCTTCCGAGGGCGTGCAGTACAAGGAACTTCTTGAGGCGAAAGATAAGTCCTCTACAGTTGTAGCTACACTGTCATGTATGCCATGTTCATGGACCGCTTGTGCCAGCAGTAAAGCCATCAAAGTCGTTTAAGTATTTAACAATTAAGACAACTTTAATCATTAAACAAATCAAGGGTATGCATACATATTCTGAAATTGCTAAGGCATATGTGTGCAACTATGGCAATGTAGTGTCATTGTGCAAGTGTTGCATTTGTAAGGGGCATATGCACAAGTACAGAAGATTCTAGGGGTATAAGTGAAAAATATAAAAATATTAAGGCGTATATACAAATATGGCAAACTTTAAAAGTATATATGTAATTATGGCTTCAACGAACGATTTCGGAAGGTGTATCTTTCATGTGCATGTTTATAGGAATTATTCGCATATTGATAATATATGAGAATAAGTTAGTATCTTATGCAATAAGATAATTATGCAAATTTTATAGATGTATTGATAATTGATTGTATAGAAGAGGTTATGCGTTCTAATGGTTTAAAATAGCATAGAGAGACTTGTTTTTCCGCACTAGCTGGCTTGACCCCAACTCGGCACATACTGAGCGTTAGGCTCATAACATGTGTTGTTTTTTTAGGGGAACAGGAGGTTTGACGTGAAGGATATGGAGAAATCCTCAAGCGCATCACGGAAGCGTGATCGTCGTATCGAATACGACGAAGAACGACTAGTCGTACTAGTTGTTCGGAGCAGCGGAATTTTAAAATTTTTAAACCGATGAAACCACATGATCCGAGAACCATTCTCAAATCGTTTCATCTATAACCACATCAAGTATAATGCAATACCTCTTGAAGCGTGGTTGATCGAGTCTCTACGAAAGAGACCTCCTGTCTCAAGTCCGATCGTCGGAGTAACGGCTTGCGAGCGCGGAGATGAGTCGCGATCCAAGATGATCCAAGCGCGGTTGCTCCTGATCTCGTCACACGAGATCAAACGTCTCCTTCGTGAGTGAAGCACTCCAAGAAGACAAAGAACCGCAGAGAGTCGAAGCGGCAGCACGATGGCGCGGGCGACGACGTTTCTCTCCACCAAGGTGGACGGCCACCAAGAAGAGAGGGAGAGAGGGCTGTCGTGTATATGAGAGAGAGAGAGAGAGTTTTGTGCTACAATAGCATGTGTAAAGAGAGAGCCAAGAATGCCTCTCTATTTATAGGGTTTTGGGATCCATGGATCTCAATCCATGGGACACATAAAATCAATGGATGAGATTGATTTATGTTCATCCAATGGCTGAGATTGTTGTTGTCAAAAGCAACAAATTTAGGTCAAAATATATTTGATAAAATCAAATATAATTTGCTCCTAAATTAACCCAACAAATAAGGAGAGAAGACACATGGAGATCTCATCTCCATGTGCCTTCCATGTGGGCGCACACCCACTCCAATTAGGAGTGGTGTGCCGTCCACCATGGATGGCATGGAGATTTCAATCTCCATGAGATTGCAAATCTCCATGTGATCTCTCTTATTTATTTGCAACAAAAATAATTTGGGTTTTATTTCTCAAAATAATTCATAATTATCTTTGAGAAAATTGCAATCTAGCCATGGAATAATTGTGAATCATATTCACAACCCAAAACAACATGTAATTCATATTGTTAATTAATCACACAATGTGTATCCAATACACATCATAATTAATCAACACATATAAATTATAATTAACTCTCTCTAATACATTATAAATCATATTTATAATATATCATGAATAATTGGATATCTCTATCCACATTATTCTTATCCAAATTAATTAAATCACATTTAATCATATTGGATAATTTCTCATACATCATGATAATTAAAACACTTTTAATTATCAAATTCTCTTTGCTTAGATCTTATGGAATTGTTCTTAAACCATTTAAGAACAATGCTATTTCTCCTCAGATACTTGGAGATAAGGACAGGGCGATTGTATTGTTCCACGTATAGTGACTTGGATGTTGAGATCATATCTCAACTCCAGATCCTATGGACCTCCCACTGATGCTTGATCAAATCAAGACCGTAGACTTAATCTTCTCATTGCATCTGAATCTCATTCAGATCAATGTCCAGTTCATGGACTAAGATCAGGTCACTTCTCTAATGAGAGGAGTCACTAAAATCCAATCCTGTTTCATCACTCCCTCGGAATGGAAGCGTCATGGTTATACAATCGTATATGATCAAATCACCCTTCAGGTATTCCTAATACCTGCACATCCTACATACTGGAAGACTCATGATCATCCTGAAGATAAAGATCACTTTTACACTGTCATCTTCAGGGTTAGATCATTAAGTTTCTCATTCTTGGTCATCGAGATTTGGTATAGATCATATGCTTTCACAAAGCATATATCTTACCTTCAAATTCATGTCATGCTTCCAAAGCACGACGACCATGCATGGAATTTGTTCAGTCCCAATACCTCATGAGTGAGCTCATGTCTCCCGGTTCACAAGTGAACCTGTATGATCCCTTTGAGAGATCGCATTACTCATATGTCCTTACATGCACACCAGCTCGCCGGTATATAGACCTTGATTAGGTCATCAACCTATTGGTCTGCCAAATGTACATACTTAGACATATAGCAATACATCTGTCTCTAGTCAGAGGATGCATGCCTATGTTGTGACAGTATTCAACGTAGGTCTTTGGTTATCTCGATCTCGTCAAGTCAACCCATTGACTTGACTAACCTGACACCTCTGAATCATTATTCCCATGCAGAGGACCTGCATCAAGAGGTCAGTCAGATATCAGTCATATGAGATAGGATTGCCATCTCCTACTCAGACTGGAGATCATCACTTAATGATCATTTGATGATGCTTGATGAGTCCTCTATCTAACTCCTTAGATTTTCATCCAAGCATCAGCCTCTATGATCCATCCAATGAATCAACAGCTGTATGATCATCAAGTTGGCCATGGTACATAACCCTTATTGTACAGAGGGACCCTATAGTGCATTCATTCATTTAATCTCAGAAAGGGGAGTGAAAAATAATCAATAATTTTCATTGATAATTTATTCATTACAATAACATTTATTGTAGAAATGGTTCGCCCGGGGCTCACATTGCTAACATGACGTACTTTCTAGTTCAAGGTGATTAATACATCATCGTGAAGTTGGACCCGTACGGATTATTGATGGATTAGTTGTGAAAGGATGTTTTATTCCCATTGGAACATTTGTTATGATACTATAACTGTTATCTCCTTTCTGTAATGTTATCTATGTTGGAGTTGTAATAATAGAACTTTCATGTTGAATGAACCATAGTTAAAATATTATATCTCTCTGCTTATTGATTACCATGCATGAGTCGGTAATAGTTCGGTCGTGCGACCAAATGTTGCATGCTTCTGACGGTCCATAAGGTCGTTCCATTACAAATGGTATCAGATCTAGAGTTCCTCTGGGCATAATATATCCACAATTTATATTGACCTAGGAACTAAAATTTATAGAGAGAATTAGTATCTCAACTTATTGATCTTGTTAATTTTTGAATCAGATGGCTCTTCATCGTGCAATCGAAGTTAATGGAGATCGTGAGTCATCGACGAGTCAAGGGGCCGTTATGGATATGGAGAAGCAGATGCTCGAGTTAATGACATTGATGGCCCAGACAGAAGAGTCATATGTCCAACTCTGGTGGACTGACTCTTAAGACCTTCATCTAGCATGATCCACCCACTTTCAAGGGTGAGCCTGAGCCGGAAAAAGATGAACATTGGCTACATGAGATAGAAATGGCTTTTGAAGCAACTGACTGTCCCGAGGAAAAGAAAGTGATTTTTGGGACATTTCGTCTGTGAGACAGTGCTAAGGAGTGGTGGACATTTTGCAAGGGAATTCACTTTTCAGAGACTCCGATCATCAACTGGAGTGACTTTGTGGAGCATTTTTCTGAGCGTTACATCCCTGAGCATGCTAGGGATGCTAAACGCTAGGAGTTCATAGATCTTCGCTAGGAAAGTATGACGGTCTAAGAGTACGCTACAAGGTTTCATGAACTGGAAAAATATGGCAATGGCATCTGCGAAAATGAAAGGCAGCGAGCTAGAAAGTTTGTTGAAGGCTTGAACGGTGGTTTGAGTATTAGAGTACTCACTAGAGGTCCCATGACCTTATCTGAGTCTGTTGCAGTAGGTGTAGAAATTGATGCAATATATCAGAGGATGTAACAAGTGAACCCTCGAAAGCATCCTCACAAGCCAAGCTACAATGACAAGAGGCGCCACACTGCGCTAAATGTCAAGAAGACGAGGACTGATGATGCTTCAACCAACAAGAAATACACATTGGATGTATGTCCGCATTGTAATAGAAGACATCCGGGAGAGTGCTACAAATTGTCAGGAGCATGCTTGAGGTGTGGAGAAAAGGTCCACTTCACGAAAGATTGCAAGAAAGAATTCAAGGATCAGAGAAAACCATTCAAACAGAAGAAGAAGATACCAGGAAGGGTGTTTGCCATTACACATGAGGATGCGAAGGATGCTTACACAACTGTGGAAGGTACTCTTCTAATCGCAAGTCATTTATGTCATGTTCTTTTTTATTCGGAAGCCTCGCATTCGTTTATTTCAAGTGCTTTCGCAAGAAATCTGAACTTAGAAGCTGTTGAACTTCCATACCCACTTACGGTTTCATCACCAATGGGTGATATTAGAGCAACAAGTATGTACTTAAAGGACATACCATTTGTGGTAGAAGAAGACTCCCTCACTGCTAATTTGATCCTACTGCCCATCACAACCTATGATGTCATATTGGGCATGGATTGGTTATGGGAGAATTATGCTACAGTTTATTGTAGAGAGAAAAAGGTTGTCCTGAGCAGACCACATCTTAAGTAGATAGTCGTCCGAGGAACCAGTAAAAATGGTCGATTGGTTGTCTCTTCTTTGCAAGCAGGACAACTATTAGCCGAAGGTTGCACCGCATACCTAGCTAGTATAATTAGCATTGAATCATCGCAGTCATGTCTTGAAGACATAGATGTGGTCTGAGATTTTGTCGATGTATTTCCAGATGATCTTCCTGGACTACCTCCTCATAGAGAAGTAGACTTCTCAATTGATGTTATTCCAAGAACGACACCGATATCTAAAGCTCCATACGGAATGACCCTATAGAACTTGAGGAGCTAAAGAAGCAATTACAAAAGCAACTGGATAAGGGATTTTTACGTTCCAGTGTTTCCCCATGGGAAGCACCAGTCCTCTTCGTGAAAAAGAAAGGTGGGTCTCTTAGACTCTACATCATCTGTATAGTGGTTTGAGCCGTAGACGTGTAATTCGATTCATCACTAAATCTGGATACAACCTACTGATTCTCACTCTCTTAAGTGACCAACGAATCACCTAGAAACATTGAAAGCCAACTGAGGATTCTTTGTCCATTAGATACCTTATTATCATAACCTGAGGGGATATGTGAACCTCCCGCCCTGAAAAATAGGCCATTTTCTGGTGAGGATTTCATGTATAGGAGTGTTATCATGACTACATCCATATGAGTTTCTTAACCATGAATTGGCTAGCACGACTTACACCAAATGAAATATTTAGTTTAGTGACAATCATTTACAGGATATCTCCAACAAGCTCTCTGCATCTCCCTGCATACACTTCCTTTGCATCAATTTCATATGGTTTTACATTAAGATTCATAGGTACAAATAGGCGTATAGTATGTCATACCGACTTCTTCAGGGTAGCAGGGTGCAAGTAGCATTGTTGCTAACACCGTACCAATTCGGCACCTCCCTCTAACTAATGGACCTGAGTCCCATTGCATCTTTGTTGTTAAGAAAACCACAAATCATCACTAATTCCAGCCTGCTGCTATTTCCGAGTTTTTGATTGTCTCACAGAGATCCTTAACTACAAAAAATTGAAGGCAGCTATGTAGAGCTGAGAGAAGTTTGAGTAACACTGAAGAAAACATTAGAATGAAGAAGTGCAAGATAAATTGCTATACACGTGGATAACAAAACCAGCATCGTTCTCTAGTTAAATTGAGCAGTTATATGGATTCATCACCTCCTAACTGATCTGTCTGTGGTCTTAGCTGAGTTTAGATCCAAGTAACCAGATTGTTTGTTGACAGTCTCCTTCATTGAGTTTCTTCATCTTGTCCAACTTCTCACGCGTCCAAACTAGAACATCGATTCGTCTTCCGTGAAGATGTCCAAACCGCCTTAAGTGACACATTTTTCTGCCCATACCATCCATTTTTTTGCGTCTACATTGATCATTGCGCTGTGACACAAAATATAGGCATAAAAGTCGAAGTTCATTAATTCTATCTGATAGACTTACATAAGGGTTACTTAAGACGAACACAGAAACTGAGAGTGCAGCTGTGCCATTTACATTTAGGTCCACAGCGCGGTAATAACTCTTTGCTTTATCTTTTCCTCTGATCTTAAACCTTACTGATTTTGAAAGTTGGATTCATTCTAGTGGTGAACCATATTGGAACTGTAGAAGTTTCCATTTATCTGTGCCTTTTCTTTTGTTTCATATTATTTTTAAGATTCTTTTGACGTGAGACTTCTATGTAATGTAGGTTGACGACTTGGAGTTTATTAAGCTGTCAGGTATAAATCCACTAAAGGTTAGCATGACATATTAAAAGATTAAATTGTTGTTTACTATTGTGCATCCTATTTAAAGCTTCCAGTTATTAGGTTCCCTCTTTGTTTTGAAGTGCAGACATGACCTAAAGGATAAAATTACAAACTAGAACTAATGTCCTTTTGTAGGTTGCCAAAGCATTGATGGAAGTATTTGCCGAAATGATATCTGTTCATGGTTTTCTGCATGGAGATCCCCATACTGGTAACATATTGGTTGCTCCAAGAGATCACAATAATTGTTCTGTAGGTATGTGCTGCTTTAGTAACTTTGTCTAACTTATATTCACCAAATAATGTCCAACTTTCTGCACTTTGTCTACGAGACTACAGAGTACAAAAAGAGGGCAGAGAAGCCTGCCTCCAGCAACTAGAGCAGCACCCCAATAAAGAGAAGTCCAGGTTTTGTGTCCCACTCGGCTCCGAGCGCATCTTTCCAAAAATAAAGAATGAGATCACCACCTAAGTGCACCCCACCTCCGACATCCCTTGCCACACAGGACGTCACGATTACATATAATCTGAGTGACGAAGTGCTATCTGTGTTTTGATTGTATTTAGTTTATATAAATACATTCTTCATTTTAATTATGATATGTGACTGCCAATATGATTGAAAATTTTGTATTTTTCTCTTAATAATTCCATTTACCACCTAGAAATTGGTGTAAACATTCACTCATCTACGAGTTATTCGATGCTATCTATGTGATTAATCATTATTTAGAAAATGTTAATCTAGAGTAAGTTTAACAATTGTAACATTAAAATATGAATTTACGTGGTTTATATGTGTAGAGATATATCACTTTACGTTATTTCTTAATTCCCCGTACTTATGGACATCATATGTAATTTACCCATAGGCTATTCTCCTTTATAAGAGAGTCTAGGGTTCACAGAGTAAAGAACTCTTTCATTTTTCTCAACATGGTATCAGAGCGGCGGTCCTAGGTCGGAGCTCTCATATCCAAAACCCTAACCCTAGCCCTACACTTTCATCCCCGTGGCTACCAAGTGCTGCCGACGCCCAGTGGCTCCCGCCTTGCCGTCCGGCAGATTCTGCCGCATTCTCCGGCGGCACTGGCCGCACCAACGGCTTCCGCCGCATCTTCCAGCGAAACCTGCTGCCCAACGGCTTCGATCAGGGTTGCACAACAATCCCTAAGGCATCATACTGCGGCAGGCTTGCTGCCCATGGCTGCACAGCAGTCCCTAGGTTCCCGCGCGTGATTTTCTTGCGTGTCCCGCCTTCGTTCGCGGCATGCTATCTAGCCGATTCATTGTAAGCAAAGAACTCCTCGTGGATTTGATGGATTTGGGTGCATAAGTCTATATATGTATCCAAATCCACCTATGGTTGTGTAGACATTAACTATTGGATCTACAAAGTCCACTGTTCTCTTTTTCCTGGAGTATTTCAGAGAGCAGAGTTGATCTTCCCACCATAGGCACCTTTAGAGGTCCAGCGTCTATACTCAAAATAGAGGGGACAAACTATGAACTATGGGCTATGCAGTTCATGAGCATAATGAAGTTCATCGGTAAAAAACACATTCTTACCAAGGAAGAGCCAGCTGAGAAGACCGGAGTTAACGCCTCATGGGAGGCAGATGATGTGTATGCCAAGGTTTGTCTTTCAGGCATGCTGGCAATAGAGATTGCCAATGATATACTCCATCAGCCCACAACCAAGGTGATGTGGGATATTCTTGCGGCCACTTATTCACAAGCGAAGAATGAGACCAAGATCCTACAGCTCCAGCATGATATTTTTACATCAAGTAGAATGGACGACCACTTCACTTGCTTTATACATCCTTGCAAGGGATGTTTGAGAAGCTCTATAGCTTCATGCCTCTTACATCTACCCTGAGCAGCATAAGACGTGTAGGAATGCCACATGGTCGGTGTATTCCTAGCAGCCCTAGACCCTGAGTATGAGGCAACTCGCTCTCAGATTCTGGCAAACTCTACTATTCCTTATATGGAGGAAGCCTTCCGCAGACTTAGTCAAATCATTGTTCCATCTTCTACTGCCGGTCAGACATCCTCAACGATGGCGGCTTCCCGAGCACGAGGAGGATCTTCTCATTTTCGTAGTCATGAACCCAGGGGCAGAGGGGGTCGCATTCATCATCCATGAACCTTCTGCATCGTCTTGGACATACAAAGGATACATGCTATTCCAAGCATTGATTCCCTGCATCTGCTCGGGTTGCTGAGCAAATTGAGCCCTCGGCTGCTTACTCTCTGGATCAACGTTTTGAGGATCTTGTAGCATGATTAGGGTATTATACCACCTTCCGGCTCGGTGACATCTTCATCAACTCGTGGGAGTCATTTAGATGTAGCTGCTTCAGCCTCTTCCAGTGCCTCAGGTAGTATTTATGCATTCACTAACAGTAGTAGACCTGATGCTATAAAATGGATCATGGACTCCGGAGCCCCACATCATTTGTGTGGAGATAAAGGTCAACTTACGGCCAAAAGACAGGTTTCTCCAGGGTGAACTGTGGTTATTGCAGATGGAACTCTTTCCCCAATTACTAGACTAGGGGAGATTAGTTTGACACCTTCTATGCATCTACAGAATGTGATGAGATTTTTCTATGAATTTATTGTCCATTAGCCAAATTACGAAGGATTTACATTATCGAGCCATTTTGACCCATCTTCTCCCTTTTTTCAGTACATCCTTACGGGCAAGGTGATTGATTGTGGCCGTGAGCAGGGAGGTCTCTATCTCCTCATCCAAACTCCCTGTGCTAGACTCTCCTCTCTATCTGCTGGACCTTTCTCACCATTCACATGGCACATACGCTTTGGTCATCTCCCGCTCCAGAGGTTGTGTCGTGTTCTACCTCAAATCTTGCCTTACGTGTCCTTTCAATGTGAGGCATGTCAGTTGGGAAAGCATCATCGTTCTACTTTTCTCAGTCGTCAGAGTCGGAGTAGTAGCTCCACTTTTGAGTTGTTTCATATAGACATTTGGGGTCCCAGACGTGTTCTTGATCATCAGAGCACATGTTTTATTTAGTTACTGTGGATGATCTCTCATTTGTCTTGGGTATTTTTATTAAAGAATAAAGCTGAAGCTAGGGATGTTATCGAAAATTTCTTAACTGAAGTCCAAAATGTTTTTTTGTCTCAGTGAAAATTGTGCGAACAGATAATGCCTTGGAATTTTGTACTAATAATCTCTCCAGTTATTTTTCAACCAAAGGAATTGTCCACCCACCAAATAACATGTACCGATACTTCCCAACAAAATGGTATTGCAGAAAGGAAGCATCGTCATTTGCTTGATATTACTATGACAATCCTCATTCAGAGTCGTGCTCCTCATTCTTTTTGGGGTGATGCAGTTCTAATGGCATGTTATCTTATTAATTGCATGCCATCATCAGTATTGGTGAGAAAATTCCTCTCTTGCCTTTCTAGAAAAGGAATTGTTTTCACTCACTCCTCGTGTGTTTGGATCAGTTGCCTTCGTCCATCGGTTTTCTCCAGGTAATGACAAGCTCTCTCCAAGAGCTTTCAAGTGTGTCTTCGTTGGGTACTCCAGGACACATAAAGGGTACAGGTGTTGTGATCCAATGCACAGGAAGTATTATGTCAGTTTCGATGTCACCTTTTTCGAGTCTGTGATGTATTTCACTCCTACAGGTGATCGGTTGATGTCTTCCAATAATGTTGATGATATATATATGCCACCACCACCTCCATCATTATCTCCCACACCACCGTCACTTCCTACACCATCGCCACTTCCTACGCCACCTCTACTTCCTACAACGGTCCCAGTTCCACCATTGACCCGCTATTGTACCTGTCGGCCTGCTTCTACTCATGGTCACCGCTCATCATCAAGCACGGATGAGGTATGTTCTGATAATACAGTTTCTACTGATGCGTCTAATGGTTTACCTGAGTATGGTTTTTACAGGGAATGGATGCAGAGAATGAAGATTAAGAACTACCTATTGCACTTTGAAAGCAGGCACGTAGTTGTGCGCCATATCCTATTGCTTCCATGGTCTCTTTTGATCACTTGACTGGTGACTTTAGGAATTTTGCAATTGCATTATCAGCCGTGGCCATTCCACAGAATTATCATGAAGCTCTACAGGACAACCGATGGCATTTGGATATGGAAGAAGAAATGATTGCTCTTCAGTAGAGAGGGACTTGGAGCCTTATCCCAGCTCCTATTGGTGCGTCTACAGTGGGATGTAAATGGGTATTCACAATTAAACACAATGCATATGGTAGTCTCGACAGATACAAGGCATGTTTGGTTGCAGGAGGGTTTACTCAGACATACTGTAGAGATAGTTTCTAGTATTATTATCACTTTACGTATCTTGTCGTTATTTCTTTATCTTTTATAGACCTCTTTGTAATTTACCCCTAAGGTCTCTCCCTATATAAGAGAGCCTAGGGTTTTTTCTGAATGATATCGAAGACTCTTTTCCCAACATGGTATCAGAGCCGCCCTAGGGCTCTCCACACTCGCCGCCCCCTTCCCCACCAGTCGTCCTCTCCTCGACTCCTTCTCTCTCACGCCACCGCCTCTCTATCTCTCTCTAAGGCTTCTCCCCTCCGCCCTAGAGCTTCGCCGTCTCGCCTTAGACCTCCTCACGGTCCCCAGCCCACCGCCCGAGGCCCCCAGCCCGCCGCCCGAGGCCCACAGCCTGCCTACCTAGGCCCCCAGGCGGCCTACCAGCCCGCCGCACAGGCCTCTAGGCGGCTCCCAGCCACTGTCCCGTCCCAGCCAGCCGTGCAAGCCTCTAGGCGGCCCCCAGGCGGCACCCAGCCAGCCGCTGCAAGGGCTGTAAGCCTTCTCTGAGGCGTGCCCTAGTTCTCTCTTCGTCCTATATATGGATTTGAGTGCGTAACGTCTACATACGCACTCAAATCCGATGCAATTGGTGTAGACATTCATCACTGTGTCTACATACCCTAGTTCTTCTCCAAGCGGCAGTATGTCAGAATCGAAAGTCGATATGCCCTCCACTGACGCATTCAAAGGTCCTGCGCCAATAGTGAAGATGGACGGGTCTAACTATGAGCTCTGGGCTATGCAGTTCATGAGCCTCATGAAGTCGAATGGTAAGAAGCACATTCTTACCGAGGATGAGCCCGCAGAGAAGACAGGGATATATGCCTCATGGGAGGCTGGTGACTCCTACGCAAAGGTCTGGTTGTCTGGTACATTGACGATGGAGATTGCTAATGACGTCCTCCATCAGCCCACTGCTAAGGCAATGTGGGACATTCTTGCCGCTACATATTCGGTGCAAAATGAGACAAAGATGTTGCAGCTTCAGCATGACATTTTCACAATGAAGCAGAGCGGCAGACCTCTCCATTCCTTATACACATCCCTAAGAGGGATGTTTGAGAAGTTATACAGTACCATTCCACTCACTGCTACTCCTGAGCAGCAGAAGACGTTCCGGAATGCCACCATGGTGGGCGTTCTACTTGCGGCCCTTGATCCTGAATATGATGTCGCCCGATCTCAGATCCTAGCTGATGCAGTTATTCCTCTAGTGGAGGATGTTTACAGAAGGTTCAGTCGCATTCCTGTTTCCTCCAGCTCTTCTACTCCACCCCCATCAGCGATGGCAGTCTCGCGTGGGAGAGGTGGCCCGCCTTCTGGTCGTGGTCGTGGACGTGGCCGTGGACCCCAGGGAAGGGGTGGTCATTTCAGTCAGACATGCTCCTATTGTCACCGCACATGACACTCGGAGGAGACATGCTATTCTAAGCATGGGTTCCCAGCATCGGCACGTGTTGCAGAGCACTCTCAGTCTCCATTACCGACTGCTGCAGATAATCGATTTGACGAACTTGTGGCCCGTCTCCGAGATATTATGCCACATTCATCTGGTGATTCGTCTGGTGGTTCTTCAGATATTGCGGCTACTGCCTCTGCCAGTTCATCAGCCGCTGCTAGTACCTCAGGTAGATCTACTGCATTCACACCATATCATGATATATCTGACTAGGTTATATATTCGAGAGCCACACATCATCTCTGCCGAGATAGAGATAGATTACAGGCCTACAGGGGCATTCCTCCCGGCCGTTCAGTGCAGATGGCAGATGGTACCCGTTCGCCCCTTGTTGGACAAGGGGAGGTCTTCCTATCCTCTACTATGCAGCTACAAAACGTCCTACATGCTCCTGAGTTCTCAATGAATTTGTCATCTATTAGTCAGATTGCGAAGGATTTGCATTGTCGTGCCATATTTGACCCGTCTTCTCTCATTTTTCAAGACATACTCACGGGCAAGGTGATTGGCTATGGCTCTGAGCAGAATGGTTTATATCGGAGGGTTCGGGATTCCTATGCTGGCGTCTCCTCTCATTCTGCCAGACCAGTCTCTCCGTACATCTGGCATCTCCGGTTTGGTCACCTTCCGCTCCAAAAAATGCGTCATCTTCTGCCCCAGATCTCTCCTAGTTCATCTTTCCGCTGTGAAGCATGTCAGTTGGGAAAGCATCATAGGTCGAGCTTTCCAAGTCGTCAGAGTCGGAGCAGTAGCTCCCCATTCGAGTTGTTACATATAGATATATGGGGTCCGAGTCATGTTCCCGATCATCAGGGGCACAGATTTTATCTTGTGGTAGTGGATGATTTTTCTCGTGTGTCACGGGTCTTTCTTTTGAAGAATAAATCTGAAGCAGGAGATGTGATCAAGAATTTGATTAATGAAGTGCACAATGTTTTCTCTTCCTCAGTCAAATATGTTCGGACGGACAATGCCCTAGAATTTTGTACACGCTCACTTTCTCAATTTCTTTCATCAAAGGGTATTATTCACCAAACCACTTGTGCATATACATCACAGCAAAATGGTGTGGCGGAAAGAAAGCATCGCCATCTCCTGGATATTACTCGAACCCTGTTGATTCAGAGTTCTGCTCCTATTTTATTCTGGGGGAACGCTGTTCTTACTGCATGTTATATGGTCAATCGAATGCCATCCTCAGTACTTGGTGAGAAGATACCTATCTCTCTTATTATTCCAGACAAGGAGTTATTCTCACTGAACCCACGTATCTTTGGTACTGTGGCTTTCGTTCATCGTCTATCTCCCGGACTTGACAAACTCTCTCCTAGAGCAGTCAAGTGCGTTTTTGTTGGTTATTCCAGGACTCAAAAGGGCTACCGGTGTTATGATCCTACGACTAAGAGGTACTTCGTGAGTGCTGATGTCACTTTCTTTGAGTCTATCATGTATTTCTCTCCTGAAGGTGACAGAATGGTTCCATCCACTACCACTGATGATGTCTATGTTCCTCCACCACCTACATGGAGTTCACCTGAGTCTTCCCCTGTGCCTGTCCCCATGCCAGCACCACCAACCGTTACCTAAATTCTATACGCGTCGGTCAGGTCCTGCTCAGACTACACATCAGCCAATCATCACACCTCAGGTATGTTCAGATGGAATTACTACTGACGGGTCAGGTTTGGTACATGTGCAGGATTTTTCAGTACAGGACGACACTAGCCCATCCAGTACAACAAATGATGATCTTGATGTTCTCATTGCTATTCAGAAGCAGAGGCGGCAATGTGCCTCTTATCCATTTGCTTCACAGGTTTCCTTTCACCGTCTCACTGGTGATTTTCAGAGATTTGCCACAGCCTTGTCATCCGTGGATATACCACGGACCTACCAGGAAGCCTTGAAGAATGATTGCTGGAGATTAGCTATGGAAGAAGAGGGCCTTGCAGTCCCGTGGCCAATGGTCTTTGGTCCCTGCACCTCCTGATGCATCCGTTGTGAGTTGTAAGTGGGTCTTCACAGTTAAGTATCATGCAGATGGCACGTTGGATAGGTACAAAACACGCTTGGTCGCCCGTGGGTTTACACAAACCTATGGCGTGGATTACATGGATACATTCTCTCCAGTGGCGAGACACTCTACCCTTCGTATTCTCTTATCTGTTGCTGTAGTCCGTGATTGGAGTATATCTCAATTAGATGTCAAGAATGCCTTTCTGTACGGGGACTTACAGGAGGAAGTCTACATGCAGCAACCACCTGGGTTTAGTGCTGAGGGGGAGAAGCACATGGTCTGTAGACTTCACAAGGTGATATATGGCCTCAAACAGAGTCCGAGAGCATGGTTCCAGAAGCTGTCCAACCTAATTGAGGAACAGGGATTCAAGAGGTCAAATGCCGATCACTCGTTGTTTGTCCAGAAGTCATCGGCAGGTACGGTTGTCATTATGGTCTATGTGGATGATATTCTTGTTACAGGAGACGATGTTCAGGGCATAGAGAGGGCGAAGGCATTCCTAGGCCGTCAGTTCATTACAAAGGATCTTGGAACCCTAAGATATTTTCTGGTATTGGAATTTGCAAGGAATGCACAGGGCTTGGTGATGACCCAACGTAAGTACATTACAGACTTCCTGATTGAGACTGGCATGGATGGATGCAAACCATCAAGTATTCCCATGGATCCTAGCATGAAGTTTGATGATGATACTAATGAAGTAGATACGAGGAGATATAGAGAAATGGTGGGAAAACTCCTCTACATTACCATAACTCGTCCAGACATTCAATTTGCAGTTAACAGGGTGAGTCAATTTATGGAGCAACCAAGACGGGTTCACATGGATGCTATACACATGATATTGAGGTATTTGAAGTCTTCTCCAGGGTCAGGGCTGCTATTCAGAAAGGGCACAGACTTATCCATCTCAGCGTGTGCAGACGCAGATTATGCAGGATGCCCTAAGGATCGAAAATCAACCTCACGGTTCGCAGTGTTTGTTGGAGGTTCACTAGTTTCTTGGAAAAGCAAGAAACAAATGGTAGTGGCAAGGTCCAGTGCCGAATCCGAATATAGGGACATGGCTCAAGCCAGCACAGAAATGATGTGGGTTCGTTCCATACTAGAAGATCTACATGTAGCTGTGCCCCTACCTATGAAGCTCCAGTGTGACAATTAGGCAACATTATTCATTGCCAACAATCCAGCTTTCCATGAAAGGACCACGCATATTGAAGTTGGCTGCCATTACACTAGAGACTTGATCCAGAGAGGATTGATATCTACTGCACATTTGAGCTCAGGAGATCAGACTGCAGATGTATTCACCAAGGCACTGCTCAGAGGACCTTTTCAGAGATGTTCATCCAAGCTGAGCATGATAGACATCTATGCTCCACCTTGAGGGGGAGTGTAGAGATAGTTTCTAGTATTATTATCACTTTACGTATCTTGTCGTTATTTCTTTATCTTTTATAGACCTCTTTGTAATTTACCCCTAAGGTCTCTCCCTATATAAGAGAGCCTAGCGTTTTTTCTGAATGATATCGAAGACTCTTTTCCCAACACATACAAGGTGGATTATCTTCATACATTCTCACCAGTTGCTCGTCATTCCACTCTACGGATCCTTCTCTATGTTGCTGTCATTCAAGATTGGCCGTTGTTTCAGTTAGATGTCAAGAATGTATTTTTGTATGGTGACCTTCACGAGGAAGTCTACATGAAACAACCACCTGGATTTGCTGTTGAGGGGGAGTACCTACAGGTGTGTAGACCTCATAAGGCGATCTATAGCCTTAAGCAGAGCCCTAGATCTTGGTTTCAGAAGCTTTTAGACTTGTCTGAGAAAGAGGGGTACGAACGTTCGAAAGCGGATCATTTCCTCTTTATATGGAAAACCTCCAGAGGTATGGTTGCTATTATGGTGCATGTTGATGATATTCTTTTACAGGAGATGACATAAAAGGAATCAAGAGGGAAAAAGAACTTCTGGGTCATGAGTTTGTCATAAAGGACCTGGGAGCCCTTAGATACTTTCTGGGACTGGAATTTAATGACCCAGAGGAAATATGTCACTGATTTGCTAAGTGACACGAGAATGCTTGGATGTCGATCATCCACTACACCTATGGATCCAATCATGAAATTATATGATGAGAATACTGATGATGTTGACAGGGGGGATACAGAGAGCTAGTTGGAAAGCTCCTTTATGTTACCATTACCAGACCCGATATTTCCTTTGTTGTTAGTCGGGTGAGCCAGTTCATGGAGCAACCACCTCAGATCCATATGGATGCTATACATATGATACTCATGTATCTCAAATCATCTCTAGGGGTAGGTCTACTGTTTAGAAAAAACAAGGAGGTCACCATCTCAGCATGCGTTGATGCAGATTATGCAGGGTGTCCGAAGGATTAAACGTCCACTTCTGGATTTATTGTCTACGTTGGAGAATCTCTTGTCTCATGGAGAAGCAAGAAGAAAACAATTGTAGCCAGATCTAGTGTTGAGTCTGAATATAAGGCTATGGCCCAGTTTAGTACATAAATGATGTGGGTTCGAGCTGTGCTTACAGATCTACATACAGAGGTTCCCCTTCCTACGGTACTAGAATGTGACAATCCAGCTGCTATATTTATTGCAAATAATCTAGTATTTCATGAGCACACCAAGCACATCGAGGTTGATTGTCATTATATACGAGGAAGGGATATATCCGCATCTCATGTTAGCTCAGAGAATCAAACTGCAGATATTTTCACTGAAGCCTTACTCAGAAGACCTTTTCACAAGTGCTCTTCCAAGCTGAGCATGATCGACATCTATGCTCCATCTTGAGGGAGAGTGTAGAGATATATCACTTTACATTATTTATTTATATGTCCGTGTACTGTTTCTTAATTCCTCATACTTATAGACGTCATATGTAATTTATCCATATGCTACTCTCCTATATAAGAGAGTCTAGGATTCACAGAATAAACAACTCTTTCATTTTTCCCAATAATATGGTTAGGATGAGTGGCATAGTCTGCTGGAAAGAAACTTAATATTTATGCTTTTCTGTTGATTCTTCTCACTGAAGTTGTAGCACGAGATCCTATATACTGACACCACTCACTTCCAAGCCTCTCTCATTAGGTGATGCGGAGCTATGCAAAATCATATATGGTACAATAAGTGTATTTTTACGAGATCCAATTATGCAATTATTTCACTTGCAATTCTCAACATTTTTCAGCAAGTTGTAGCCCTTTACCATTCTCAACATTTCCCATCAAGTTGCAATATATAATGATCAGATTGTACAAATCGAAATCTCCCATTACATACTTAATATATGATGACATATAACCTTGACTCAACACATACTACTCGTTGTTGAGATGATAATTATGTAACTTGGTTAGTCTGATGAATAAGATGGATTGTGCGAGTCTACTACAATTATCTATCGAGCAATTATGTACATATCAAGACTCATACTTTGTATCAGCATTAATCGATTATAGATGTCTCTGACCTACAACATTTCTCTTTCTATAATATATATTGTTAGAGTATGATTTAGATAAGTAATTGATCTCCAAGATCCAATTACGCATCTCTTTTGTTTAGTTTCATATTGGCTATTGATGAGACTTTTGTGTGTCTTGTAATCTTTGAGAGATTATAATAGAGTATCTAGCCCATTAAGCTTTCTCCCATGGTTTCATCTTGCTCCTTAGGGAGTAAGGTTCTATGTAAATACGTGTTTCCTCTTTGTTCTTGATTCCTCTTTCTTATTCCTTTTATTTTCACACATGTTGAGATAATTATTTTTATTTGTTCTTTATACATATTTCTTATTTCTCTGTCTACTTTATGTAATTTTCCATTGGAATTTTTTCCTATGTAAGAGATGTAGAGATATTTCTGTTCTTATATACTGTTTCTGTTATTCTAGTTTTCCTTGTCTATCTTATGTAATTTACCCTTAGGTCTCTCCCCTATATAAGAGAGCCTAGGGTTATCATGAATGATAGATTGATTGTTTTTCCCAACATGGTATCAGAGCGGCGGTCCTAGATCGGAGCTCTTGTGCCCTAACCCTAAACTTAACCCTACCGCCGCCTTCTCTCTCTCTTCTCCCGTGCTGCCAACCCCCTTATCGGCGTCGCGAGCCACCTGCGCCGCCTCCGGGTCCCCCTGCGCTACCGCGGCATCCTTCTCGCCGCCGTGGGACTCCTCTTGCGCCGTCGCGGCACTATTCTCGCCGCCACAGGACCCTTCCTCGTCGCGGTACTCCTCCTGTACCGTCGCAGAGCCCCTCTTGTCTCCTGAAACCTGCGCAACCAGCGGTTGTTGGCCCGCTTCATTCTGGCCTAGGCGCGCGCACATCCTTGTTTGTCTGATGGATTTGGTTGCGGTTTGAGTCTACACGCGCAACCAAATCCAGTCATGTCTGTGTAGATATTTGTTGCTACAAGTTATTGTTTGGTTATCTTTCTCCAACGATATTATGTCAGAAAGCAAGGTTGATGTTCCCTCCACTGGCACCTTCAGGGGTCCGGTGCCTACTGTGAAAATGGATGGGACTAATTATGAGCTCTGGGCTATGCAGTTCCTGAGTCTCATGAAGTTGAGTGGTAAGAAACATATTCTTACCGAAGAAGAATCGTTGGAGAAAACTGGAGTACATGCCTCTTGGGAGGCAGACGATGCATATGCTAAAGTATGGCTTTCTGGCACATTGACAACTGAGATCGCCAATGATGTGTTACATCAACCTACGGCAAAGGCGATGTGGGACATTCATGCGGCTACATATTCTCAAGCAAGGAACGAGACGAAGATTCTTCAGTTACAACATGATATATTTACAGTGAAGCAGAATGGCCATCCTCTCCACTCTTTGTATACATCCTTACAAGGGATGTTTGAGAAACCATAGTATCATGCCCCTGACCGCGACTCCGGAACTGCAAAAGACGTACAGGAATACTACTATGGTCGGCGTCTTCCTTGTTGCGCTAGACCCGAAATATGATGCGGCGCGCTCTCAGATCTTGACGGATGCTACTATTCCTCTAATGGAGGAAGCGTTCCGCAGACTCAGTCGGATCACAGTTCCATCCACAGTTCCTGACCAGACTTCCTCAGCCATGGCAGCCTCCAGAGGTCAAGGAGGCTCTTCTTTTTCTCGTGTGCCTGGACCCCGTGGCAGAGGGGGACGGATTCGTCATCCATGCACGTACTGTCATCGTCCAGGGACACTGAGGTAATATGTTATTCTAAGCATGGCTTTCCTGCTTCAGCTCGAGTTGCAGAGCAGGCTAAGTCCCAGGCTACACAACCATCTGATCAGAGGTTTGATGATCTTGTTGCTAGGCTGAGAGATATTATGTCTCCTGTTCCCACTACTCCACCTGGAAGTAATTCCGATGTTGCTGCCTCTGCTTCTACGGGTACTTATGCCACTCCCAGTACCTCAGGTAGTACTTTTGCTACCACGTCATGTCATGGTTCTGTGATTTCTGACTGGACTGGTGCTACGCATCACTTATGTGGTAATCGAAATCAGCTTATGTCTTACAGATAGATTAGATCTGGTAGAACAATTGTGATTGCAGATGGGACACATTCCCCAATTACAGGACAGGGGGAGGTTACATTGACACCCTCTATGCATCAGAAGAATGTGTTATATGCACCTGATTTCTCTATGAACCTATTATCCATTAGTTAGATTACAAAAGACTTGAATTGTCGAGCTATTTTTGACCCTTCGTCTCTTGTATTTCAGGACATTATTACGGGTAAAGTGATTGGATGTGGCCGTGAGCAAGGTGGTTTGTATTGTCTTGACCAACGATCATTTGCTGGTGTTTCTTCTTCTGATTCCTGTTTCTCCTTACACCTGGCACCTATGGTTTGGTCATATCCCACTTCAGAAGCTTTGTCGTGTATTGCCTCAGATTTCACCAGGCGCATCCTTTCAATGCGAGGCATGTCAGTTGGGAAAACATCATCGCTCTGTTTTCCCTAGTCGTCGAGTCGGAGCAGTGGTTCCCCTTCTGATTTGTTTCATGTTGACATATGGGGTCCTAGTCGTGTTCCAGATCACCAGGGACACCGTTATTATCTTGTTGCTGTGGATGATTTTTCTCATCTGTCTTGCGTTTTTCTATTGAAAAATAAATCTGAAGCTGGGGATGTAATCAAAAGTTTTATCAATGAAGTCCAAAATATTTTCGCGGTGTCCATTAGAACTTTGAGAACTGATAATGCTTTGGAATTTTGTACTCGTGCCTTGTCTCAGTTCCTCTCATCTCGGGGTATTATACACCAAACGTCTTGTGCTTACAAATCTCAACAGAATGGTGTTACAAAAAGGAAACATCGTCACTTACTTGATGTCACCCGTACTGTCCTGACTCAAAGGCGTGCCCCACATTCTTTCTGGGGTGACGCAGTTCTTATTGCATGCTACTTGGTCAATCGCATGCCATCGACTGTCCTGGGTGAGAAAACTCCTTTCTTTCTTGTCTTCCCTGAAAAAGAATTATTCTCTCTACCTCTTAGGGTGTTTGGGTGCGTGGCCTTTATTCATCAGTTAACTCCAGCTCTCGACAAGCTTGCACCTAGAGCTGCTAAGTGTGTCTTTTTTGGTTACTCACGGACTCAAAAGTGATATTGGTGTTCTGACCCGTTGCGTCGAAAATACTATATTAATGCGGATGTCACCTTCTTTGAATCGGTAATGTATTTCTCTTCCACGAGTGAACGGTTGGTGTTGTCCAGTTCTGATGAAGAAATCTTTGCGCCTCCTCCTCCTGCATGTTCACCACCAGTAGTACCATCTTCACCTATACCATTACCTCCACCACCACCACTACCTACCACTGTACCACCGTTTCCAATATTCTACACCCGTCGGAGTGTCTCTGCTCCTAGCACACATCCATCCGTCACTACGCCTCAGGTTTGTTCTGATATACATTGCTCTACTGATGGGTCTGACAATATATCTGTGCAGCAATTCTTACAGGGAGATACTTCCAGGATACATGACACATCTGCAGATCTGGATTTACCTGTTGCACTTCGGAAGCAGAAGCGGTCATGTGCTTCCTATCCTATTGCCTCTCAGGTCTCTCTTCACAGACTGACAGGCAGTTTTCAGAGGTTTGCAGCTGCGCTATCTACTATAGAAATTCCACGGAATTATCAGGATGCCTTGAAGGATAGTTGCTGGCGTTTAGCGATGGAAGAAGAGATAGCTGCCCTACAATCGCGTGGTACTGGACATTGGTTTCTCTACCCCCAGGTGCATCCATTGTCAACTGCAAATGGGTCTTCACTGTCAAATATCATGCAGATGGTTCTCTAGATCGGTACAAGGCCAGATTGGTAGCTAGGGGGTTCACGCAAACGTATGGCGTGGATTATTTGGATGCTTTTTCTCCAGTTGCTCGACATTCTACCCTCCGTATACTCCTTACAGTGGTTGTGGTACGTGATTGGCCCTCGTTTCAGCTGGATGTAAAAAATGTCTTTTTATATGGTGATCTACAGGAGGAAGTCTACATGCAGCATCCACCTGGGTTTACTGCTGAGGGGGAGTGTCAGAAGAGTTGTAGACTTCATAAGGCAATATATGGCCTTAAACAAAGCCCGAGGGCGTGGTTCCAGAAGTTGTCAGATCTAGTTGAGAAAGAAGGCTTCAACAGGTCAAACTCGAACCACTTACTCTTTGTGTAGAAGACAACTAGAGGTATTGTAGTCATTATGGTATACGTAAATGACATCCTTGTTACAGGAGATGATGTGTAAGGAGTGAAGAGCAAAAGAGTTTCTGGGTCATCACTTTGTTACCGAAGACCTTGGTACTCTAAGGTATTTCTTGGGACTTGAATTTGCAAGGAACACTCAGGGTCTTGTAATGACCCAAAGGAAATATGTCACAGACATGCTTGTTGAGATAGGTATGGTGGGGTGTCGACCATCCAGTACCCTGATGGACCCTAGCATGAAGTTGTTTGATGATGATACGGAGGAGGTTGATTAAAGGAGATATAGAGAAATGGCGGGAAAACTACTTTACATTACTATTACGAGACCAAATATTGCCTTTGCCGTAAGTCGGGTGAGGCAATTCGTGGAGCAACCTCGACGGGTCCATATGGATGCTATATATATGATTTTGAGATATTTGAAGTCTTCTCCAGGTGCAGGATTATAATTCAAAAAGGGAGCATCTCTTTCAGTATCTGCGTGTGCTGATGCATATTATGCAGGATGCCCAAAGGATAGAAAGTCCACGTCGGGGTTTGTTGTGTTTGTGGGAAGTTTTATGGTTTCTTGGAAAAGTAAGAAACAGATAGTGGTGACCAGGTCAAGTGCCGAATTTGAATATAGGGTTATGGATCAAGCAAGCACAAAAATGATGTGGGTAAGAGCAGTGCTTATGGATTTGCACATCAACGTACCACTTCCCATGCAACTACAGTGTGATAATCAGACAACCTTGTTTATTGCAAACAATCCAGCTTTCCATGAACGAACCAAACACATTGAGGTGGATTGCCACTTTACCAGAGATATGATCCAGAAGGGCCTAATTCATACCACTCATATCAGTTCAGGAGAACAAACAACTGACATTTTCACTAAGGCATTACTCAGGGCACCATTTCAGAAATACTCAACCAAGTTGAGCACGGTCAATATCTATGCTCCAACTTGAGGGGGAGTGTAGAGATATTTCTGTTCTTTATATATTATTTCTGTTATTTTAGCTTTCCTTCTCTATCTTATGTAATTTACCCTTAGGTCTCTCCCCTATATAAGAGAGCCTAGGGTTATCATGAATGATAGATTGATTGTTTTTCCCAACAAGAGAGAACTAGGGTCATAATATCTATCAATTCTATTTTTCTCTTTCCACATGGTATCCGAGCGACGATCCTAGACTGAAACATGTGCCCTAGCCGCCCCTCCCCACCAAAACCCTAAAGGTATGTGTTGGGATATTAGTTATCTTTATTTATGTTTTTCTTATTTTCTACTTCTTTTGTCTTCTTCTTGTAATTTGCCTAATAGGTTCCTCTCCTATATAAGAGAACCCTAGGGCCTCTCATTAATGTAATTCATTCTTTTCCATCAACACGGTATCGGAGTGATGGTTCTAGACCGGAGTTCCCTTATCCCACCAATCCCTAACCTTATCGCACCCCTCTCCCCTCCCCGGCCGCCGTCGACTTCCGCCGCCCCCAGCAGTCCCTAGCTTCCCAGGCCGCCGGGTTGCCTCCCCCATGTCGTCGTCGCTCCCCTCCGACCATCCGAGCTGCTGCCAAGACGATGCCCAGCCCCTCTGGTCGCCTTCTAGGGCACAGCTTGTAGTAGGGAGAGCCCTACACAGTTCCGTGGCCAAGGTGGCCGTGGAAGAGGAGGGGGCAATCGACCCCCTTGTCAGCCTTGCAATTACAAGCACATACCGGGTCATTCTGAGGAAACATGCTATTCTAAGCATGGGTTTCCTGCTTCAGCATGTTTGGGAGAACAAATCCAGCAGGGCAACAGTTCTTCAACTACATTTAATCAGAGATTTGATTAGTTAGTAGCACAACTTTGGGAGATTATGCCTTCTCCTGGGTTAACTAGCTCTCTATCAGGATCATCAGAGGTAGAAGCCTTAGCCTCTACGTCTACATCAAGTATAGCTTTTGCTTTTACTAGTTGCTACAGGGCAACCTTATTGGAGAGGATTATGGATTCGAGAGCTTCCCATCATCTCTGCGGTGATAAAGGGAAGTTTAGTACCTATAGCTCAACTCAATCAGGCAGATCAGTTGTGATAGCAGATGGGACACACTCTCCTATTACTAGTCAGGGGGAGGTGAAGTTAACCCCTGTAATGCGGCTTCATAATGTTCTTTACTCTCGTGAATTCTCTATGAACTTACTATCTATTAGTCAAATCACTAAGGATTTACATTGTCGTGCCATATTTGACCCTTCTGCTGTTGTGTTTCGGGCATTCTTACGGGCATGGTGATTGGTTCTGGCCATGAGAAAGGAGGCCTCTACAGACTGGTGCAATCTCCTTATGCTGATGCCTCTTCTCTTAGCACTTGATCTGTTTTTCCCTACATATGGCATCTTCGGTTTGGTCATCTTCCTCTGCAAAAGTTGCGCTACGTTCTTCTTCGGATCTCTCCTCACTTTACTTTTCAATGTGAGGCTTGTCAGCTTGGGAAACATCATAGATCCACATTCTAGAGTCATCAGGATCAAAGTAGACATAGTCTTTTTTAGTTGATTCATTTCGATATTTGGGGTCCCATTCGTGTCCCATATCTTCAGGGGCATATGTTTTATCTTGTTGTTGATGAGTTCTCTAGATTGTCATGGGTTTTTCTTCTTAAGAACAAGTCTGATGCTGGTCCTGTTATTCGGTCCTTTATTAATGAAATACGGAATCTGTTTTCTGCAAATGTCAAGTTTGTACATTCCGATAATGCACTTGAATTATGTAGTACACAACTTTCTCAATTCCTTAGATCCTATGGTATTGTGCATCAAACATCTTGTGCATATGCTTCTCAATAGAATGGGGTAGCTGAGAGGAAACATCGCCATCCGTTGGATGTTGACATGACTCTTTTGATTCAGAGCCTTGCTCCCCATTCTTACCGGGGGGATGTAGTTCTCACTACTTGTTATTTGGTGAATCGTATGCCTTCATCGGTTCCAGGGGAGAAGATTTCTCGAGATGAATCTTTCCTCTCTCACGCTTCATGTTTTTGGATCTGTTGCTTTTGTTCATCAGATGTCTCCAGGTCTTGACAAGCTCTCTCCTAGAGCGGTCAAGTGTATGTTCATTGGATATTCCAAGACCCAAAAGGGGTATCGTTGCTTTGACCTTGCTTGACGAAGGTACTTTGTTAGTGCAGATGTCACCTTCTTTGAGTCCACTATGTATCTCTCTCCTACAGGTGACAAGCTCATTCCTTCAGAATGTGGAGAAGAGGTTTATATGCCTCTACCTCCGGTTTCACCTACTCCAGGCAACACTACAACACTACTACCATCGTCCTCTCCTCCATCGTCTCCTCCACTTCTTCCACCACCTCCTCCACCTCCTGCCACACCTATTTTCTTTCCGTAAGTTTACCAACACCAGCCTCGTGCTCATGTGTCTCCTCCATCATCCAGCATACCCAAGGTATGTTCTGAGCATTTGAGTTCCACTATTGTCACTGGTGATTTGAGTGTGTAGATTGAGGTGCATGATGTCATAGATGATACCCTTTATGAGGATATTGTGGACTTGGATGTGCATATTACTCTACGTAGAAAGAGACGTGCATACACTATGCATTCTCTTTCTTCTCATATTTTCCTGGCACAACTCTTTGGGGATTTTTAGAGGTTGTTGGCTTATCAGCTATGCAGATAGCACGATAACCTATCAGGTGGCTTTATAGAGTGGTCCGTGGCATTTGACTATGGAGGAGGAGATGGCTGCTTTACACTCTCGTGGTACGTGGATTGTCATCTCTACTCCCGTAGGTGCTTCTATTGTTGGCAGTAAATGGGTGTTTACAGTAAAACACCGTGCAAATGGTTCCGTAGACAGATACATGGCCATGATGGTTGCTCGTGGGTTCACGCAAACCAATGGGGAGGATTATCAGGACAACTTCTCTCCCGTTGTGCATCACTCTACACTGCGCATCCTTATTGACGTTGTTGTGGTACACTGCACATTCTTATTGACGTTGTTGTGGTACATGACTGGCCATTTTTCCAATTAGATGTCAAGAATGCTTTCTTGTATGGGGATTTGCATGAACAAGTGTATATGAAGCAACTGCCAGGGTTTGCTGCTGAGGGGGAGTCCAGTATGGTGTGTAAACTCCACAAGACCATATATGGCCTTAAGCAGAGCCCGAGGACTTGGTTCCAGAAACTCTCAGAGTTGATTGAACAACAGGGTTTTGTCAGATTTACTGCAGATCATTCTCTTTTTGTTAAGAGAACCCAAAGAGGTATTGTTGCTATTTTAGTCTATGTGGATGATATTATTATTACAGGCAGTGATGACCAGGGTATTCAGGCTGCTAAGGATTTCCTTGGACAACAATTTGTGATTGAGGATCTTGGTAAGCTGCAGTATTTTCTTGGCCTGAAATTTGCAAGAAATCAGTAGGGTATGGTAATGACGCAATGGAAATTCATCATTGATCTTCTATCTAAGACTGACATGCTAGGATGTAGATGTGCTACTACTCCAGTGGATCCCAATGCGAGGCTATATGATGGTCACTCCGTGGAAGTGGATAAGAGACAATACAGAGAGCTGGTAGGGAAGCTACTGTATGTCACTGATGAATACCCATTCATCACTCTTTATTCTTCTATTTTAGCTACAAAAACCTTTGCAAATACATGTAAATATGTGTAAATACAAATAATTACCAAAAGCATGCATTGTGTAAAAAGATATAATTAGCATGTTTTTGTGCAAAAATAAAAGAATAAAGAGTAAAAAGAAAAAGAGGGAAATATTTAGAATAAATATTGAGCAACCTAACCCAAGGGAGGGCTCAGCATGGGCCTGACCGCATAAAAGCCAAAGTAGAGGGAGATAGGAGCTCATGTGTACATACTTTTGTAAATAAATAAAATTATATTTTCCTCACCCAAAAATATGCTTGTATACATTTTGTATATATTTAGAAAACTATTAAAAACAAAATAAAAATTTAAAAATCAAAATTCCAAAAATGCCCTTTCACCATGTACATAGACCATCATCCTTTATTTATTTAACCCTATAAATAAATAAAATTATTTTCTAAACTTTTTGTAAATATTCTATGTTACATATTGTAAATACATAAAATAACAAGAAACAAAACAAAAATCAAATAAAAATTACAAAATTAAAAATACAAAAATACATTGTATAGATACCATGTATATAAATGTATACAACTATTTATTTCACCCTTGTGTATAAATAATTAAAATAAAATAAAAATACCATTTTGTTCTTTATTTTATGATGTAAATAAATAAAATATAAAATGGGCATAAAAATACATAAAAATAACAAATAAAAAATCAAAAATTAAAATCTGTATAGTGTACATATACCTATATATATATAGCTACCCTATTTTTATTTCCAAAAATTAATTAAAAATCACCAAAAATAGAAAAAAATAAAAGAAAAATATTTCATGTTTTGAGTTTTTCTTAATTCGGCCTTTTTCTACCTTAAATTAAATAAACAAAAAAATAAAAACGTGGCAGCTCCTGATTGGTCCACGGGGGATGTTGACCCCGGTCAACTCCCCCGCGGACTCTTTCCTTTTGCGTCGACTCGCGCCCGACCCGACTTCGTCGATTTCTCCACGCGTCTCCAGCGTGTCGCCCCCGCGAACCCCGCGCCCGGATTCTTCGCCGTTCATCCGACATCCTCGCCAGATCCTTCGCCGTGGGATCCACGCCTTCCATAGCTGCCTCCACTCAACCCTAATCGGCCCTGTCTCCATATATATCCCGACCTCCGCCGCCTCCGCGGCTCATCTTTGGCTCGCCACTTTCATTCCCGTGACCTCCAGAGCAATCACCGAGGTGACAGCTCGCGTTTGCCCCTGTTGCAGTGAGGAGAGGGTGCCCCGACCATCGATCCGGCAGCTTCGCGCCGCCGTGCTCCGCCGCTTGCAGGAGCTCGAGCCTCAGGCCTTGACGCCCTTCGAGGCTACGACCGGGAGCTAGCTAAGCTCCAGCACAGTCTTCCGCACCACCCAGGTAGATCCTTTAGGCCATAGTTTAGCGTAAATATCGATTTTTAGTTTACTGTTAGCGTAGCTCCGCCGCCGTCGCCAGCCACCTCCGATCTCCCATCTGCCATTCCGACCCGACCATCATCTTCGCCAGACCTCTCCGCATCTTCTTCACCCATTCACCCAACCCAGATCGCACAGGATCTGGGAATCGAGCTCCTCCGCCGACCACCTTCGCCGGAGCTCTCCATTCCGACGCACCATGCACCTTCACGCCGCCTAACCGGGTCGAGGCAATTTGCCCTCGACCCGTGAGTCTTCTGGTTCGCTTTTCAGGTCAAGACAAGGGTCATCTAAGACCCTTCGCCATCCAGCCAGGAGACCCAGCTCCGCCGCCTTCGCTCGAGCTCCTCGGAGCTCGGTGTGCTCGTCGGAGACCACCAGCAGACGCGGGAGCCTTCCGCGATTCTTCTCCGACCTCCAGAAGGCTCTCCAGAGGACCCTAGCGCACGCACGAGCCCGGCGAATCTCGCCGGCGACCAGTTCTTCCAGGATTCTCCAGAACCGTCAGATCATCCTCCTCGCTCCAGATCTGATCTGAACCATTCATCTGCGGAGCACTGCCACCGTCCGATCATCCCGAGGGTCGATCTTGACCGCTCGCGCAGAGAGAGAGGCACCAGCTAGCCTCAACCGTCAGATTCGCCACGCGTCCTCCTCTCAGCCGTCGATTCACCAAGAGTATCTCCACCACGCTTCGTCACCGTCAGATCTGCCACGTGGAATACTTTCCACCGTTCGATCAGGCCAGCCCTTCCAGAGTTAAAGTCGCACCCGTTCTCCACCGTCCGATCAGCCACGTGGCGCACATCAGGCCGTCGATAATAATAAAAGGGGTAAATTCATCTTAGGCCCCTCTGTTTGTTTTATTTCATTTTAGTCCTGTAATTTTTAAATTAAGTTGTTTATTTTCTGGGATATTTGCATTAAGGACCTCGCACTTACTTTATTTGCACTTATACCCCTGTCTACGTGGACCACGTGCTTCGTCACGTGAACTTTATTGGGTTATTTGCAATATAAACCCTGTAGTTCTGGATGTTACGGATTGGATAAAAAGTTTTCTTTATTTGCATTTATGCCCCTGTGCGTGATTTAATTCCCCATGTGCGATATTTTTTTGGGTTATTTGCAGATAAGCCCCTGGACTTTTGGTACTTGTTACCAATAAGCCCTCGGAACTTATTTTTCTTACATTTGGGTCCCTGAGTGCCCCAGACACGCGCCTCGCGCGTGATTTCTTGGGTATTTTGCACCAGGACCCCCAGAACTTTGGGTATTTGCACTTTGGTCCCTGTGCACAGTGCCCCCCCTTTATTTTTGAATAAAATATCAAATCACCTCCAAATTCGATGAAAATTAGACACATGGCTCCTGCCATGGTGTAGAATTTTTGTGAATTTTTTAGGACATTTTTTGATTTCATTTGCTATTTTTAAAAATTCAAAAACCCTTATTTTTGCTACTGTTTAGAGTCAAAAACCCCAAAAAAATATCAAAACCCTTTTAAAAATTCCATAAAAATTAGTTACGGTTTATTTTGTGTTCCTTGATTTTCTAGCCAATTTTGGCTACTTTTCATTGAGTAAAAATCCTAAAAACTTAAAAACACCTCAAAACTCCTAAAAATCATAATAAATAATTTAAAAACTCAAAAACAATAAGTTTGGTGCTCAAATTTTCCTTGTTTTCTCTAGTATACAGGAAAATTACCTCCAGGTCCCTTTGAGATCCTTAGATATTTTATCTTTGGGTTTTGGGTCTGGCTGGACAGTACCCCTTGCTTTTCGCACTGTTTGATTTTTAGGAAATAAAATAAACATCAGAAAAATCTCAAAAATTCACCAAAAACATAAAAAAATATAAAACACATAAAAATATTTTTGTCTGAATTTTTGCTTGCTTTTTAATGCATTAAATAAATTGTTCAAGTTAATTGTTTGTGTGCTTTTCCTGTTTTCTTTATATTCCAAAAATCCTAGAAAAATATAAAAACCCTTAAAAACACTAAAAAATACTCTCTCGGATTTCTGACTACATCGTAGGCCGCAAGGCCAATCTGTGCTCCTTGTGTTCGACCCTGGGTGCTATACCAGGTTAATCTCATAGCTAGGACCGCACTTCGTGTTTTGATCTCTGATTTATTTCGCGGTTCGATATTTTTCTTGATATACTTAGCCCGAGTGATTGAGGTCGCGACGACCATTTCTTTACCTTTACCTTAGTCGTTCGGGCGGTTATCAGTCACTATTACCAGAGCTGATATATTGTTTGTTGTCAGCATGGTCATGCAGTTTATGGAGCAGCCTAGGCAGGCTCACATAGATGCAGTCAACATGATCTTGAGGTATCTCAAGTTTTCTCCAGATGCAGGACTTCTATTCAGGAGAGACACGTCTCTTGCAGTTTCAGGATGTGCATATGCAGACTACGCTGGGTGTCCCAAGTATAGGAAGTCTACTACAGGCTTCACAGTGTTTGTGGGTAGCTCATTGGTTTCTTGGAGAGCAAGAAATAGACGGTTGTGGCCAGATCCAACGTTGAATCAGAGAATAGGGCCATGGCCCAAGGAAGCACAGAAATGATGTTGGTCAAGTACGTTCTGACTGACCTAACTATTGAGGTACCTCTTCCTATGCACCTCGAATGTGATAATTAAGATGCTCTATTCATAGCTAACAATCCAGCCTTCCATGAAAGAACAAAACACATTGAGGTTGACTGCCACTACACCTGTGATTTGATTTAAAAGAGGTTCATAATCACTTCTCATGTTGCTTTAGGCGATCAGATTGCCAACATGTTTACCAAAGCTCTTGCAAAGAGGCCTTTTTACCGTTGTTCCAAGCTGAGCATGATATATACGCTCCAGCTTGAGGGAGAGTGTTGAGATATTTATATCGCTTTCTTGTTATCCTGTAATTTTCTATTTCTTTTGTTTCTTTATGTAATTTTTTCCTTAGAGTTTTTCTCCTATATAAGAGAGATATAAGGCTACGGTGAATGCATCTCTTTCATTTCAATCCTTTCCACAATTATGTTAGTGTTTATGTCACCTTCTTTGAGTCTATTATGTATTTCTCTCCTACAAGTTATAAGCTCATTCCTTCAGAGAATGGAGAAGAGGTATACATGCCTCTATGTCCAATTTCGTCTTCTCCAGGCTCTAGTACACCACCTCCACCACCTCCTGTCACACCTACATTCTTTCCGCAGGTTTACCAATGCCGACCTCGTGCTCATGTGCCTCCTCCATCATCCAGCACACACCATGTATGTTCTGAGCATTTGAGTTCAACTAATGGCACTGGTGATTTGTGTGTGCAACTTGAGGTGCAGGATGTATTAGATGATCCGGTCTCAGCTACTGAGGAAGCTGGGGTCCTTGATGTGCCTACTACCTTAAGAAAAGAATAGGAGTGCATGCACTATGTATCCTCCTGCTTCCCATGTTTCTCTGACACCACTCTCAGAGGATTTTTAGAGGTTTGTTGTGGGTTTGTCGGTCATGGAGATACCACAGTCCTATCTGGAGGCATTGCAGAGTAGTCAGTGGTGTCTAGCTATGGAGGAGGAGATAGCAGCGTTAATGTCTCATAGTACATGGAGTGTTGTACAGGCTCCTCCTGGTGCATCTATTTTTGGAAGCAAATGTGTGTTTACAGTGAAACACCGTGCGGATGGTATTGTGGACAGGTATAATGGCCAGAGTGGTTGCTTGTGGGTTCACCCAAACCTATGGGGTGGATTATCATGGTACATTTTCTCTAGTTGCACGTCATTCTATGTTGCAGGTTCTTATTGTTGTTGTGGTACGTGACAGGCCGCTTTTACAATTAGATGTCAAAAATGCATTTTTGTATGGGGATTTGCAGGAGGAAGTTTACATGCAGCAACCACCATGGTTTGCTGCTGAGGGGGAGTCTCGTATGATGTGCAGACGTGACAAGGTCATACATGGCTTTAAGCAGAGTCTGAGGGCATGGTTTCAAAAACTCTCAAAGTTGATTGAACAACAGGGGTTTATTAGATCTACTGCAGATCATTCTCTTTTTGTTAGGACTCAGGAGAACCCAAAGAGGTATCGTTGCTATTCTTGTCTACGTTGACGACATTATTGTTACATGAAATGATGAACATGACATTCTAGCATCTAAGGATTTCCTTGGACAACAGGTTATGACCAAGGACTCTGGCAAGTTGCGTTACTTTCATCACGGATTTGAACAAGAATCCATGTAACTGACCCTACTCAAAGTGAGAGAAGGCTTCACCATTTTGTGCATGCAAGTTTTCCTGTACTTCATCTCTCTGGATAATGATAGCATGTTAGAGTTTTGTAATGTCTTGTTTAATCATCTAAATGGAACTGTATTCTTTTCGCCTCTTCTTGTTGTCTGTAGTGTATGAGCTAAATGATCACGTCATTCCTTTTAAGATTTTACTATGTATTTTAATATTCCTTTTAATGGAAATTTAGAAACGTAAAAACATCATTGGACTGGTTGTTTAAACAGTTATATTGGTAAACTTCTCTGATAGTGCTATTTTAGCTTCTATCATCTTCATTGTGTAAAGCAGGATCTGCGACCCATCATGCTGAATATGTAGTAAGGTGTTTGTTTCCTGGTAATATTTGTGGACATTGGTCACTATTAGGGAAAATTTAAAATCAATTATATTAACCATTTGTTTCTTTATCCTTAATTTCTACGTAGTGGAATATGCATTCTCCATCCAACTATCCAAGTAATATATGTAATTTCTTATTCTTGATGTTTTCAACTATTAGTCAAACAAACGAAACATCGACTTTTACTTCCTAATTTTGATATTTATGCCACTCAAGCAACACATCTTTCAAAAGTAGAGCTTTTTCACATCAACGAATTGGCTCTTGGGGCATGCCTATCAGTTGAAGAGAAAAGAAGCTTAAATCAAGAGCTGAAGTCTCTGAAAATGGGTGACATTTCGACATTCATCGAGTCACTGCCCCCAGATTTTTTTGCAATATTACGGACTGAGTAAGAAGTTGTCGTCCCTGTTCAAGAGTTATCTGGTTATTTCTAAGCAGCAACACTCTGACCTATGCTTCCAAGTATTGCTGAGGATTATTAAGGTCCATAATAAGCAAACTTGGTACCCCAAGACATGTGAGATTGCTTGCTTATGCTAAACATGCATCTCTTGGTCTTGCTGCCGAGACAAGAAAGGAGTCTGGTAAATCCACTCAGTGTTTTGTGTATTTTTGTGTAGACATGCTTTTTCTAGAACAAGAGAAAATATGGGCTATCTTTACTGTGAGGATGCTTCTGGGTAAGTTCTCTTGTTTACTTTCACCATATTTCCCCCTTTCTTTTGAAGTAATACCTGAAGTGCGAATCATGGAACCCTACACATAGAGGACCATTTTTCATCATTGTTTTCTCCCTTTTAAAAGGAAGTGTGGTATACAGACATCAAATTCCTTTTTGGTGAGGTTTGGTATTTCTATTAACTTGGGGATGTGCCTTGAGTTAAGGGTTATAGGGCTCATTGTTATATATGCTTCTTTACTTAAAACATGATACTCCAAGGATGCGGTTGCCTCGTCTATGGAGGAATAACTCAAAACTGAACACAGTTGTTAAACTTTCCCTTTATCTACGATGGGTGTCTGGGGTGGGAAGGGTTTTATATTTTTTTTGTTTTTTACTAATGGGGGTCTTGGGTGGCAAGGGTTTTATATTTTTGTGTTTTTTTACCAAAGAATTGCATGAAAATCTGATGATCAAAATTGTCTACTTTTATTAGAAATTTTAGAGTTGCTTACGAAGTTGGTAGAATTTGGGCACTCAATTGTGAGGGAAGTGAAGTGTATGTTACTGCAAGTTCTACCCTTTTTCAGCAAGAGTTTCTTTCTCTGGAAGACATGAATCCATGCATGCTCAATTGTTACATACATGCATCCCATATAAAGTGGAATGGTAGTTTTTTTTTGCAGGAAAAGTATGTTAAAATAAGATATGCACGCATCATGGTTATGCTTAATCTCTTGCTGAATGTCGAAAGTATCTCAACTTTACCATGGGTAGATTTTTCTTCCAAGGTAATCTAATTGTTTGCTTGTGATTGATTGATTTAATATTTTTAAACTGCATGTTTCAATCCCTTGATCCCTATGGTGGTTATGTATTTAATCATTGCTTCTGGTACCCCTCTTTTCAAGAAGGTCATTGTGCGCATTTTATTTGAGATTATTCTTCGCCATATATATATAATATAGTTTTCAAATGAAATCTTATTATGTTTTTTAAATTCTTTTTCCTGTGCAGAACAATGATTTTTCCCCTTGTAAATGTTTTGTGCGATTTGTTTTTCACATGTACAAATCTATGCTTTGTCGGATATGATCCAAGCGATTGTTTGTTAAGAGAACGAAATAAACATACAAGCCACAAAGCTTGATGTTTTACGTGTAGAATTCTTCTCCGCGAAAACAAAAGAATCACGGGAGAGATCTTATAGCTCACCGATGGCTAGGGTAATCCTCACTTTCTTAATTCAAGCAAGAAAGGATGTCTTACATTGAAACACAAGCATCAATAGTTTGGGACAATGTAACATGCACAATTGTACAACACAAGTATTTATAATAGTTTGTCTTCGCTTTCACTACTTGCACCACACTCACTTCGATGCATAATGACAATAGGTGATACATCCATTGATGGAAATTTATTTATCTCTCACTCTTTCCCATCATACTTATGGAGCATTATTTTTTATAGAAAAATTATGAAAGATATTAACACATCAGATAAATGCAATTCATGGTAGTCGATCACAAGAAATTCCGGTTTGATGAAATGTTGAACTATGCCTAGTGGGGATGAAAATTTTTTTAGGATAAAGAGAGAAATGAAGGAAGAGATTATGTTGAAAATAACCAATGACGAATGCGAAATCCTCAATCACTTTCGAGACGATGACTGTAATTTAAAGTAGAATGAATTCCTCGATTCTTAAGTTTCTTAATCTTGTTTTTATATCTTTTATTTAGATGTTTAGCCTTTCGAGAATAAGATCAAATGATGCGTGCTCGATTTTTGCAGATTAACCTTTTTATCTTGTCAACTCGATCGGTTCTTCATTCTATATGCCAAAAAAGGATCTTATTTTCATTCATGAATGCCCAAACATTTATTTATTTACACCGAACGAATAACTTCTATGAAGCTTGACAAATATATATATAATCCTAATAGCGTCTCAAGTAGCGCATCCTTCGGGAGCCTCCTCTGTTCTTTTCGAGAGTGGAATTGCTCTTCAATTTTGGGATATCATGTATGTCCAACATCTTCACGGTCCTCTGCTTCTTCGCTACACAAACAATCACAATCAACTATTAGATAACGATGTTAATTATGACCATTTAAGTACAATTAAACAACAATGTAATAGGGTTCTTACCGTTCTTAGCAGCCTCGTAGCCCTCACGAAGCCTCTTCTTTACAATCAGAAGTCTCTGAGGATCCAAAAGATCATCTCTTGCTTTTGCTTCCTTGACCTTTTCGATCTGAGTTATCGTTGCTTCCTTGACCTTTTCGATCTGAATTGTCGTTGATTCCTTGATCTTTTCGATCGGAGTTGTCGATTGATCGATGCTCTTCCCACCTGCAGATCGAGTGAATTTTTGAATTCCAAATTACCTTTAAAAAGTAGATAACTATTAGCATATATGATCGCAACAAACTGACATATAACTAACCTTCGAGTGCGGCAGCCACAAGGCCATCGTTCATGTGGAGATCCACCCATTCCTTCGCAATCCTCTTCCATTTTCTGATCAATTGAAACAACACAGCCATATTAGACCATCAACTACTTCAACCAAGCGAGATTTACAATAATAAACAGTAACGGATCCATTTATGTTATATATTACCTAACAAGATGAGTTGCGACTATCTGCACCCCGAGAGAAGTATGCTTCTGTAACGCATACACGCTTTTACCGATCCCGGTTTCCTGTACACATACAGATAAATCTCAGTTCACTATAAATTCCTATATACATACTGCGATTTAGCATAACAACTATTAGTAATATTACTATTCTGTGCTTTAATAAGAATATAACCCCAGTTCATTAAGAAACAGATTTACGGCGTAAGTTGAGACGTTATTTAACGATTTGATGAGCAGGACCTTTTTTTTAATCAAATGGCACAAAATCCCCTGACTTCTAACCCTATTTTTAAGAAGTCCTCGGGTATCGAAGGGCATAGATGTGATTTATCTATAAAATACCAGGTTCATTATGCAATCTGCTATATATATCTAAAACCAATGAAAACCAGCAAGTCTCGAAGATCCTCCCTCCACGGGCATTGAAGGATTAAGAGTTCAAGATATATATACAGATGTAGGCAGAAACAGAGTTGGAGATTGGCACACCTGTAAGGTTCCGAAGGTGACGTCGACGCCGTCGAGTTGACAAAGCAAATCCACGAGCTTCTCCGCAGGCTGCAGGATACGTTCATCTCTTATATACCACCTAATACTCACGGCAAAACCCTACACTGGAACCCTAACTAATCAAGAAGATGAAAGTATTAACCTGGCGGGTGTCTTGGAGTTGTTCTTGAATTGCAGGAATATCATCACGATGATCGACTCCATCACAAGTGATGTCGCTCTCCACCGCCGATTCTTCCACTCCTCCTTTGACAGTTGGAGTGATAGATGATGCGATGTCGAAATGGACACGACGTGAAGCCTTGAGTCGCCTGACCACCGCCGCCTTCCGCGTCTCCGACTCGGGCCTGTGGTCGGTCTCGGCGATGGATATCGCGGCATCGATGAGGTTCCAGATGCCGGCGCCGGTGCGGCGGAGGATGTCTCGGAGACCGTCAGGATCAAAGCTCGCGCCTCCCATTCTTGAAATGTAGTTGAGATGGTTCCCGAAGAAAGAGTGAAGAGAGAGTGACGGTGTTCTTGTGTTTATATTGGTAGTGTTGTAAGATTTCGGGCAAATAGGAGTCCGCAGAGTAGTATTTGAGCTGCACCGATGAAGACGTTAATTTATGATTAAAAAAATGAGATTTTTATGCTCACGAACCTTGGAAATTTGTTAAATTATCTCTACATTTTTTTGCACAATATAATAACTTTATCCACCCCATAAATTACCTCAAGAATCCCCACGAACTTCAGATAGATTAACATTGGGTAAGAGTTAGCAAGTTCACGAGATCGAGGGGGGAATTATGTTGTTTCAAAGGTCTAGAAGATAATTTACAAATTTATAAAGTTCGTGAGTTAAAAATGCCTAAAAAGGTATTTTTATCCAAATCCACATCAGACCAAAACATGCCCACATATTTTGAATGATATGTCTCGGTGCTATAGTTAGTCACGGTTAGATTAGAAATGATCATCAATTGTTTCTGTTATCAAAACATGCACAAAAGACAACAGATAGGGAGGGCAAATCTCAAGTAATGAAACACCATAGGTTCGTAAAACATATCCTTCACTGCTTACACTTAGGGCTACCAAAAATTCTCAAATTCGAAATTCGCTTAGATTTGACTAGCTAAAAGTTTGATTCAGATTCAGCTTGAAAATAAACGAACCTAACATGAATACAAGTTTACGTTCGCTGAAGTTCAATTCATTAAAGTTTGACACACACACACATATATACATATTTACAATTCATTAAAGTTCAATTCATTAAAGTTTATGTTCGGCACACGCACACATATACATATTTACAAATCATTATCCAGGATAAGTGGACTTCATTTCATAAGTGGGTTTGTATGGGTTAAGTGGGCTTTGTCCGAAGATAAGTGGATATGTACAAGACATGTACCCTTTGTTTCGGTAAAAACTATCCCAAGATAAATAGTCAACCTCCACTATGTCTTTGTCTAGTACTTTCCCTTCTATATCTCTAAAATCGACAAAACAAGTGTAAATTACATTTATCCCTTATCTTACCTTACACATTATCTCGTATGCGAACAGATATAGAACTATATTGTAACTAACTTTTCCAAAGAGAAGAGTCCATATTAATCTTTTTTTTTAAAAAATGAAAACTTAGATAAAGGAATCTATCGAATGAATATATGTTCTTATTATATAAACATGCCTACAAATCTTTCTATTTCTTGCTTTTCACTTCTTCTCTCATCAGACTATTTTAAACTTACATATTAGTTTTGATTCGATTAGATTAAATAGAGGTTCGATTCACATTGGTTCAAAATAAACGAACCAAACCTAAACACAAATTTAGGCTCGATCAAATAAACAAATCAAACCTAAAAAATGTAGATTCGCTTAGGTACATTTTTTACATCCCCTACTCACATCATACTTTTCTCATTTGTGAAATTGGTTTGAAGTACAATTGAAAATGCCGATCCCTCTTTCCCATCTTATTTTTGAGGTATTAATTTTTACTTTTAGTAGCCAAAGAATCCTTTCATTTAATTAGGTAGGATACTAAAAACTTTAGAAAAATATAATTCACGATAGTTGATCTTGTGAAATTCAGGAAGCTATGAAAGGGACATCTTTAATTACTTTTAATTACCATTAAGGAAATGATTTTTTTTTTCAAAAAAAACTCATCACAACCAAAGTTAGATGAATTTTTTATTCTCAAGTAGCTTATTCGTGATATTTTGGATTATTTTTATTTAAATGTTTGGGTTTCCTAGTATAAGACCAAATATTTCAAGTCCAACTTCCAAACAAGTTTCTTTGGCCATTTTAAAAAGATTTATATGGTTATTTAATGTGTGATTGATTGTAGCAAATTAACGCTTCATAAATCACCGACTCAAGTCTTCACTGTATATGCCAAAAAAACAAGAACCTTAGTTATATATATGAATTCTCGAGTGCAATCACAACCAACAAAGTTTTAAGGTACACTGAAAAAGAAGTTTGACACACACACACATACACGTAATGAATCATTGGAAGCAAGAGGATCGTCTGTTGTACCATCCCCTGTTGTAATGCATAGAATGTGTAAGATGAAGAATGGACGAACCGTATGAGGGGCCGACTATCCCCGTCCCCTTCATCAGGTTGTCCATTCCTCTTCTGACGCATCCCTTGCGTTACAACAGGGGATACTATAGCAGACGATCTTTTCCCTCCATGGAGAGCCTTCTCTATTCTTGTCAAGACTGAAACCGCTCGCCAATTTGTGATTTCATGTATATCCAAGATCTTCACAGTCCTCTATTTTTTTGTTGCAAGCGTAATCAACAACAACAACTAATGATGTCAATTAGAAGCAACTACAATGCTCTAAGTGTTTAGGTAATTGTCATTAACACGTACATGTTAATTATTTGAAGGAAATCGAACAACATTTGTCTATAACAAGCTAGCTAACCTTCAAGTGTAGCGGCCATCCTTCATGTGTTGATTAACCTATTCATACATGATGATGCTTCCATTTCCTGATCAGTTACAACAACACGAAAAGGTCATATCAATAATTACTTCAATCCGACTATTTATGACGATGCAGAATACATATACATATACATATACATAGATAATATTAGCGAACAATATGTATTGCGAGTTTTTGCCCAGAGAAAGAAGTATGCTTCCTCGGTCTATAGACATTTTCTCCTATCTCAGCTTCATGTATATAGAAGTAATAGTTTTAGTAATATTACTCTTACGTGCTTTAATGTAACACGAAACAATGGACGAGCATTAGATTTAATGCTGACATAAGTATTTATACAATTTTTTTCTATTTTGTTGACACAAATTTTCCTGAACTTTAGCGCTATTTTAATGCAATCCCCGTGATTTGAAGGGTCTCGATGTGATTTACCTCCAAAACCCGAGGTTGATCGTGTAATTGACCATATCCAAAGACGTAAGAAGTAACAGGGTGTGTCAAGGTTTTTGAAACCAAAAAAGGAAATTCCAACAAAAAAAAGGTTGGATCGGGTTTGGTGAATGAAATCAAATCGATTCAATTTGATGATAATACTATTATTTTTTAAAATCAGATTGAACCAAATCGATAAGGAAAAATGATTGAGCCATGTAACTAAACCGAATGGACTAGAACATATACAAATACACATTCAAACATACTTGAAATAAATATAAAATAAACAAATAATTAAAATATCTTATTTATATATAAAATATTTCTTGAATATGCACCATTAAATGTTATTCATATACATATCAATAATATTTGAATTAAATACTCTAGCATAATCATAACTTCATTATATTTTTTATTCAATCCTTTAAAAAAGTAGTTCGCTAGTACTCTATAATGGGTTATATGATGTCACAAATTCAACACTCATCATAACTATTATTATTTTAATATAAACTTAAATTTGAATTACAGTAAAGTCGTTGAATTTCGATTGAACCGGTTAAACCAGATTGCAATTAGTCGATTAGACCGATAATTGAACCAAAATTATGTCAATTTGACCTGAACTGTGAAAAATGATTAATCGAAATGATCTAGACCTGGCGTAGAATGGGAGGAGTCTCTCATGATTGAAGCTTGTCCCATCATTCTCTAACTTTGATGAATGCAGTTCTTGAAAGCTTTGATGGGAGTCTGAATAGAGCATTGTGTGTTGGAAGATTCTGGTTGTAATCGGTGAATAGAAGTTCACCGGATTTCTGACGTAATCTCCATAATATGACTTCACCGATTAAAGATAGATTCAGGTAATTTAAAAATAGGACCTTAATTGCGTGTCAATTTTTAATTAAGGATATCATCTTTCAAAAAAGAACTCAATTACGTGTTAGTTCCCATCTAAGGGTATCATCTTTCACTTTTAACAAGAGAGTCATGAACTTTTAAATTTATTATTTAATGTGTACATAGGGTCGTGGAAGCTTGCGTAGGCCTATATTTGAGATAAGTAAATCTCATATAGTCATCATGTCATCGTCACCTATGATCATCATCGTGATGTCGTCAACAACTCTGTTGCCACCATCATAAACTCTGGTTGTCGTTGCCATCTCCTCTATCGCTGCCATCGCCACCATTACCATGTTATGAGCATCTCTCGAGATCTGTGAGAACATCCTTTCCATTCTCAGAATTTTCCCTTATTCTTTGAACACATTTTGTTAAATCATTTCAGGCCTTTAATTTTGTGCATTTGATTTTATTTATTGGGTAAAACCTGAGCAAATATTGCACCTTTAGAATTGAGTAAATTCCTTATGTTTTGAAGTAAATTTGATACATATTTAATTCACCACTACACGACCAGATCACTCATGAACACATAGAACTGTAGCTTGTTCCTGCAGGTCAGGATGGATTAGAAATTGGGTAACTATATACTGAAGATCCCAACATTCTTACACTAATCAAAAACAAAAAAGGAGCAAACTAAGTTAGCGATTTCTAAAATAGGTAAAATTCTGAATATAAAATGGGTGAAATTATTCATTTATCCACTCATATATATGTTTTTTTTGTTGCGCTGATATATTCTCAAATCTAAGTTTCTATGTTCTTGTATATATTGTATTGATCATAACCTATAGAATATTTTTTAGATGGAAGATGATCAAAATGTGCATCTAGATTTACTGAATATTGTTGTTGAAGATGTGTCCGAAGATGTAATCATAATAGGTGTTACGTAAAAAAGTGACATAGCATGGCAATATGTCACTTTGACAGTAGATGGATCAAAAAATTATGTTTTTTTGTTTGAAGATTTTCTAGGGAGAAGGGATCCATCGAGTGAAAGAGAACTTGGCAGAAAAAGGAGAAGTGCAGGTTGTAAAAAAGTTCTCAATCACATTCAAGTTTTGATGCAAGAGACTTGACTGAATTTAAAACATAAAAGGGTAACAATGCTTCAGTCGGATCATCCAACAAATCTGACAATGTGAAAATGAATGATACATGTCCTATAGAATTAAGAAATTTTCAACAAAGTCCAACAAATGAGGATTCTATGTCTAAGAAGTTGAAATCTTTCTTCTCGTCCGGAACCACATTTGGTAGTCAACCTAGAATCAAGTCCAACATGCAAAGGAAGGACGAATTTGAAGAGGTTGCTTTACTCATCTCGGATTGGATGTATGATGATGACATTCCTTTTCATGCCATTAGCATTCCTAATTTTCAGAAGATGATTGATTGTATCGCCTCCGTTGGACATGGTTATAAAGCACAACCTGCATATGCAGTACGCAAGCTTCTCATGAAGAAAACATCGGTGAAAGTGAAGGAACATGTTACACATAGGAAGATTTGGAAAATGAATTGTTGTACAGTCATGGCTGATGGATGAGCGGATTGAAGACAACATACACTAATTCTACTCATCTGCTGGCACTGTTTTTTTTTAAATTAGTTGATGCCTCAAGGCATTCAAAGACAGTTGGCTTGTTGTTTGAACTCTTCAAAGATTGTGCAGAGTATGTTGGACCTGGAAATATTATTCACTTTGTCACGGACAGTGCTGCAAACTATAAGGCTACAGGAAAGATGATCACAAGATATTATGGTAATATTTTTTGTAGTCCATGTACAACTCATTGTCTCGATTTGATTTTAGAAAAGTTCGATCAAGTACTAAGAGTGAAGTATGTCATTAAAGAAGCACGAAAGATTACAAAGTTTATTTACAATAACAATTTGTTCTTCAATTGTTGCGGAAAATTTGCAACTTTGAGATTACCCATCCCACTGCAACCAGATTTGCAACAAAGCAGAGTCTACTTCAGAATAAATAAAGCTTGGTTTCTATGGTTGCATCTAGAGAAGGGCTTGAGCAAAAAAATCTCGTGAACAACTATGGGGAAAAATTATATGAGATAATTTTGAACAGATAATTATGAGGTTCATGTGCAGTGGTTGTTGGTAAAGCTAAACCGGTGGTGAGGGTTTAGTGCCTTGTGATAGTGATGAGAAGTCGCCAATGGGATATATTTATGATGTAATGAAAAGAGCAAGGGAAGCTATCAAACTAGCGTTTAATAACACTGCCACTGACTACAAGCCATATATTGATATCATTGATGATAAGTGAAATAGGCAGCTTGGACATCCCCTACACAAAGTTGGATTACTTTTGGACCTCGAATTCTTCCACAATGATGAAAACTTGTCCTTAAACATCACATTATGTTGGCTTTCATGACACTATCGAAATTTTATTTCATAATGATGAAGAGAAAATAGATTCTATCACCATGGAGTTCTTGTATAGGGATGCTATGGGAGATTTTGGACGTCCATTCACGATTTGAAATGTACGAAGATTGCTCCAGGTATTTAAATAGTCAATTGTGCTAAATAGTTAATATTCTAATTTGATTAGTTCATGTATAACCTACAATTTGTTTATATAGATGAATGATGGAAAATGTATGGTGGAGCAACTCTGATATTACAAGATAAGGTTATTCGTGTTCTTAGCCAAACTTGTTCTGCATCAGGGTGTGAGTGGAATTGGAGTATTTTTTGAGTGAATTCATTCTCCAAGGAGGAACAAACTTCGTCATTTAAAATTAAATCGATTGATTTTTTATACATGTCAATAAATGTCTCAGATTTAACTTGAAAGCAGCATATTATATTCTTTGATATTTTATATAATATATTACCATAATGATTTCTAAATACCATTTTTATTGGAGAAAAAATGAATGCAAGAATTATATAAAGGATTTAATATCTTTGAAAGACATGCAATTATATGGTGATTGTGTTAGCCATGTGAGCCCGAGGAAGACCATTCTTACAATAAATGTTATTGTAATACATGTTTTATCAATAAAAGTTATTGATTGTTTCACTCTCTTTCTGAGATTAAGTGAATGAATGCACTATAATGTCCCTCTATACAATTAGGGTTATGTACAATGGCCATCTTAATAATTATACAACTGTTGATTCAATAATAGAATCATAGAGGCTGGTGTTTGGATGAATATCTAATGAGTTATATTGAGGACTCAAAGCACCGTCAAATGATTGTTAAGAGATGATCTCCATCCTGAGTAGGAGATGGCAATCCTTCCTCACATAGGCTGATATCTGACCGACCTCTTGATACAGGTCCTCCGCATAGGAATAGACATTCATAGGTGTCAGATTAGTTAAGTCAAGGAGTTGACTTAATGAGATCGAGATAACCAAAGTCATATATCGTATACTTTCGTAATACAGGCACACATCCTCTGACCGGAGACAAATGCGTTACTATATGCCTGAGTATGTACATTTGACATACCAATAGGTTTATGACCTAACCAAGGTCTATACGACGTCATGTTGTCGTGCATGCAAGGGCATATGAGTAATACGATCTCTCAAAGGGATCATATAGGTTCACTTGTGAATCGGAAGACATGACCTCCCTCACGAGGTATTGGAACCAAATTCCATGCATGGTCATCATGCTTCGGAAGCATGACAAGAATTTGAAGGTATGATATATGCTTTTGGAAAGCATATGATCAATACCAAATCCCAATGACCAAGAATGAGAAACTTGATGATCAAACCCTGAAGATGACAGTTTAAAATTGATCAACATCTTTGGGAAGATCATAGGTCTTCCAGTATATAGGATGTACATGTATTAGGAATACTTGAGGGTGATGTGATCTTAAACGATTGTATAACAATGACGCTTCCATTTCGAGAGAGTGATAAAACGGGTCTGGATTTTAGTGACTCCTCTCAATTGAGAAGGGATCTGATCTTGGTCCAAACGTTGAACATTGATCTGAATGAGATTCAGATGTAATGAGAAGATTATATTTATAGCCTTGATTAAATCAAGAATCTATGAGAGGTCCATGGGATCTGGATTTAAGATGTGATCTCAGTATCCAAGTTACTATACGTGGTACAATATAATCGTCCTGTCCTTATCTCTAAGCATCTGCAGAGAAAGGACATTATTATGAAAAGAGTTCAAGAATAATTCCAAAGTTGAATTATGGCTAAGCAATGAGAAATGGATAATTAAATGTGATTTAATTATCATGAATAATGTGAATTTGAGTCACATTATCTGAATGCATGAGAATGATTATCCAATGTAATTAAATGAGATTTAATTATTGTGAATATGGATAATGTGGATAGCACTATCCAATTATCCAGGTATATTGTAAATTAGATTTATAATATATCAGAGAGAGACTTTGTAACTTATATTTGTTTATTAAATGTTAATGTGGATGGGATTCACATCAAATGATTAATTGAATATACAATTACATTTTGTTTTGGGTTGTAAATGAGATTCACATAATTTCAATAGCTTGGTTGATATTTTCCACAAGATAATTTGGAATTGTTTTTTTGAAAATATATTTGACAAAAGATCATGATATATCACGAGATAATGACATCTCATGATAATTAGAGGAGATAAACATGTTCCTCCTAAGAGGAGTGGACGACCACTACTCTCTATGTGGTGAGGAGTAGTCGTCCCCCCTCTTTTAGGGAAGGAGGTTAGTCTCTTCATTATCCTATCTCTAGTCAAAGGTGATTTAATTTGAAATTAATTTTGTTGATTTATCAATGTAAATTAATTTAAAGTAAATCATTTGTTGTTGTGTTTTTTACACATCTTAGCCATTGAAAGAAACATTAATCGATCTCATTCGTTGATTGCATGTTGTCCATGGATTGGGATCCATGGACTCCCAAAACCCTATATAAGAAGAGACAATCCTTACTCTTCGAGTTACACAAAATCACAATGAAGTCTCTCTCTCTTATTCTCACGTATATTCTCTCTCATCTTAAGTGGTCGTCTACTCTCAAAGAGAGAAGGTCATCTTGGTCATCGCTTTGTCATTGTGCTCCGCTTTGAAGACTATTGGCTCTCCGTCTTCTTTAGTGTATGACACTCGTGAAGAAGGCGTTCGATCTCGTGAGATGAGATCAGGAGATCCGTTGCTTGGGTCATCAACTCGGATTGCGAGAAGCATGCGACTCATCCCCGCGCTCGCAAGTGTCTCCTCCGACGGATCAGACTTGAGACAGGAAGTCTCTTCCTTTAGAGGCTAGATCACAACCACACTCCAAGAGGTATTCCTATGTCTTTGTTGTGGTTAGATGAAATGATTCAAAAAATGTTCTTGGATCATGTGGTTTTATCCTTTTAAAAATTTTAAAATTCTGCTGCACTGAGAAACTAGTGCGACTAGTCGCTCGTGATCGTATGTGATACGATCATCACACTTTCATGATGCATTTGAGGATTTATCCATATCCTTCAAGTAGTATCAGAGCTATGTTGGAGGTTTTGGATACGATCCATGAACCTACGAAGATTTAGGTTCGGTGGTGTTCGTGAAAATTTTACCACATTTCAATTTTCGTAGCCCTATTTTGTGATAAATTTCGGCCCTGTTTAAAATGTTTAAATATGAATCTATCATATGGATAATATTCGCCATTAAAAAATGTGAAATTTGAGTTTGCTTAATTTGGTTTTTGTTTGCTCCAGTTATGATCATTTTAACAATCATATGCCCACTGTTTTGAGGATGGTGAATAATGACGTAATTAAGGAGTTAATTACCATTTTAAAACACGTGGAAATTCATGTTTATTACTTTGAGTTCTGTTTTAAATCAAATTATCAAATTTTAGAATTTTTGTTTAATTTGGATTTAAATTGATTGAGATATGTTAATTTTAATAAGTAGGGGTCATTGCTGAAAATTACGTACTCGATCATGATCCTTGTGAATGTCATTTAAGTAACTTGTGAACTTAATGGCTAATTTTCTGGAATAATTATGGAAAATATTTGACAATAATTGTTCCCTTAAATGACATTGCATCGATTAATAGATGATTAGATATGATCTAGATCACCAATCGGTTACTTGATACACTTCATCAAACATGTTACTTGAATAGGTTTTGAGAATTTGTATAGCAAATTTCCTTATAATCAAAATGGTTTTGATTATTACTATATGGTATAATTTCGATTGAAAAACCGATGAACATCTCAAGTACATAATGATCGATTTGACATTATCCTTTCCTGAGGTGGCTATGATGTCTAGTCGGGGAGCGTTGGGGTAGCAGGTTGCACTGTGTGCGCTCTGTCCCACTCCCGTCGGTACTGGCCATGATAGCGGGTAGAGACTCGATAATGCTGGAGAAATCAGAGTGTATTTTCTAATTATTAAAGTAAAAGAATGTATTTATGAAAATTAATATAAGAGATTTGTTATGTTGACCTACATGGTCTTCTGAATTTATGCACTAAACAGAGAAGATTAATGGCTTATATCATGTCAACAATAAAAAACCCTGACAGAAAAGTTCCCCATTCTGCCGTCAATATAGGGAAAATAGGTAAGTATAGCATAAACTTTGTATTTATTTACTATAGAGACTGTGTTTACTTGGTTAGTCAATACTCATTCATATCTACATATGACATTGACATGGTCATAAGAATTTGTAAGAGATACAACCTCTCGAATTCTCCTATTCCATTCACAACTTTCAGATTTAATTTCAGCTTTACATTATGTCAACTCTGGTAATTACTGACTCTGGTAATTACTCTCTCGAATTTTCTATGAATGTATTGTCCATTAGTCAAATCATTTAGGATTTACATTGCCGTGCCATATTTGATCCTCCTGCTCTTATACTTCAAGAAATTTTTACGACCTAAGTGATTGTATTTATCCGTGAGCAAGGAGATATATATAGGCTGGTACAATCTCCATATGGTGGTGCTTCTTCTCTTCGCACTGGATCTGTTTCTCCCTATGTGTGACATTTCGATTGGTCATCTTCCTCTGCAAAAGTTGTGTCACGTTCTACCACATATTTCTCATCTCTCTACTTTTCAGTCTCATGCCTGCTATCTTGGGAAGCATCATCCGTCTGCTTGGACAATAGTTTGTGACCAAGGACCCTGGCATGCTTCGTTACTTTCTTGGCCTAGAGCTTGCAAGAAATCGACATGGTATGATAATGAAACAAAAGGAAGTATGTCACTGACCTCTTATCTGAGACATGCATGACATGATGTAGAATTGCTACTACTCCAACGGATCCCAATGCTAGGCTCTATGATGATGATTTTGAGGAGGTGGATGAGAGACGGTATAGAGAGCTAGTAGGAAAGCTGTTGTATGTCACTATCACCAGACTGAATTGTGGAGAAGAGAGACAACAGGATATGTATTCAATAGGGCTAGGGTCTCATATATAGAGAGAAAACCCTAGAGAGTACAAGGGGAAAAATACATAAATTCCCCTGAGGGGTTACTGAACCCGAAGGGTTAAAGGTTACGTGACCCGAAGGGTTAAGGATTACGGAACCCAAAAGGTTACCATCATAATTGTAATATAATAATTCTAACACTCCCCCTCAAGTTGGAGCATATATGTCGATCATGCCCAACTTGGATACTAAGTACATGAGGTGCTTCCTTGGAAGAGCCTTTGTGAGGATGTCTGCAAGTTGAAGTTCAGTGGAGATGTGAGGAGTGTTGATTCGTCCTTCTCGTACTGCATAACTAATAAAATGGCAATCAATTTCAATATGTTTTATCCGCTCATGGAAAAATGGATTGGTGGTGATATACGTGGCAGACTTGTTTTCGTAGTATAAGGGTACTGGAGTGACGACTGACATGCCAAGTTCTGTTAGGAGCATTTATTTGAGGTAATTGTTTTGTATTTTTGTATTTTTATATACATTGTTATCAACAAGTTGGAGAAAGAATTATCCAAAAAGGAGTTGAAATGAAATTATTAAAAATACATGGAATTTTGGGCTATTTACAGGTGAAAAACTCCTTTATTTTTGCGGCTTTTTATTGTTAAATTATTTTGTGCAATCTAATATACAATAATTAGTGTGTTTTATTTACAAGAGGCATTTTGTTAATTCAATGATTTTATGTACATTTATTTGAGATTTTACTCAGGGATTTTGCTAAGAGCAAGATATTGAGATGATGAATCGCAGATTCATCTCCCCCTATACTTAAACTTTGCTAGTCCTCGAGCAAACAAAGAATGAATAAGTTGGATTAAACCCTTGACTGTGCATGTGAATACAAGACTTGATCCGTTCAAGAACTCTCGATTTTAGAGATCCTAAAATTCTAAGCTGAACCAAGCTCTAGTCAAAAGGTATCCAATTTCCCTAATAAACAGACTCTCTTTGTATACATATATAGTAAGGATATAACTTAAGTTTTGACCGCAATTACAAGAGTAGGGTCGCAACGTCACCCAAGGTTCCAGTCCAAGAGACTCTCCTAAGAACCCGATCCTCAACACTAGGGAATAAACCATTTCTTGCATCCAATCCACCGTCTCTTTGGTTGTCAGACTTAAAAGTGTAGATGGAAGGCCAATTGATGGATGGCATAGGATTGTGTCATTTCTTCTCTCCCTCTCATTGGAACAAGGATCCTCTCAAGTGCCTTATTACGCAACGCATTTTTTTTGGTGTCGATCAGTGCGTTCGTCAAGAGAAGTTGGAGCCGTCTGCACTTGTTTTCCTGGGAGTACACCGGGGTGTGTCTTTTTTGAGTATCTATTATACCTTTTACACCCAGACTTCTAACATTTACGATGCAGAGCCCTTTTTTAAGGTGCAAGCCCGACTCCTGGTCCTAATAGCGGCAGTCCAGTGGACACTTTGAAATGTTTGGGAGCACTCACCTTTGGTGGAAGCTCTTTTGATAATTGACTTTGTGGAATGAGAGCTTTTCTTTGACATTTCATTGCTTTGTAATATTTTTGGCTAGATCCACTGCTTTTACCAAGAGTTGGCGCACACTGATCAACAATTTTTTTATTTTATCACATCCTGACACATAGGTAGATGTCAAGAGATAGTACAAGAACTATGTTCTCATACTGGCTAAAGATGCTGACACTCAGGTTTCATGAAACCTTCATTGATTTTATCCCATCCTCGAGCATCATCAAATCAAGTCCAAACTCAAATCCCTCATCCCAGTTCCTCAAGTGAAATTTCAACTCATCTCATCATAACTGCAGTCGTGTATGTGAGGTGTTGATCATATTCTTAAGGTAGAGACTAAGTATGCAATATAGCACACAAATCTTTCTAACTAGGGAAATGTGAATAATTAAGTCCAAGACCCTAATCTCTAAGGCTGGTTAACTCAAAATCTCAAGACCTCATAAACCAAGTGTTCTTGAACATCACTAGTCTTGTGTGAAAGTGCAAGTGTCAGGGATTAAACCAACTTATTAGTTAGTTTTTTTGTGATTTTTTTAGAAAAAAGTTTTTTTCAAAAAGTTTTTTTTGAAAAACAAAGGAAAAGAAGAAAGTTTTTTTTGAAAAAGTTTTGCTTCTTTTTTTAAATGTTTTTTTTTTGAAAAAGATAAGTAAATAAGAAAGGATTTTTTTTGAAAAAGTTTTTTTAAAGCATATAAGGGATTTTTTTAATATTTTTTAAGAGATTTTTGTTGTTTTTTTAAATTTTTTACCCACCCCATTATTATTATATAATATATACAAAAATATGTGAAAGTACGAGCTATGGGTAAAGTATATATGTAATATATACACGCCCCCCTATACTTAGCATGTGCTATGTCCTTAGAGCACAAGAAGCGAGAAAAAGACATAGATCGTGCTAAGCATATGATGACTAAAATAATAAAAAGTATAGAAGTCGATCCACCCCCCTAGACTTAGGCTCTGGTCAGCCTAAGTGTAGAAGAGGAGCAAAAATGGGGCGGACGAGGTCAAGAGGAGAAATGGATGAGTATATACACATGGCGGGCATCGGTCCCCCCTACACTTAGGCTCTTGGTCAGCCTAAGTATAGGACAAGAGTAAGTATGAGAACCGATGTGATCTGGAGAATATACAAGAATGGAGAATGTACAAGAGAAATGAATCTTCTAAGATGTTGAATCTTGATGCTGCATCTTCATGAAGAGTAACAAGATGTATCTGCTCTGTGCTTACTCTCTATGAAGTTGATGACCTCGACTTGGACTAACTGCTCTTTTGAATCAACAAAATGCTTCAACAGCTGTCCATTTACCACATGAGACTGTGCACCATCTGTGAGATCAGCTATCTCTACACTTCCATTCTCGTGCACTTCCTTAACAACAAAGGGACCCGTCCATTTAGATTTGAGCTTCCCATGGAACATCTTCAACCTGGCATTGAACAACCATACCTTTTTGTCCAGGTACAAAGTCTTTGCACCTAATGTGCTGATCATGCCATCTCTTTACTTTGTCCTTATAAATCAAATTGTTGTCATATGCCCTGTTTCGGATTTCCACGAGCTCGTTCAAGTTCAAGTCTCGGCAAAGTTTCCCTAGGTGACAACTCCAATCAATCTTCTTAATTGCCCATTCGGATTTATGAATCAATTCTGCGGACAAATGACATGACTTGCCATAGATCATTCTAAATGGTGAAGTACCCAATGGTGTGTTGTAGGTTGTCCTATAGGCCACAGAACTTGGTCCAAGAGCTGAGACCAGTTCTTCCTATCGGGACGAATCAATTTCTGCAAAATACTCTTCACCTCTCTGTTCGAAACCTCTGTCATGCCGTTGGACTATGGGTGATAAGGACTAGTAACTCTATGCTCAAATCCATATTCCTTAGCTAAAGATCTTATATCTCGGTTCACAAAATGACTACCCCCATCAGATATCAAAACTTTTGGCACCCCAAACCTAGAAATAATATGATCTCTCACAAACTTACAAACAGTCTTGCTGTCTGCGGTTCGGGTTGGGATAGCCTCCACCCACATGGATAGATAATCAACCGCCAACAATATGTACTCATGTCCTTGGCTGTTGCAAAAGGGACCCATAAAATCTATGCCCCATGCATCAAAAACATCACAAATAATCATCGGTTGCTTGGGCATCTCATCTCTCTGTCCAACTGTCCCTCCCATCCTTTGAAAAATTGGGCACGACCGCATAAAATCAATAGCATCTCTAAACAAGGTCGGCCAATACAATCCACATTACAGTACTTTGTGAGCGGTTCTCTTTCCCGAATGGTGTCCTCCAGCCTCAAGTGAATGACAATATGTGAGGACACTCTGGTATTCCTCCTGAGGAATACACCTTCTCCAAACACAATCCGGTCCTTCGAAGAAAAGGAAATGATCGTCCCGGTGGTATCTCCTCGAATCCGAATTCAATCGATCAATGCTGCTCCTAGTCCAACCATGGGGAACCTGCTTGGAGACAAGATAGTTCACCATGTTGGCATAACATGGGAGTGAGTCAATAACACAAATTGACTCATCTGGGAAGGTCTCTCTAATTCGCTCATAATCAGGAGAATCCTTAAGTTCAATCTGAGAAAAATGATCAGCCACAACATTCTTCACTGTAGGTTTATCTTTTATCTCCAAATCAAATTCCTATAGGAGTAAAATCCACCTAAGAAGACACGCCTTCACGTCCTTCTTTTCTATTAAGTGTCGAATGGTAGTATGAGCAGTATATATTGTCACCTTAGAACCCAAAATATATGATCTGAACTTCTCGAGGGCCCATACTACCGCGAGCATTTCCTTTTGAGTCACTGTATAATTTTTCTGTGTAGGATCTAATACTTTGCTAGCATAATGAATCACAAATAGGATCCCCTCTCATCGTTGTCCTAACACAGCTCCTATTGCGAAATCTGAAGCGTCAGTCATGATCTCAAAGGGGAGAGACCAGTCAGGAGCTTGTAGGATAGGCGAGGCACAAATCTTACTCTTCAAGAGCTCAAAGGCCTCCAGACACCTGTGATCTACAACGAACTCTGTGTCTTTCTCTAAGAGCTCAGTCAGTGGGCGGGCGATCTTTGAAAAATCCTGAATGAATCTTCTATAGAATCCAACATGCCCTAAGAATGGCCGCACTGACTTCACGTTGGTAGGTGGATCGAGTTTCTTGATCACCTCCACCTTAACTGGGTCAACCTCCATTCCCCTTTTAGAGATGACATGCTCCAACACGAGACCCTCCGTCACCATAAAGTGACTCTTCTCCCAGGAGAGTAGTAGATTCACCTCTCTACACCTCGTGAGGACTCGGTCCAAGTGCGTTAAACATGTATCAAAAGAATCACCATGAACCGAGAAGTCATCCATGAACATTTCCAGGAAATCTCCCACCATCTCGGCAAATATGGCTATCATGCACCGCTGAAATGTGCCCAGGGCATTGCAGAGCCCGAATGGCATGCACCTGAAAGCATAAGTGTCGAATGGACATATGAATGTGGTCTTTTCCTGGTCCTCGGGTGCTATGGCCACCTGATTGTAGCCTGAGTACCCATCAAGAAAACAGAAGAACTCTTTCCCTGCCATTCTCTTCAAGATCTGATCAATAAAAGGCAAGGGAAAGTGATCTTTCTTGGTCGTGGCATTCAGGCACCTGTAATCGACACAGACACGCCACGACGTAGGTACTCATGTCGCGATCTCTACCCCCTCCTCGTTGGTGACCATCTGAATTCCCGACTTTTTCGAGACAACATGAAGTGGGGCACCCACTTGGAGTTAGAAATAGGGTATATAAACCCTGCTTTGCACCATTTTTGAATCTCTTTCTTCACCACTTCCCGTAGATTGGGGTTAAGTCTCCTCTGGAACTCACGGGAAGGTCTCACATTATCCTCAGTAAAAATATGGTGCGAGTAGAGAGCGGGGTTGATGCCCACGAGATACGACACTGTCTATCCTATTGCTTTGCTCTTCCTCTCTAAGACCTCTAACAACCTAGATTCCTGTTCCAAAGTCAAGTCTGAGCTAATGATGATAGGATATCTCTCTTTGGGTCCCGCAAGAAAGGCGTACTTGAGTGTAGGAGGTAATGATTTCAGTTCTGGCAATGTGGTATCATCAAGCATATCTGACTGAACTGAATCTGAATCTGGTTCCGTGTTGCATGAAGATGGGCTAAGCTGAGTAGTACTCGCCACCAACTCAGAAGTATGGGGAGTCGGATCGCCAAAGAAACGCGATAGTTCGGCCAAAGCCACGTCCGACTCATCGTCTATGTCCCATGATCGTTCCGAAGAGGATGGAACTGAGAAATCCAGATGGATCTCTGTGTCATCATGGGGATAGGTAGATGCATCTCTCACAAGATCAGACAATACCTGGCAAACTGCATCATCCACTATGCCCTTTCCAGATGAAAGGGACTCGCTCTGTCCTGAAGGAATCTGTCCCCAAATCCCAACTGTACTAATCATACTGCAATCTGCCTCTGAAGGTGAGTACTTGATGAATACCCATTCATCACTCTTTATTCTCCTATTTTAGCTACAAAAACCTTTGCAAATACATGTAGATATGTGTAAATACAAATAATTACCAAAAGCATGCATTGTGTAAAAACCTGTAATTAGCATGTTTTTGTGCAAAAATAAAAGAATAAAGAGTAAAAAGAAAAAGAGGGAAATATTTAGAATAAATATTGAGCAACTTAACCCAAGGGAGGGCTCAGCATGGGCCTGACCGCATAAAAGCCAAAGTAGAGGGAGATAGGAGCTCATGTGTACATACTTTTGTAAATAAATAAAATTATATTTTCCTCACCCAAAAATATGCTTGTACATATTTTGTATATATTTAGAAACTCTTAAAAACAAAACAAAAAAAAATTTAAAACAAACCAAAAAGACCAAAAATATCCCTCCACCATGTGCATAGACCATCACCCATGTATTTATTTAACCCTATAAATAAATAAAATTATTTTCTAAACTTTTTGTAAATATTCTATGTTACATATTGTAAATACATAAAATAACAAGAAACAAAACAAAAATCAAATAAAAATTACAAAATTAAAAATACAAAAATACATTGTATAGATACCATGTATATAAATGTATACAACTATTTATTTCACCCTTGTGTATAAATAATTAAAATAAAATAAAAATACCATTTTGTTCTTTATTTTATGATGTAAATATAAAATGGGCATAAAAATACATAAAAATAACAAATAAAAAAATCAAAAATTAAAATCTATATAGTGTACATATACCTATATATATAGATACCCTATTTTTATTTCCAAAAATTAATTAAAAATCACCAAAAAATAGAAAAAAATAAAAGAAAAATATTTCATGTTTTGAGTTTTCTTAATTCGGCCTTTTTCTACCTTAAATTAAATAAACAAAAAAAATAAAAACGTGGCAGCTCCTGATTGGTCCACGGGGGATTGTTGACCCCGGTCAACTCCCCCGCGGACTCTTTCCTTTTGCGTCGACTCGCGACCGACCCGACTTCGTCGATTTCTCCACGCGTCTCCAGCCTGTCGCCCCCGCGAACCCCGTGCCCGGATTCTTCGCCGTTCATCCGACATCCTCTCCAGATCCTTCGCCGTGGAATCCACGCCTTCCATAGCTGCCTCCACTCAACCCTAATCGGCCCTGTCTCCATATATATCCCGACCTCCGCCGCCTCCGCGCCTCATCTTTGGCTCGCCACTTTCATTCCCGTGACCTCCAGAGCAATCACCGAGGTGACAGCTCGCGTTTGCCCCTGTTGCAGTGAGGAGAGGGTGCCCCGACCATCGATCCGGCAGCTTCGCGCCGCCGTGCTCCGCCGCTTGCAGGAGCTCGAGCCTCAGGCCTTGATGCCCTTCGAGGCTACGACCGGGAGCTAGCTAAGCTCCAGCACAGTCTTCCGCACCACCCAGGTAGATCCTTTAGGCCATAGTTTAGCGTAAATCTCGATTTTTAGTTTACTGTTAGCGTAGCTCCGCCGCCGTCGCCAGCCACCTCTGATACCCCATCTGCCATTCCGACCCGACCATCATCTTCGCCAGACCTCTCCGCATCTTCTTCACCCATTCACCCAACCCAGATCGCACAGGATCTGGGAATCGAGCTCCTCCGCCGACCACCTTCGCCGGAGCTCTCCATTCCGACGCACCATGCACCTTCACGCCGCCTAACCGGGTCGAGGCAATTTGCCCTCGACCCGTGAGTCTTCTGGTTCGCTTTTCAGGTCAAGAGAAGGGTCATCTGAGACCCTTCGCCATCCAGCCAGGAGACCCAGCTCCGCCGCCTTCGCTCGAGCTCCTCGGAGCTCGGTGTGCTCGTCGGAGACCACCAGCAGACGCGGGAGCCTTCCGCGATTCTTCTCCGACCTCCAGAAGGCTCTCCAGAGGACCCTAGCGCACGCACGAGCCCGGCGAATCTCGCCGGCGACCAGTTCTTCCAGGATTCTCCAGAACCGTCAGATCATCCTCCTCGCTCCAGATCTGATCTGAACCATTCATCTGCGGAGCACTGCCACCGTCCGATCATCCCGAGGGTCGATCTTGACCGCTCGCGCAGAGAGAGAGGCACCAGCTAGCCTCAACCGTCAGATTCGCCACGCGTCCTCCTCTCAGCCGTCGATTCACCAAGAGTATCTCCACCACGCTTCGTCACCGTCAGATCTGCCACGTGGAATACTTTCCACCGTTCGATCAGGCCAGCCCTTCCAGAGTTAAAGTCGCACCCGTTCTCCACCGTCCGATCAGCCACGTGGCGCACATCAGGCCGTCGATAATAATAAAAGGGGTAAATTCATCTTAGGCCCCTCTGTTTGTTTTATTTCATTTTAGTCCTGTAATTTTTAAATTAAGTTGTTTATTTTCTGGGATATTTGCATTAAGGACCTCGTACTTACTTTATTTGCACTTATACCCCTGTCTACGTGGACCACGTGCTTCGTCACGTGAACTTTGTTGGGTTATTTGCAATATAAACCCTGTAGTTCTGGATGTTACTGATTGGATAAAAAGTTTTCTTTATTTGCATTTATGCCCCTGTGCGTGATTTAATTCCCCATGTGCGATATTTTTTGGGTTATTTGCAGATAAGCCCCTGGACTTTTGGTACTTGTTACCAATAAGCCCTCGGAACTTATTTTTCTTACATTTGGGTCCCTGAGTGCCCCAGACACGCGCCTCGCGCGTGATTTCTTGGGTATTTTGCACCAGGACCCCCAGAACTTTGGGTATTTGCACTTTGGTCCCTATGCACAATGCCCCCCCTTTATTTTTGAATAAAATATCAAATCACCTCCAAATTCGATGAAAATTAGACACATGGCTCCTGCCATGGTGTAGAATTTTTATGAATTTTTGAGGACATTTTTGATTTCATTTGCTATTTTTAAAAATTCAAAAACCCTTATTTTTGCTACTGTTTAGAGTCAAAAACCCCAAAAAAATATCAAAACCCTTTTAAAAATTCCATAAAAATTAGTTACTGTTTATTTTGTGTTCCTTGATTTTCTAGCCAATTTTGGCTATTTTCCATTGAGTAAAATCCCTAAAAACTTAAAAACACCTCAAAACTCCTAAAAATCATAATAAATAATTTAAAAACTCAAAAACAATAATTTTGGTGCTCAAATTTTCCTTGTTTTCTCTAGTATACAGGAAAATTACCTCCAGGTCCCTTTGAGATCCTTAGATATTTTATCTTTGGGTTTTGGGTCTGGCTGGACAGTACCCCTTGCTTTTCGCACTGTTTGATTTTTAGGAAATAAAATAAACATCAGAAAAATCTCAAAAATTCACCAAAAACATAAAAAAATATAAAACACATAAAAATATTTTTGTCTGAATTTTTGCTTGCTTTTTAATGCATTAAATAAATTGTTCAAGTTAATTGTTTGTGTGCTTTTCCTGTTTTCTTTATATTCCAAAAATCCCAAAAAAAAAGATAAAAACCCTTAAAAACACTAAAAAATACTCTCTCGGATTTCTGACTACATCGTAGGCCGCAAGGCCAATCTGTGCTCCTTGTGTTCGACCCTGGGTGCTATACCAGGTTAATCTCATAGCTAGGACCGCACTTCGTGTTTTGATCTCTGATTTATTTCGCGGTTCGATATTTTTCTTGATATACTTAGCCCGAGTGATTGAGGTCGCGACGACCATTTCTTTACCTTTACCTTAGTCAGTCGGGCGGTTATCAGTACTCTGTGATGCTCTCTGAATCAGGTCGCTGACACTTGGTTTGCTTCATCTCAAGGTTCACTTCTCCGCCTGGAGAACGGAACTTCATCATTCCCGTACCATAATCGAAAGCTGTGCCTGTGGTCCTAAGGAAGGGCCACCCAAGAATGATCTGAGATTCTCTCCAATGATTGGGGGTCTCCATATCCAAGACTGTGAAGTCAATCTGATAGTTCTGCCCCTCAATCGAGATAACGACGTTCTTCACTTCTCCCTTAGGTCTCTTTACTAAACGATCAGCGAATTGGAGTAAAGCTCTAGATTTGCGAAGTGGTCCCAACTCCAATTTCTGATATAATGCTAAGGGAAGTAAGCTGATTGAACAACCGTTATCTAAGAGCGTGCGTACAAACACAATGTCATCAATACGATTCTCCACATAGTGAGCACCCATGTCTCTCTTTTTCCTTGGCAAAGTCTGATTCTTAAGACAATAGGTTGTGGCTACTGATAAGACATGTGTCTTTATATTTCGGTTATCTTTCTTCCTACTAACCCTTGTAGGTATGCATCTCACCTTAAGGTATTTTTGAAATGCAGGATGGTTAGCCACATATTCAATGGCACCTTTACAGTGATGTTCTCTTTAGAAAACCGTGCCATATCAGGGTCATCTTTCCAAATCTTTTTGATGCGCTTTCCTGCCGCACGAGGGAAAGGGATTGAAGCTATAGAAACAGAAGATGAAGAGTCTAAATCATGAACTGAAAGATCATTCTTTGCATTAACGGAAACAGAGTTCTTCATACATGAATCTTTTTGTTGCAACATGGGATCAAAATCAAAACTATCTACTACAGGTTGTGGAATAGAAGCTGGATTGGTATCCTCCACAGCCGGAGATGCAAGGTCCTCTGTAGAATCAGAAGTGTATCCATGCTGCCGATGCTGCATATGTACTCTCCTCCTCCTCCTCTCGGCTCCCTGAGTAGAAATCCTCGAATGGTGCTGATAGGTCTCCGAAATATGATGCCTCTCCTCCTCGTCCTCTGAAGACTCCTTAGGTAGAGCTCCAAAGATGCCCCTCCTTGTGTCCCTCACCCGGTCAGGTACGGTCACGGTCCTTCCGCTCCTGAGTGACATGTGGTTAGCCTCGTCACACGAAAGAATCTCATGTTCAGATCTAGGAGATGCTGAACAGTATACTTGATCAAAGTGCTGCTGAGAACTAGATCGGTTCAGGCTATTGGAGTTAGCCTGAACTTGGGCTGGGATAGAAGTAGAGGGTGCAGTCTGCTCGTTTCATCATCTGGACAGGCGGTTGACATCCACCCGTAAGTCATGAATCTCGTTCCTGTAGGAACGTAACTCGTCGAGTATCTGCTGCTGAATATCCACGGGAGTAGACGAAGAAGGGAGTGGATAAGAATGAGAAGAAGAACGGGAAGACTGGCCCTGCTGGCCAGAATACTGCCTCTGCTGCTGCTGCTGGGGTTGCGAGCCCTGCTGACCCGCCTGGTAATGGCCCTGTCGGCCTTACTGCTGGTATTGCTGCCTCTGCTACTGGGGTGGCTGGAATCTAGGGATCTGTTGTGATGGAGGTGGTGCGGAGGTGAATGTGGTGTTATGAAAGGTCGGGGGACGCTGATAGGTCTGTCGGTCTCCCGTACTTCCCTGCCTGGTAGGGTCCTGAGTATACGATATCCCATTAACCTCCCAAACCGGTGGAGGCTCCTCCTGGACTGTCTCTGCTAATGGAGGTGGTTGCTGGAAAAAGTGGGTGTAGGATTGGTCCTGCTCCCACGGCTGGGGTTGCCCTGACACCAACTACTCCTGAATATGGTGAACGCGGTATACGGGAGCAGAGGGTGCAGTCACGACAGGTATCTTTATCTTAGATACCTTCTCAGTCAACTCCTCCATCTGTTTTGGAAGTTTGGAGACGCTCCGGTCTAACTCGTCAATCCTCTTGTCGATCTTCTCAACTACTGTAAGTTTATCCGCAAGGAGTCCCATGCTCGGGATCACATCCTGAGAGAGATCGACTATAGCTGATTTTTCTCCTCCAAATGAGAGTGAACTGGGGGATGGTGTATAGACCCTGCTGGCCATCTGTGAGCGGCTAGTTTCATCCATCTGCTCGAATACCCTCCAGATGGTATCCGCTCCTCATGATGTATAGCTTCCTCCACAGGCAGCGCTCACTAAACCCTGCATCTCAGGGTTGAGACCAGTAAAGAACGACTGTACCAATATGTTGTCATCTAATCCATGACAGGGACACTTCTGCAGGATGTCCTTGAATCTTTCCCAAGCATCACAAAAGGCTTCATGGGGTAATTGGGAAAAACTCGTAATGCGCGTCCTCATCATGTTAATCCTACTCAACGGGTAGAATTTCTTAAGGAATAGGTCCTTGAACTGGGCATAAGTGGTGACAGTGATTCCAAGATTCTTGACCCAGTAGTCGGCTTTTCCACCCAAGGCAAATGGAAGGGCTTTGAGCCTAATATAATCCTATCTAACATTATTATGTTTGAGGTTAGCACAGATGAGCTCAAAGTCCCTTAGGAATGCATATGGCTCCTCAGAAGCATTCCCATCAAAGTGTGGCAGCAGGTTCAGAAAATGCGGCTTCAATTCAAAATCAACATTAGGTTCGGCCGGACTCAAGTAGTTTCGAATTTGGTATTGTCCGGGATTATATGCCGCATCCATAGGTGGTTCGACACCAACATTTATCTGTCCTAACTGAGCTCTCAGTAATGCGTGTTGTTGCTCAGATGCAACTAATCTGGCAAGTATCATTCTCATTGGGTCTTCACGGTTCTCTTCTTCATCTTCTTTCTTCTTTGGAGGCATTTTTCTTGTGTCTTCTTTAGATCCTGAATCAGCAATGTGTTCTGGATTAGAAGAGGATTTATGAATCATGATATTCTCATCGAGTTGAAGGTCTTCCTCAGTGAGGTGGGAAGAGAGAAAGGGAATGGTTTGAGAGTAACCATCCCGAGAGTAGGTGATCCTGGGCTCAAGAGGGTCATGAGTCCAGGTTGGTCCAAGTTGCGCATGGACCTGTGAAGACATACTTCTTGGAGGGTTCAACGGGAGATTTACAAAGTCCGAATAAATATCCCCCCAATCAGTTATCTTCAATGTCAAAAGAACCGATTTAGAATACAATATTTCAATGAGGCACTAGTTCTACGGTGCACGTAAATGTGCGGAATAAACTCACACAATACAAACACAATTCAAACCCTCAATTTCACCAACTCAACATGTGATGACCGTAAGAGTTTGGCCGAATTATCTTGTCAATTTTAGTTGGTGAGAAATACAATCTCAGAAAGATTAACGAGCTGTTAGGTGCCCGTATTTTCCTACAGACTGACCCGATTCTTACGACTAGTTTGGCCTACTTTCAGCCAGTATAGGAGTAAGTACAGGCCAGAGCCCGTTCCTTGAGGACTAAAGCGCCCTCTAAACCTCCCACTCTGCTAAGGAAGTCCGGGCCATATAAATACGGCTACCCGTATTCCTCACTGAAAAGTAGCTAATCGCCTGAAAATAAAGAAGCAGTAGTAAGTAAGAAATCGTGACTTGGCTCTATCCTAGGGTCGTCTCTCTCTCACTTGCAAGTAAAACAAACAATGAGGGCTTTATGCACCCGAGAACAAGGATTCTTTTTATTACAATTATTTTAATCGACATGCTCAATTCAGTCCCAATTTTAGAGTTAGTTTATCACTTGAAATTTATGTGAACACACAAGCACGTCTACCGTTCAGTCCCAATTTCCTGTTGACCTTATTTTGTAAAACAAGAGGGGAATCGGAAATCAGAATGCAACCAAGAAACTATGATGCATGCTCAGAAGAAGGTATACTTACAGTGAATCCCAGCACTCTCCATGCGTTATGTAAAACTGAATTTGTAAATATTACACTAAATGCATGCAGATCGAGAAAACTGCACCTAAAAAGTATACTATTAGCGGGGAAGAATTGATTTAATTTTGAGCTAAGTAGTACGTGTCTATGTGCGTCTCATTATGAATCTTATAAGATATGTGCGGCCTAAATTACGATGGGCATAAACAAATTTGATTGCTAAACTACAGTGTGCCTAATTCTTAATTTCGCCACTCAAGTCGAGTCACACCTTCACCGGAGAGTGAAACATGTCTCGACACACCGCAAATGTCCAAGTCTTTTTACACACGCGAGCTCTCAAATAAGAGCCGCTATAAAGAAGCAAACTACCTAAATAATTACAACAATAATTACAAAAATTTCTCTCGAAAATAAATGAATTCTCCTAACACTTCAGCAGTCGGCGTGCATCACGTCCGTCGACCTCCGATGCACTCCAAGTCCACCGGGCCCTCGCAAGGAAAATAAAATTTATATTAGAGAGATAAACAACAAAATATATATAAAATTATGAAGAGAAATAATTGAAAGAAAATGGACTAAATACAAGTGGCTCAGGGGTCAAACTACCCAAGTAAATGGAAAACTAAATCCAAATTTTTAAATTAATCCCTAAGTCATTTGCCTCTCCGGCAACGACGTCTACTGACGAGTCATTAAATACGATAAATAATTCGGACACGTTGTAGCACATGTACTTAGAGAATCAGTCAGAACCGAGAGAAGGATCTCGGTGAAGAGTGTCTCGGCTTAATTTATATCCCAGGCAAGTCCGGGGTTGAACTCAGGGAGGCAAAGGAACAACTTGGGGTAATTTAAAAATTAAGTTTTAGATTTCCAATGCGGTTTTTTTATATTTTTTTAATGCAAAAACAAATGCTAATGCAAAATGCGGGTGAATTAAATTAATAAGAGAGCATACAACTTAACCAAATTAATTTTAATGATAAATTAATCTAACTTAGCCAAATTATATTTTTCCAGTAAACTTAATCCAATGATGAATGCAACATATATTTTTTTGGTACTTTTAGGGTTAAAATGCAACAATTAAAAATGCACACTTTCTATGGGTATTTTCGTAATTTTTCACACAAATAGTAAGCAAAAATTATTAATTGTTTACTGAAATAAAAACATGATGAAATGAGTCTACAATAATGTTTTTGGAGTTTTTTGACAAAATATGAATTTTTTATGTATTGTTTAGTGAAAACAGAATGACCGTGAGTAATTAATTCCTAATTAATCCATAAAGTCAAATTAATCAGAGTGCGAATTATCCCAAATAGGTATTTTTATATATAATCCACGAGACTTGAAATTTCGCAAAAATGATGTACATGGATTTAATTAAAATTCAAATACTAAAATCACTCTACAATTTATTTCAGGCATAAGACAACTCCACTTTGGATGAAATTTGGATAATATTTCAATCACATATCAAGGTATCATTCCTAATTTTTGTGTAATTGTTAGAGAAACTGTGTGTGAGATATAAATTTAAGAGTAATATGCAATATTTCAGTTGAATATTTTTAATTAATTCACAATATCTCACAAAAATACAAATAAATATTCAGAATGTAGACAAATTAGTTGCTCAATATAATGACATTTTTTACTGAATAAAATGACGCAAGATGGATGTCCAAATTACTGTATGAATAGAGGGTTGTCTATGCGAATTTCAGAAAACAATTTACAAAAGAAAACATGCACAGGGATACAATTGTACTTAAATAAAACTATAGAATAAAAGATGCAATTTTTACAAATAAAAAAATGAAAAAGAGACCTTTCTTCCTCCTTGGGGCTCGATGGGGAGAACCTAAAAGTGAGTGGGGGCAGCGGCGGCATCGGATGCGACCGGCGGTGGGAGAGGTTGTGCGGCCGCACCGGCGTACGGAGGGCAGAGGCGCGGAGGCGCGGCGGTGGGTCGCGGGGGTCGGTTGCGACGGAGACGACGATGGGGGGGGGGAGGATGGCACGTGGCCGGGTGGCGGCTGGAGTTGGAGCTGGAGGGACCGCGCGCGGGCTGCGGCGGGGGCGCGCGGCCGGAGACGTCGCGAGGAGGGAGGCCGACGCAAAGCCGCAGGGGCGGCAGCAGCCGCAGGGGCGGCAGCAGCCGCTGGCAGCGCAGCTATGGGGGGCGTGGGGGGCGCCCGCTGCTCCTCCTGTGTTTTGTTATTTTTTTATTTTTTTAGTGTTGGAATTGAACAATTTTTTTTAATTTTTTTTAGTTTTTTTAAATTTTCTTAAAACAAAAGGAAAAGAAGAAAAACTAAATAAAAAGAGGGATATGATGATGGTGGTGATGTGATAAAGAAATAAACAAATGGGAGTATGTGAATGGTAATGTGATGTGATAAAAAATTGATAAAACAACAACAATGATAAAATGAAGGGAAAATTACCTACGATGGAGACGATCGCCTATGATGTGCTCGTGAGAGCACGGTCTTCGCTCGAATCGCCGACGTGCGATGAGCTCAAGCAGCGCGCGGTTGCGACTGCGATGTTGGCCAAAAAACCAACAGATCTCACCGGAGAGAGGGCTATCGTCGCTCGACCGCGGTTGCATCGCTATCACCGATTCAACTTTGGGAACTAGGCTCTCCTCACATAAAGATGGATCAAGTGCAAATTAAGGAGGATGGGGTGTATATAAAGAGGATGAAATGAGAGGTTATTAAAATAGTGGGAGGTTATTTTATTAATGGAGTTGAATGTGAGGTTTAAAAAATGGTGGGGTTGAATGGAGGTTGGTGGTAGAATGAGTTGAATGGTGGTTATTGTAGAGAATGTAAAATAATTAAATAAATAAAATGAAATAAAGTAGGCTACTTTAAATACAACAAAAAATACAAAGAATGAAAAATAGTGGAGAATTTACATGGGAATACATACAACATGTACAATTTTTTTGTTTGCTTTTCTAATATGTATTTTTTGTCTTTTTAATAAGAGGTATTTACAATAGAAAAATACAATAAAATAATACAATCAAAATACAATACAACCATAATTTTTTGTATTTGTAATAATTAGGAAAGATAAAATAAAAAATGAAGAAAGAATGAATATATACATAATATACAATGTACCTCTAGGTCCCAAAACCCAACTTTTGCAAATGAGCTCCGATTTTAATGAAATCACTTCCATTGGATAGATAATTTTCTAACTTTTAAAAGTGAGTTTGGTGAATTTGGAGTTCATACAGAGCGGGGATTTGGCTTGGAAGTTGGTCTTTACGGCTTTTTACCTTTGGGATCTAGGAGCATTTATTTGAGGTAAAATTTGTTTTGTATTTTTTTATTTTTATATACATTGTTATGAACAAGTTGGAGAAAGAATTAGCCAAAATGGAGATGAAATGAAATTATTAAAAATACATGAAGTTTTGGGTTATTTACAGGTGAAAAACTCCTTTATCTTTGCGGCTTTTTATTGTTAAATTATTTTGTACAATCTAATATACAATAATTAGTGTGTTTTATTTACAAGAGACATTTTGTTAATTTAATGATTTTATGTACATTTATTTGAAATTTTACTCAGGGATTTTGCTAAGAGCAAGATATTGAGATGATGAATCGCTTCGTCATCACCTGTATTATGCTTCAGCACTGGATCTGGAGACCACTGTCTCCTTCTTGCTTTGCCAAGTGACAAGGTTATCCCCAACAAATATGGCATATCCTGTAGTGGATCGGCGGTCCTCAGGAGATCTAGCATAGTCATAATCCGTATAGGCAGAGATATTATTGTGCCCATTCACCCCATAGAAGAGTACACGTCTAGGAGATTCCTTCAAATATCGAAGGATTAAAAGAACATCTTGCCAATGACTATAAAAAGGCTTCTTCATATGCTGACTGGCCCTGCTCACAGTATATGATATATCTGGCCTAGTAACAGTGATATAGAGTAATTTTCCCACTAAGCTTTTGTATCGTGTT